>JAJTUV010001359.1:0-352351 GCA_021653895.1 Mastomys natalensis | reverse complement strand
GAGGAGAGAAAAGGAACCTGACAGAGAAATACAATGCGTTATGGCTAGAAAGATCCTACTTTGAAGTCACCAAATTTAAACTGGCTTCTAAAATTCTCTAATACTTATCATCCCATAATCACTGGGGAATTGTTCTGTGTACTGATTTGTGTGCTTTCCCCCCCCCCCCCCTCATTCCGTGTATCCCCAATTAAATCTAAGCTACTTAAAGGTTGGCAGCTTTGGACTTTCTTTTACAGCTCATTTAAGACATATCTGCTGGGTTGTAGGTATGCTGTATATGACCCTTCCCTCCCCTTACACAGCAACTAGAAACTATAGTTCTTATCCACATAGAAGGGAAACTAAGTCATGCAGAATTGAATTTGTGCATGTCTGTTCTTATAAATGACAAATCCAAGATTGACATTGAACACCCTTAGCTCTGACCCACTGCCTTCTCCCGGGAAGACAAATACTGTCACTTATAAATAGGAACATTTTTAATACAATGTGGGTTTCAAAAGACCAAAGCATCAGGTTAATGCCGTTTCAAAATTTTTCACTAAGATGCTTGCTACTGTCTCTACTTGCTTAATTTTTAAAGCCAGGTGGGGGAGACAAAAAAGAAATGTAGCAGATGGCAGGGAGTACCAAGCTGACTGGGCATGCTACATATTGCATATTTCTGACTCAGTAAATGCCCTGAATTAGTGATGGTAGTGAGCACCACGGTTTAAAGTGAATGGGGAGGAACAATGGCCAAAATTCATCTTACCGTAACGATTCATTTCAGAGCAAAGCAGGAAGCCAGAATTTGTCAGGCCATTTTTTTCCTAATTGTTGGAACTCACAGAGTACAGCTTTTCTACTAGAAGATGCCATTTCCCTTCTAGAAATGTGGTTAGTGGTTTTTCATAGATGTCTAACATGGAAACCGGCAAGCAGGAAGACCTTTTGTTGAAATCCTAGATCAATAATAAACAAAGGAAGTACTCAATAAATATTTGGTATTGAGTAGTTTGCCTGATTTCAAGTATGATCTGTTAGTAAACACATTCAATCACTTTTCATCACAGGAGCAAGAGTGAGTAGAGACTGAAGGAAAGGCTATTCAGAGATTTGCCTCACCTTGTGATCCATCCCATGCACAGAGACCAAACCCTGACACTATTGCAGATGCCAAGATGTGCTTGCAGACAGGATTCTAGCATGGTTGTCCTCTGAAAGGCTTTTCCAGCACTTGACTAAGACAGATGCAGATATTCATAGCCAACCATTGGATTGAGCTCAGGAACCCCAATAGAAAACTTATGGGAAGGACTGAAGGAGCTGAAGGAGATTGCAATCCCATGGGATGAATGACAGTGTCAACTAACTGGACCCCTCAGAGCTCCCAGATACTAAGCCATCAACCAAAAAGCATATATGGGCCAGCCCCTGGCTCCAGCTACATATGTAGCAGAGGCCTGCCTTATCTGGCCTCAGTGAGAAGGGATGATGCACTTGGCCCTGTTTGATGCCCCAGAAAAGGGGATGCTAGAGCAGTGAGGGAGAAGTGGGTTGGGGAGCACCATCATAGACTCAAAAAGAAGGAGGGATGGGTGGGAGGCTTGTGGAGGGGAGACCAGGAAGGGGGACAATATTTGAAATGTAAATAAATAAAATAATTAATTAAAAAAACAAATTTTCGGTCCATCTCTTTTTTAACACTGGAAGGTAGCAAATGAGAATTCCTTGGGACAGGAAAGATGGGTTGGTGGTTACAAGTACATAATATTCTTCTAGAAGCTCACTCATTTAACTAGACAGGCTGGTCAGTGAGTTTCAGGATGTGGTCTGTGTCACAAGTTAAAGGTATGTGCCATCAGGATTGCATGGCTTCTGAATATTTAAAACTGAGTATCTTTCCTACGCATCAAACTTTTCCGACTGTACCATCTTCCAACTTTTCAGATTTACAATAAATTTTACTTTTGCGAATAAATCTATTGCAACATAACCGTATCCATTCACTAATCAAGAAGCACAGAGAACAAAGTTCCACTCTAATTAAGAGAAACAGTCAAAAGAACTGACTTAAACCTTTGCCCACATTTCCCATGGTAAACAAAACTCTAGGAAGCTAAGTTACAGTACACTTTACTGAAAATGAGGATTAATTTTACCTATCCAGAAAAGAGCATCAAAATTCTCTAAGCATTAGCTGCTCTACACTTTTCCTTCAACTTTTGTTTCTACACAGACATCCAGCATGCAAAACATCAGCTTTACAACCTCTGGGTCTATTCTAATGTCCCCCACCTCTTAGCTCTTTACAGTGTAATTTGGCTTTCCAGTTCCTTCTTTCCTATTACTTGGCTCAGCATGCACAGCCTGTTTCCTTGTAAACTAGTGGGGATTGAAAGAGTTAATATGTTTGTTTGTTATAATAAGTTCTTAATCAGAAATTAAGTAAGTATCAGAAAGCAGATGTTTGAAGATAGGAACAGGAGAATAAAAACAGTTTATGGGGCAGAATTATAGAAATATACTTTTAGAGTGAATGAATTGTGACTAGTTGTCACACAGTATCATCAAACATTAACCTATAAAGACAATTTGTTAAACCTTCAGGTTTTTTGAACTACTAACTAAATATGTTATGGTTTATATTGGAACTTCAAATGCCCCTTCACTTCCTAGCACATGCACAATCCATAGACTAAAATGATTTCCTTTAAAACAACTTCATATCACAGTTTGCGAGATTGGCCAACAATCTCAACAATCTCAATTGTGAGATTGAGATCATTGAGAATCTCCTAACAGTGGAAAAAAAAAATGATACAAAGAAAGATTCATTATCACAGATAACCTAACACTATCTGAGAAAAAAAATCAACTTATTCTAAATGTAGTTTTTGCATTTATTTTTTTCCATACAGCTCAGACTACAAAACTGTACAGAAAGTGCATGTTACTGGCACGTTCAGCATTTTGTTACCAAAGAAAACTGGGGCTCGGCTTCCCCTAAGGGACATGTCACATCCCACATGTTATGCTGCTTTGATTTGTCTGAAGATTTCTTATTCAACATGCTGGAATATTCTGGTATAACTTTGTCCTACTTTTTGTCAGAAGGGATTAAGTAGGTAGTGGTAAATATTATATACTTTAAATTTCCTGGTGTTTGCTATCATTTTCATGTACTATGAGAGGAACTATGAATTATTTGATAAATACCCAGAATGAGTAAAAGACTAGCTTTGAACCACTGAGAGAATTGGATTTAGCCACTATTCCTTAATCAATAAATTGAGGGGAAAAGTATCTTCATTGAAGATTATGACAGGAGAACAGTCCATGTCCAAGAATCATAGCTTTCACCATGACTGTGAGTTCTGTGAACTCCAAGAATGGAGGCTTGCTCTGGAGGGATCAGTTTAACCCTGAGATGTTGAGGGAAGGAGAGGTTGGAGTGTTTAAGAACACAGCAGAATCTATTGGGCACCTGAAATGGCTAGTCTCAATTGTCAAGTCAATATTTAGGATCATCTCAGAGACAGACCTCTGGGCATGCCTGCTGGAGATCACTCGCAGTCGGAAGTCCTACCCGGCACACTGTGGGGAACACCATTATCTCGCTTGGATTCTGGGCTGTATGAAAAATGAGAAATTGAGATGAGCATAGACACCCACTGCCTCTCTGTGTTCTGAAAACACATGCAATGTGATCAAGGGCCCCAAGATTCTGTCACTTGCATATCCTTGTCATGGACCCTCAAACTGTGAATCAAATTAAATTATTTCCCCTTTAAGAGGATTTTTGTCAAGATAGTTAGTCACAGCAATGGAAAAAGTAAGACAGCATCTTTTGTTTAAAAAGGCATTTCATAGTTCTTAAATGGAGCCATAGTATCCTTCTTGTCAAGATTAGAGAAGCCCCAAGATGTGATTTTTATTAATGGATATTGAACTAAAGAGGTTTTCTATGTGGCTACTGTTTCTTGGCCCTCTCCTCTGTTCATGTAATCTTCTTTTTAAATTTTTTTATTTTTGGTTTTTCGCGACAGGGTTTCTCTGTATAGCTCTGACTGTCCTGGAACTCACTCTGTAGACCAGGCTGGCTTCGAACTCAGAAATCCTCCTGCCTCTGCCTCCCAAGTGCTGGGATTAAAGGCATGCGCCACCACCGCCTGGCACATGCAATCTTCTGTGTATCTGCCTACCCACTATTGTTGTGTCTGATGGTTTTAACTAGAACTAATGTCATATATATGCATATATGTCCATAATAACTCGTAAGTTTTTCTTATCAAATCATAGCCTTAACATTACTGATGCAATTTTATTTACATATTGAGTTAAATTTTTTATTGTTCATAATGTATTTTCTTTTTATATACTTAGTATTTTAAAAGTCCTGAAGCAAAAAATTAAAGACACATTTTGGCCCTTTCTTAAAATCTCTTTAAGAATAAACTACTGCAGACATCTATAGACATATTTATAAATAATGCTTCTTTCAATCCTACACCATCCAATTTACATAATCATACTATTAAATGGATGTAAATAGATATAGCATAATATTCTCTGACATATAAATTCTCGATTATTTAGTGATAAAAAATTTTAATTATATTGTAAGTAATATTATAATAGTGGGTTAATAGAAATAAGTCAAGAAATTTATCAGAGCCTACTAAGAAGTTTAGAAATTTTAATGACTTCTTCTAAATCTTTCTTAGCTATTAAGAGACTAACAGCTTACTTGGTTTCTACCAACTATACAAATAGTGATCACAAATTCTTAATGAGCACTGAATCTTTGCCAGACCAGATGGTGTCTACCTATTGTCTCCTTTTCTCATCTTAAATCAATTGTTATGAAAACACATACTATTAAAATAAAGTTTTTAACTTTATGAAGGAATTGTACCGTGCCCTGATAAATCAAAAATATACTTCATGTTGGTTGGAAAATGTTGTTTATAATAAAAGGTAACCTTCTGATGAGGCAGTTAGCATACCATATGGAAGCTTTTTATTTTTTCATTTCAATGTACTATGTATTGGGTTCTTTGAATTTATATATTCAGAATAGAAAAATCAGAATAATTTTCTGATACGAACATAAGAATAGAGCACATTTATTAACAGTAGGAAAACTTACAATAACAATGCATTAAATATCACATAATAAACACAGCCAAAAGAGGACAAGATATTTCTTGATATTCTGATGCCGTATCACCAAAGACTGTTCCATACACGTCTTAACATGTATCCACATAAAGCATTAATTTCATAGGCAGGAAACAAAATGACTTTTGTCTGTTACTGAAATAGATTTCCTGGTTTTCAGTTTTGATTATATACTACAAATGGACTTCAAATATTTTTTTACAAAAAGTTAACAACAAAAACTGAGCATGGGGCACATATCTTTAGTCCCAACATTAGAAGAAGCAGACAGAGGTAGATCTCTCTGAAATCAAGGCTAGCCTGCTCTACATATCAAGTTCAAGGTCAGACAGACCTACAAAATGAGATCCAGTCTTTACAAAAAGAAAACCAACAGCAAAACCCAATATTCATTCCTAAAATAAGCATCTTTATATATACAACTCTTTTTTTTTTAAATATCTTATACAATGGTGAATACTTAGAAAGTTCTGGATTTTAACAAGTCTGACCAACTAACCTGCTTGCTTGAGCAGGTTTTCAGTTCCCCTGGGATTCACGAATGCTTTCGATCTATTGGTCTAGCCTATAGGGAGTTCTATTTCTTTTTCCTCTTCTTTTTCCTCTTCTTCATCAGAGCTGCTCTTGGTACTGCTGCAGCTGGAGGAGCTGGAGTCTGAGGAGGAGGAGGAGCTAGAGAGGCTTCCTGTCCTCTGAAGACGATGAGGAAGAAAGTCTCGCTCTCTGATGAAGACTCACTGGCCAAGCTGTCACTGCTAGAGGTACTGGAACTCGTGACACTATTAAACCTCTTCTTCTTGGTCTTTCTCTCTATGTTGGTCTCTCTGATGCTTTGCTGAAATCATCTATTTTCTTTTTCTTTTAAAGCTTTCTTCAGCTCTGCTGTTCTCGAAGGCCCGTGTAGGTACTTTCTTATCCCTTTGCATTCATAAGTCCAGTGTCCAAATTCCAAGCGTTTCTGACATCTGACATGTTGCTTATTGGCTCCAGCTTGCCTCCGAGCTATGAGCTGATGCATGGGAGTCGCCATCTTGGATCGCCCGGAGTCTGCTGCATGGGATTTTTGACTATATGGAAGTTTAAACTGTCAACTAATAAGCATCTTTATATCCACTTTGGGATGCAAGTGCTTTGAGTATGTCACTGTTGGAAGACATTATAAATTACTCTAAACATTTTTTTCCCGCTAAATACTGAGAAAAATTTTCAATTAATTGCTAAATAATATCAGAGTGGGCAGCAAGAAACACATTAGAACATACTCCTGAGTAGAAAAGTCTTGACATAATGAGAGGAGCTGAACTCCACCATGCATGCTTTTTAAATCATAACAGAAGGAAGAGAAAATGACCCAAAGGTTTCTAGAATGAATGTAGCTGATGTCTACATTTTCATAAAGAATAGGCATACAATGGGAGTGATTTGATGTTTTGGGACAAAATTATAAGAATAAGACCTCTTGATAGTCAACTTACAAGATTTATTATGTGTCTTATAATTTTTTCACAGCACTGGTTTCTACAAAGGAAAAATAGATTAAATGTGGAACACAGTTTGATGACAAATAAAAATGTCTAGCCCTACAGTTTAGCTTCTTTAGGGTCTCACATTATAGTAACATGCCTCCTCAGGAAGACCGGTGTGTTTGAAGAGGTATTATAAGAGTGTTAATATTCAGAGCTGTTAAAACTATAATTTAAAAGGAAGTCTTTTTATTACATTTATCTATGTGTGAGAGTGTGTGTCCATGCATGCATGCTCACATGCCTATGGCTTGCTTGTAGAGATCAGAGGACAATTTGCAAGTGTTGGTTTTGCTAACATCTGGAACCTGGGGGTCAAACCATGGCTTCAGGCTAACAGACAAGCATCTTCACTGCTGGGCCATCTTGGTGGCTTATAGCTGCTAGAATTCTTAAACAGCTTCTTTTCTTTTTCTTACACTGGTGACTCTCACACATTCTAGTTATAGACTCATTTTTCTTCACAAGTTTTTCTACTCAAATTATGAACTTCATAGTGTCCAGGTCTCCATGGCTGGGGAAGCAAGAGAGAGTTGATTTACTGCATTCTGGGAGTAATTTTGTCTGCCAAACGACAGTGTGTCCTATTCCACAAATATTGAAATCTAACCCATATTTTCATGAATCGAACAAAGAAGATAATACAAGATACTCCTGTGTAGACAGGTCATGAGCAGGCTCATAGTGAATCTTATATGTGAGGCTCATGAACACTCATGCAGTAAAATGAACTCTGACAGACAGGATCTGTGCCACTCACATGTGAATGAACTTTCTTCAGGTGCATTCTGAAGTATTCTCCTTCGAGTCTAAACACCCACTGGGAGCACATTTCTAGGGAAGCCACCAACTAAATTTGAACTTCACTAGAACTTTGTGACATCCTTGTGAGGCTGGAAAAAGAACTACAAATATTTCTATGTATCCAGCAGGAAAGAATTTCATCCTTAAGGGTTGAAAGAATAAGCAAAATGATAACCAAATTATTTTCTAATCTTAAAGAAACACACGTCTTAAGGCCTGCATGGCAGTAGAAACTTGCAAAGGCGTTGCACATCAAATTGTTCTTAGGATAAATATTAGGGTGCGGAGACATTTTGAAGGGCTGCAATGGAATGTGGGAGATTCCAAGGGGGCAAAACGAGGCATCTTATCTGTCCTGAACAATTAAATATTTGGATAGCTATTTTTAATAATAAAACAAGAAAACAACCAAAATAAAACACTGTATGGAATTACAGTGTAGAAGCGGCTTTGCATTAATGAAATAAGATAAATATAATCAGGACATTGTCCTAACTCAGTAGAACACTTGCTCTTGCAATGTGGAACATCTAGACAGGAATTGGTAGACAACATTTGCTGTGTCATAACAATGTAGTAAAACTGAACCATCTTAGAGAAATGGAAGAAAAATGGAGACAAACAAGTATATTATAACTGTATGACAGATCTTGGAAATTTTGGTAACATCTATATTTCTGACTC
This sequence comes from Mastomys natalensis, assembly GCA_021653895.1. Taxonomy (NCBI): domain Eukaryota; kingdom Metazoa; phylum Chordata; class Mammalia; order Rodentia; family Muridae; genus Mastomys; species Mastomys natalensis. The sequence goes on along the minus strand of JAJTUV010001359.1, from coordinate 344,171 downwards.
TATTTCATCTAGTTATTTAACTTTGTACAACTATCAGGCTATAATGTGTGTGCATGTGTAGGAGTGGGGCTGGGGTTGAAACAAAAAGATAGAAATAGCCAGAATATAAAGATATACTCAAAGAAGTCATAATAAAAACTAGACTCAATAATATTATTATTGAGAATATTTACAGTTTCAGACAATAAAACCTTCAATTGCTGATCAATATGTCTTTATGTTTTCCAGTACCATGTTCTTTTGATGATATAATTCTATAGTATAGTTTGAAATCAGGGATGATGATACCAACACTGGTATTTTCACTTGCAGGATAGTTGGGCTGTTTAGCTACCCTGGTTCTTATGTGTTTCCATATGAATTTTATGATTTCCTTTTAAATTCTTTGGATAATTATATTGGAATTTTGATGAACTTACATTCAATGTATAGACAGCTTTTAGTGGAATGGTCAGTTTCACAACATTAATTCTTCCTTTTTTCATTAATTAATTAATTTATTCAATTTATATCCCGACTGCAGCCTCTTCAGTCTTCTCTTCCAGTACCCCCTTAAATCTCCTTCCTGTATTCTTCCCCTTCTTCTCCTCAGAGAAATGGAACCTCCCTCCTACCTCAGCTAACAACCCATCTTGGCACATTAGGTCTCATCACGTCTAAGAGCATCCTCTCCCACTGAGGCCAAACAAGATAGCCCAGCTAGGGGAAATGAATCCAAAGGTAGGCAACAGACTCAAAGACACCTCCTTCTCTAATTGTTAGGGGACCTACATGAAGCCCAAGCTATACATCGCTGCACAATGTGTCAGAAGCCTAGGTCCAGCCCAGCTTGTTCTTTGGTTAGTGTTTCATCTATGAGCCCCATGGGCTGTTGTTGGTTGACTCTGTAGATCTTCTTGTGGTACCCTTGACCCTCTGGCTCCCATAGTTCTTCCTCCCACTTTTCCACAAGACTTTCCAGCTCTGCCTAATGCTTGTCTGAGTGACTTTGCATCTGTTTCCATCAGCTGCACAATGAAGCCTCTCACAGGACAGTGATTAGGCTCCTGTCTGTAAGCATAACACTGTCATTCTCCCATGGGATGGGTCTCAAGTTGGGTCAGTCATTGGTTGGCCATCCCTTAAATCTCTGTTCCATCTTTATCCCTGCATATCTTGTAGGCAGGACAAATTAAAGTCTAGACTAAAGAGGAGGGGGAAGTACACACCAAGAAAACAAACAACCCAATTAAAAAATAATATAGGTTGCTAAACAAAGAGTTCTCAAGAAATGCAAAAAAGATGAAAACCATGCTTTCAACATCCTTAGTCATCAGGGAGATAAACACTAAAATGACTTTAAAATTCCATCATATCCTGTCAGAACGGCTAAGATAAATATTTTTTAAATGACAAGAAATACTAGCATGGAATTGAGGAAAGGAGAGCACTTCGTATGGGGGTGTTGGAGCTACTATGGAAACTGCTGTGAACAGTCCCCAAAAGCTAGACGTTATTGTGTGGACAGGTACTACCACTCCTGGGCAGATACCCAAACAATGCTATATCTTATTACAAAGATAAATATCTCATCCACAATATTGCCGCTCTGTTCATAATAGGCAAAAAATGGAAACAGCCTAGACAGCATAGATATTAATATCAACAGCTAATAAATGGACCTCGTGAAATTAAAATGTATAATTACTTGACTTTTTCTAACCCTGCCCCAGCTCCCAAACAATACATGGAGAGTTATTTATGTATTTATGCCTTTGGCCTTAGCTTAGATTTGCTGCCCATCTTGCTTTAATGTATATTCATACTATTTTATGTCTACCATGTGGCTGATTAGTTATCTTTTCTCAGTTTCATATGATGTCTTGCCTATTCTCTCCTCCTCCTTGGTGTTAGGTTTTTATTGATAAGTGAGTGCCTTTACACAGTGCATAAGAGATTATCCCTACAAAACCATTTATGCCTATTAAAGGGTGTGTGATAGAGCAGCCCAGAGAATTTACATCTGGCAGAGGGTTATGTTGAAGGATATTTGCTTACATTGTGTATCCGAAATTGTGAACTGGAAAAATCTGTTTCTTGTTGTGGTGTAGCTCAGCCCTTGCAAATCCTTTAATCTAGGGGCTTTCTGTTTACTGTAAACATGTATTTGTGGTGTGGCTCAGCCCTAACACACACCTTTAGCCTAAGACCTTTATGTAAACAAGAGCTAAATAAAGTCAATGCAAGTTAAGGCAACTGGAAAAGCAAGCATCCAGTTGACAGTGAGTAAACACAAGAAAACCCAGAAAAGAGAAGACGGGGTCTTTGAATGGACAGATATTTAAGACAGTGTGGAGAAGGGGCTTTTTTTTTCTGGGATATCAGTGGAGTAACAAGTTTAGCTGGGTGCTTTCTCTGCCTCTCTGAGCTAGCAGGCTTTCACCACAGCATCTGGCTTCTGATGCTTCATTTGATAAATCAAACATTTGAGATTTTGTTTTAAAAACAACAGGATTCAATTCTGGAATATACACAGAACCAAAAAAAATATATAAAAATTAAACACAAAGAAAACAACCTAATTAAAACTGGGCCATGATTTAAAAAGAATTCTCAAAGAGGAAATTATAAATGGCCAACAAATTCAAATTTAATGGAGCACATTTGTAAAAGTGCTCCACATTGTAAGTCATAAGAAAAATGATAATTAAGACTACTTTGAGATTTTTATCTTCCCCCAGTCAGAATGACAAAGAGCAAAGAAACAAAGCAGCACAGAGGTTGGTGTGGATGTGGGGGAGGGGAACAGTGAGTCACTGCTGGTGGGAGGGCAAATTAGTATAGCCACTATGCAAATCAGTGTGGAGGTTCCTTGCAAAACTGAAAATAGACTTACCATATGATCCAGCTATCCACTTTTGAGCATAAACAAAGGATTGTATAACCTACTACAGAGACACTTGCTCATCCATGTTCATTGCTGCTTCATTCACATTAGCCAAGAATCTGAAACTGCCTGAGATGTCCATTAACTGATACATAGATAATGTGTAAAATGTGGTAAATATACAGAATTTCATTCAGCTGTAAAAGAAAAGAAAAAACAACAAAACACAATGTATTAGGTAGAAATAGTCATTCTGAGCAAGTTAACTAAGATCACGAAAGCCAGAGGTGGCATATGTTCCCTGAAAGCCAGATGTGGCATATGTTCCCTGATAGGAGGATGCTAACTTTCACTCTTTGGATATGTATTTGAATTGAAGTGCTACAGAAGACAGGAAACGAATAAGGGGCCATGGAGAAATTCATAGGCAGGGGATAGAATATAAGTGATTTGAAAAGGCAAGGGAAATAATGGAACAGGGCAGATTAAGTTGAGTGTGTGTGTGTGTGTGTGAGATGGGTATTAACACTAAAGTCTTTTAAAGTAGCTGTATGAAAATATGCTATTATAGAAGTTTCTAAAACATATATGAATAAACATAAAATGTATTCAATTGGAGCTGCCCTAAATAGGGGCTTCTCGTTGAATTGCTCTGCTTGGCCTGAAACTAACTTTGGCAACTCGTTCTAATCTTCTGGCTCTTTCACATTCTCTGATTCAAACTGCCTGCATCTGCTGACCTGCTCTGACCTGCCCTGAACTCACAAATGAACTCAACTCTACTGCCCTGCACTCACTGAATTGACTTCCAACCAACTGGCTGCACTACTCTTTTAGAGCTTCTCTGTGCTGTTTTCATGAAAATTCAGAGTATTCAAGCTCTGACACATTCTGTCAAATCTTTCTCTGATTTGTCACTTCGTCTGCCCCTCAATAAGACATCACGTTCAAACATGCTGCTTTCTTCCACAAACTAACCTGATTTTCATTGTTTGGGAGTAAAAGTGTATACTAAGGGCATGTCTGTGTTCCAGCAAGAGGGATAAAAGGTGGTGCGTCTGTCTTCCAGCCAGATCACACAGACATAGGTCTTTGGATGTGATCCCTTACGAGCAGTCTATGTTGATGGGTTGAAATTCCTCTACATTTATACAACAGAAATGGATTAAAAGTTTCCACCTCTAGGGTATTAGCAGTTTATGGCTACTTGGACAAGAAGACTTGGCTTTCATCAAGAAAGCAGTCATTAATAGGTTACCTGCACTCCTATAGATTGTCTTATGCTCATGCATATATTGGCACCACTAAGTGGGTTTTATAGTCTTAGCTTGTTTTGTTCTGTTTGTTTTTTTAAGATCACAGAACGTTAGAAGAGGAAAATGATAGAAAAGGTCAATATCTGACGGGGAGAGAATGGAGAAGAATTTGAACAGAATGTTACATTTGTGAATTAAATCTCAAACAAACAACAAAACCAGACTAAATAAAATCAGAAGCAAAGTTGACCCAAGGGAAATATTACATCCGAATGAAAAGAGTGCTGTGATAGTTGAAAGGCTCTCCAATGCAATGTCTGTATCACACCTTCTCGTATTTAAAAAAGGTAATCATAACTGCTATAATAAATATTTAGGAACCAAGAATAGAGAAAACACAAAGATTCAAGAGGGAGAGGGTGGTGTAAGTGCTCGCTTTGGCACTCATTCCTGCTTGGAACAGAGCCAAGTACCTTCTTTCTGGGAAGCAATTTCATTTCAGCTATTAAAAAAAAAAAAAAAAAAGTCCTTAGCTATAATACATACCCTTTGACTTACGGTGTTCTTTTCTATTATCCTATTGAAGGCAACAAAAATTCTGACAAAGATTAATGATGTGGCATTACTTTTAATATCAAGGTATTGAAAATCACTTACACCTTTAAAGTCAGAAAAAAAATGATGAAATGTATATTGACACATCCACTTGCTACTCGGGAGTCTAGATTATAAATAGACGTAAATCCAGATTCTCTGTCTGTACTTGTCTTTGAGTCTTCCTTCCTTCAAGAACAAAATGAGTTTAATAATACTCACTTCAGGGCATTTTGTGATGATGATGCTTTACACTGGGTCAAACACATATGAAATGCCAGTTTAAGAAGTATTACAAATAAATCTTATTTGAATAGAGTCACATGACATTGTCTATTCACTCATTCAAAAGATATAGTACATTATTCCATTTCCTTTTTTCTGTCCATCCAGTTCTGAGGGCCTGTTCACATGCTCTCTATACCTTCCTATATTTGATCTGGATTTGGAACTAGTCATCTGTAAACTGAGCTCTGTCAGGTGTTACTTCAGAGCGGTCATTACAAACAAGGCTAGTTTGCCTCAGTGTAGGTGCTAGCATGCACACAAATGGTTTTTCTGGGATGTTCCCCTCAGGGAAGCATGCAGGTTGCAGAAGTCTTTATGATCAAGCACTGTTTCAGTGGGTTGAGTAATTGAGGCAAGTAATAGGCTTTCACTCAGGTTATGGGAACTAAATATTGTTGCATGGTTTTAACCAAAGTGATTTGAAAAGAAGACACATATCAGTTTATACAGGTTCTCTGTGTCCTCAGAAAAAACAAAACTGCAGCTTCACAAACTGAAAGGGTAGAACTGAGATGTGGTAAAAAACAAAGGAATATGAAGTAATTCTAATTTAGGTAATATGATGTAGGTTTATGCAGGACCTTTTTTGACGTGGCTTTAATTCATCTATGAGTTATAGATCCATATGTGTCTGTTCATTCAGTAATACTAGTTTATAAAGGAGGGAAAAGAAATAGAGGAAGGACAAGTGACGTCATCAGAACCATATGCCTAACAGGAATGTATATAAGGATCCGATCTACACAGTCTTACCTCAAAATCTGAGGTCTTAACAGTGTATCAGTATCATTAACAGACTCTTTGATGGCAATGTTAATAGCAGTAACTATTCGCCAGCCCTGACCAAACATTATTTTCTTGAATTCCCATATAAAACATTCTGAATTATATAAACATATATGTGTATGTGTGCGTATGTGTGTTTATTAGCACACTTTGATGACTTTCTGATGTTTCGCCTGAATTTACAAACCATTAGACAATATATATGTATTTTACCTGGCCATATAAAAAATTCAATGTATATCTCCTGAGATCATAGGCTGTTTAGTGAAATCCATTTGACAGTAAAGAAGTATACTTTCCTACATCCTTCATCATTCCTTCAGAAGTTAAAGCTCTTTGTGTACTTTCCCAATTACAGAATTCAAGTTAACTGCCGTGATGAATGTATGATTTGATAAGCCCTAAAACTCATATCCATTCCCAAATGCCTATTCCTATTACCTATTCACAAATGAGATTCTTCTTAGAATTAGAATCACCATTCCTATAGTGGTGATGTGGCATATATTAGACCGTAAGTTTAACTTCCAGAACCAGTACTTTACAAACTGGGCAGGAGGATCAGAAGTTCAAGCTCGTCTTTGACAGTGCAGCGGTTCCAGACTACACTGATCTACGTATAGCCCTACTTTAAACTATAAGCATCTGGGGACACAAACGGTTCACGGTTAAGAACACTTGCTCATTGTTTATAGAGGACCTGGGTTCAGATCCCAGAACCCGCATTATGACAATTATCTTTAATTCTTGTTCCAGGAGATTTAATACCTCTTCTGAACTCCCTAGGCAAACATGTGATGCACCTACCAACATATATGTGATGCAAACAAAGATATAAAACACAATACACAGAGACAAAATAAGTAAATAGAAACAGCTATTCTCTGAAGAATTCTATTGATGTACAAGTGTACGTACAGTAGATTCTTTAGCTGTTATAGCAATAGTAATAAATTTAGTGACTTGAAACTGCAGATTTTTATTCTCCTGCAGTACTTGAGGTCAAAACATGAAATTAGTTGAACTATCAACACTAAAGTGGTTGTCTTCCAGTTGCTAGGGAACTATCTATTGTTTTCACGATTTTCCCTGTAATCATCCTGTAAAGAATTATTCCTTGTCCATGGTTGCTTTCTCCACTTACAAAGCCAGCAAGGAAGTTTTTTGCTTCAAAATCCATACTGCTTTCTTGTGTCGCAGATTTGTATGCAGGACCCATCAAAATAATCTACGATGTTTTTTTTTCAATCACAAGATTCTTAATTTAATCATATTGGAAAATCTACAGTGCTTAATAAATTCTCAAGTCACAGGGATTAAGCCTGGGTAATCTTTGGAAACAATTATTCCATCTAGCACATTTCAGACATGTGATTGCTTTCAGCAATAGTAAACCATGAAATTGTAAGTTAGTCAGATGAAAAACAATGAGCACACAGTATTTGTAGATACAATGAGAGATTCACTGCTCAGTTTATATCAAGGACTCATAATGAAGTAGGAACAGATTTTACTAAATACAAATTCAGGGAGTATAAGCTAACCTTCTATCTTCCAAATTATCCGTTTACATTTAAATTTTAACTTTAAATATTTATCTTGTAGAAAATTTAATTTTCTCTGTATTGGTCAGCTTTGCATTGCTGTGACAAAGTATCTGAGACGAGCAACTTAAAAGAAGAAAAGCTACATTTTGGCTCATGGTTCCCAATGTATAAAGCCGTAGTTATTTTGCCTGCTGATTTTAAAACAACACAGAATGTTATATCCAGTTGTATATGATGATTCGATGCTGCTCAGTTAATTGCAACAGGGAAACAGTCAGAAAAAAAAAATCATCCAAACCCATTGATCTAACTAGTCTACCCACGAAATCAAAACCTTCATGGATAAATTCTCAAACATCTCATAACTAAATCGCTTCAGTGAGGAATAAGAACTTTGGCTGGAGAAGTAGTATAGTTCAAATCATAAAACTCATATGTTACATTCAACAAAGCATGGTTCCGCAGCTCTGGAAATCCGTCCTGTTGTTTATCAAAAGGTGAAACACCTAGATTTAACATGGTTCAGTGATTTTATTCCTAGATATTTACCCCAAACAAACAAACAAACATATCTTCACACCAAAATATGTACACAAGTGTCCATAGCATCATCTGATTGACAGTAGGCAAAGTAAAATTAGTTGAAGATCAACCACCGGATGAATAATTATATAGTGCATGGTTTATCCATACAACAAAATATGTGTGCGATGAAATGAAATGAAGTACTGTTGAATGTTACAAAAGGATGATCCTTCAAAGTTTCATGCTAAGTGAAAATGAACCACAAAGATTCATTACATAGAATTCATTTAGAGTAAACATCCAGAGTTAATCAGTGTTTGCTTGCGGCTATGAAAAAAACAGGTTGGAGAGGGATATGATGGGAGAGTGGTAATGGTTATGTGGCTTCTTTCAGGGGAGACCACTGTAGGACAGTCGCACAACCCAGCAAATATACTAAAATGATTGGACTATATACCTATGGATGACAAAAGTTATAATTAGGAAGCTATTTTGCTTTTAATACCTCTTTTATATACTGTTCATATTTATAAACATTTTATATAGTTTATCCACAAGGCCAGTTAAAGTGATCACTGTCTCTCCTGAGTTATTGAAGATGATGTAATTCTTTGTGGAAGCTAAGGCTGTTTGTTTCTTTTCTTGACATAGTCATTTTTCAAGGCTAGCAGCCTCTTAGTTTTCTCAAATTGTTTTATGTGTGGTTGAAAATGAAAGCTCTCCCAAATCCTGATACAAGACAGAAACCTTTACAGCAACTACTTTTTTGTTCTTTGCTATAAAACTTACTATAACATGTTTTATTCAAATCTTGGGTCAATCACGATCTTTTCAGGGGTATTTCCTGAGTATGCAACAATACAAATTTGTGTATAGTGGTATTTTCTTTATGTGCTGTCTATTTGTTTTGCAAGAAGGTAAATTCCACAGGGTAGGAGATGGTTTAGTAATAGCCTGGCCTGATTTAGTCATGCACAACTTTCAGATTTTTAGGTTTTATTTTTGTATGTGCTGATTACAGCATCTGTCAAAATGTTTCAGATAGCATGCTCTTCTCCCACGGCCTCTCTTCATCTTCACAGTTTTGCTGTTAGATCAGAACTGAGAATTGTTTCAGACCAATGTTGTTACATGCCTGGCACTACTAAATATATGGTCATTAGTAGACATAAAATAATTCACACAAACCATTCTGTACATCAAAAAAGTAGAACCCTGTCTCTTCAAAGTCTCCAAGTACATTTTACACAAAGAACAGTCAAAACAATGTCATTCTGTATGCATGCACGCCTCCTGGCAATTAGCTATCACCCTACTAGAGGCCAAGTGTAAGATAAAAGAATACCAGATTCATTAGATTTTGGATTTCTTTGTGTAAAGACAGAGATGAGCTCCAAAATATTTCAACCAGTAGATGTTTTTGACAATCATTAAATTCTCCACTGACAGTTCAAATGTTCAATTTGTCATAGTTGCAAATTGTCGCTACTTTTTATTAATATGAATCTATTTTTTTGACATCCAGAATACCAATTAACAATGAACCCACTGATCAAAACACCTCCTTTCTAACAATCACTAGTACATGGACCTTCTGAGCATAAAGACTGACAATCCATGCCGTATTCTTTATCCTGGCCATGAACTTTTCTTAGCCATTGTATCTTAAATCTGTGAAAAAAAAATCTCATTCTTTCTGAGCTGATGGATTTAAAATAGGGCAAGCATCCTATCCCTGCTGCTTAGTAACACATTTTTGGTATCTATGACTATGAACAATGTAGACGCAATACAGGTATTTCTAGAATGAGCTCTTGGCACTAGTAGACTTATAACTTGTCTGGAAATTTGAGGATTAGTTGTATATTACACTCTTCATAGTGAGACTATTTTACATCTGCATTTATAAAAATTGATTTTTTTTTATGGTTTCCAATAGGTCAGCACTGGATGGTCTCCAGGTCCAGGTGTTTGGGGGTCTGAAGCTAGGGATTTGTCTCTGTTTCAATAATACAGGCTCATGAAGTACAAGTTTAATCCCCAAACACTTGCTATATTTTTCGGAAAGAATCAAGAAAGTACCTCAAACATGTGTCGATTATTCCCATAAAACTGCTCCTGGGCTTTGGTAGGCTCAGATCCCACCCCAGTAGTTACCAGGCTATGATCTGACACTGTGTGTTCTTTCCCAGAACCAGGAACATTTACAATGGATGGTAGAGTTCTTCTCTTATGCACCACATTTGTAGTCAGAAATGCCATCAAGTTGTGGCACACCCCAAGCCAACAGCTGACTAAACCCAGCATATCACTGAGGTATAATAATTCCTGTGTTACTGTAGACTGTGTTACTGTCAAAGTAGACTCATGGACAAAAGCCTTCACAACTAGCCTACTCTGCTGGAAGAGAGAACCAGTGTACTGTGGCCTTGGCTGTTGAGTGCTCTCAGAGCCTCTCCACACAAACAAGGCAGCAACTGGGAAGGGATCATTAAGAACCATCACTTGCTGTGTTTGAGCAGCTCAGACCAAATTTTCAGTCAACGAAACACTTAGTATCCTGTTTTGTGACCAGAAAATAGAATCTTATGCATATTATCCCGACTGAAGTTGAAGTAGAACCACAGGTAGTCCCCATGGCTCTGATTTTTCCCTTTCTCACATCTCTCACCTCACCCTTATTAAGGGACAAAATTGGCTTTTTACCTTGGCAGACACTTCAATTTCCCACAGGATAGTGGCTGTCCCTCACTGTGTGTGCTAATAAACACAGTTCCATCTCTTGACGTCACACCCTCATCTCTTTCTGCCTTATGTCTCTTTACTCTGTCTCGGAAATCTGACAGGTCTCTTACCTGATTTCTTTATCTCTAATAGAGTTAGTCTGATAAGTGAAAAGCTACTGACCTTGTTTCATCTCCTCTTTTTCCATTCCTTTGGATGAACTGATAAAATATTTTTTAAAGAAGTGTCAAGCAGTAGAATTTTAACTTAGATTTTATTTTCTGAAAAAAAAATGTTACTAATGCATATATAATACTTACTCTGTATTTTGAATATATTATCCCTTAGTTTTATAAAATACATTTTCTCATTGTCTGAATCCTGTCAGTATATATTCATAATTAATCATTTATTTAGTGCCCCATGGTATATACATATTGTGCAGTCTGTTTTAATATAGTGTACCAAAACAAAGTCACAGCATTTATTCTAACAGAAGCACTGAGCTCACACCAAAGGAATCATGTAAATTCTGGTAGCTGACTCAGTCATAACTATCTGCAAATCTTGTCTCCCTCTGATCTCAAGTCAGGAAGCAAACCAGCAATTATTCATCTTTTGCATCTTTTTTTAAAGCATTTTTTTAAAGGGCTAGGGTGTCTGTCAGCTTCATGTTACTGCAACAAGGTAGCAGAGACAGGGCTATTGGCCAAATCCAAGATGTTCAGGTAGCACAATTGTTCTGAGCTCTTTTTAGGATGCCATATCAAGGCAGAAATGTTCCCAAGAACCCTCACACCTTGAGAGAATAGGCAAAGGGAGAGACCATGTTGAATAATCTAAATACTACTCACTAGGCTCAACTTCCTAAAGGTCAGCATACCTGTCCCATTATACCCTTGTGAGCACCAAAGTCTTCATGTTTGGGCTTTAGGAGAAAATTACCAATATCAAACCACTTTCCTGGGATACAGTTTAGCCAGGAGAATGTGAAATAATATGCATGAGGCTTGATTTCCCAAATGAATGAGCTTATGTTTTGAAGGATAAAAGGTATTAGTCTTTGACCAACTTCACTTTTCTTCTTACTTCTGTCTGTATCATTAACATGATGATCAGAAAGGCTGCAGGGAGGAGGGAGATACACACAGCAGAGCCGAAGCTTGCTCTGATGATGGCATCTTGAGGAAACTCAAGTAAGCATGTGCCTCCTACCATCAGATTTTTGGCTAAAAATATAAACTATTATTTTGCCTTGATAAATAAAATATATGAAAATATGAAAAGCATAAAAATTAAAACAGGTGAAATGATAGAAAAACCAGTTCTTTATTTATTTCTATCAAGGCAAAATAAACTAAAAAGTTATTATATTTATTTTTTTCATTATTTCTTCACTTTATATCACCATCGAGGCTCTCCTCTCTCCATCTTCCTAATCGTACCCTCCTACTCTCATCCTATTCCTTTTCTCAGAGAAGGAGAACCCCTAACCGCTGAGTACCAACCCTCCCTGGCACATCAAGTCTCATCAGAACTAAGTATATCTTCTCTCACTGATGCCAGACAAGGCAGCCCAAGTAGAGGAAAGGGATCCAAAGGCAGGCAACAAACTCTATGTCGGAGACAGCCATAGCTCCAATCTTTGGGTGACCTATGTGAAGACCAAGCTGCACATCTACTACATATGTGTAGAGAGCCTAAGTTCATGCATGCACTTCGGTTGGTGGCTCAGTCTCTGTGAGCCCCCATGGGTCTGGTTTAGTTGGCTTAGTTGGCTCTGTATGTCTTCTTATTGTGTCCTTGACCCCTCCAGTCCCCTCAATCCTTCCCCTGACTCTTTCATCATACTCCCCAAGCTCTGCAAATGACTAGAATTATTCAGTGAGGAAAATAAGGATAGTGTAAGCTTGCCATTACTTACATATATTGTGACTTCTTAACTTTTTTTTTTTAAATAGCACTTTGTCACAGAGAACCAAGTGTGCCAAGTGTCCTAACAGTGGCTTACACAGAACTTTTCACTTTTTAAATACAAACTACCGATATCTATGCATTCACAACAGAATGCAAAAATAATTTTATGTGTTTTCTTTTTCAAGGTTGAAAATAGGAGTACAAAAAGATACAGGTTTGCATATTGTAGTTACTATCTCCCAAATCGCAACACTAAATGTCATCATTTACCTATTGCTACTTTCAAATTTTCATTTCTAGAGCCAAATTAAGATGGTTGTTGTTCCTGGGAAGGAAAGGGTATGATCTGAGACCAGAAAAACAACAACTTTAACAACAACAACTATAACAACAAAACGAACAAACAAAAAGAACAGCAATGAAACCCTAGTTCTATGGAGAGAGGAAAGAAACATTACCAGGCTGTTTGACTGCCAGTTTGATCAGGTAGCAAAGGACACAATCATGCACTGGGAAGAAGTTTATTTCTTCTAAGATGGCTACACTTTACCCTTTTTGTTCCTAATAACAGCATAGATATAAACCCGTTTGTATGTGTCCTGGGAAGTTATGGGAGCAGAGGAGAGAGTAGATGTGTGATTAAATCTAGTTGATTTTTTTTCTTCTATAAGTTTTGACAAGGAAAGGAAAGACCATGTGGATTATAACTTCTTTTTTTGATTATTTATTTACATTTCAAATGTTGTCCCCCTTCCAGGTCTCCCCTCTGCAAATCCCCAATCACAACTTTAAATTCTCTCACAGGTCCTAGCCATGATTGCACATATCCTAATACACCATGGTAGTGGACCTAGGATATACTTAGAAAATGAAGCTGGAGTCAAGACCACCAAAATTCTTTCATGAACAAAGGGGCCCCAGGAAGCATCTTAGGATATAGAATCTGAATTTCTTTGCTCACTAAAGGTGGCCAGTCAAACTGGGGATCTTTTAACTGGAGCACCACAAAAAACCTGAGATAAGATAGATGGAGTCACTTATGAAAAGTACATAGCTTGGGAATTTTTCAGGTCAATGATTTCAGATTTTATGTTTAGTAGCATTGGTATATTGACAAACAAAGCCAGAACTGATCAATTTGAAGCAAGCCCTCTGTGTATCTCTCTGCTTGCCTGGTCTGTAACATTTCTACCTATGATCATTTTTTTCTCTGTCCATAAAAATACCTGTGAAATGTTACACACTACTATGATTATGATTTTATAGATTACTTCTACCTGTATAGACTTTAGATCTTTTTTAAAAAATAATTTTCCAAGGCACTATTAAGCACAGACTTCTGCTTTCTGATTCAATAAAACATGCCGATATTATAATAATATCTCTTGCTCAGAACTCAGTCAATCTCATGAGTTGGTAAGCTGTTACAGGGAACAGTGTGAGAAACCAGGTCTACAAAAGGGAATCTAGCAGAGACCGAACAATGCAAAGGAGTAGACTGACTCTCACAAATCCAAACCAAGCATATCCCAACCAAACTACTCCTTTGCTGGAGCTCACAATGGGAACACCCACCCATATTTTATCGAAGATGTAATAAAAGTATTGTTGGGTTAAGCATAGTAATTTTAACTGACTTCAATTAAATATTAACTTTTTTAATAAAAATTTAATTAAACAGATATAAAACTCAGACTGAACTGAGGAATCTAGGAAGCATTATTAGCTTTCATTTTTTCTACTGGAATAAGTATGATTGAGGCACATAGCTTATATTTTTGACTTTTGTTTCTTTTTGATACATATTAATTACAATAAAACAGGTAACAGCATTACCCAGAGAATTGCATTGTTAATTTCAGAAGTATCTCTTTATTTTGTTTTCTGAGAGTTCATGTTTCTGATACATAGATACTAAAAACCAGAGAAATCATTCACGCAAACAAAAATCCATGAGTTTTATAAATAAACAGAAATTGATCAATGTTTGAGTTAATAATTATACATACACACACTCATCTATTTAAGCCGTATAGAAATATATCACTATGACCAAAGGCATTCTGAATTATCAAACAGGTATTTCTTCTTTGTAAGTCCTTAGACTACATCACGTACTTGAAACAGTTAGATCTCAAAAAAAATACCAAGACAAAAAAGTCAGTATAATGAAGAAGATTAAGAAGACTGAAGCTGGACACCATGTGCTCAAATATTTTGATCATTAATTTCAGTAGTGTGACTATTAATCATTTAGTATCTTATATTGAATATATACTTGTATTTATCATTAAAACTATGTCATAAATGCTAATATTGTCAACATGAGCCAGGGAGACAGAACAATGGTAAAAGTCATTTGCTGCAGAGCCTGACAACCCCTGACTGCTCACACAAAATCTTGTATTCACTACATGAGAACTAAAGTACGTTTTAGTCCATATTTCACTTAATCAATACAATACTGATAGTCTATTTTAGTTCAAGAAAAGTAAGGGATTTACTCTATTGTAACTCAGAAACAAAACAATAAAAATAATATATTCAATTGAAATGGAATATCATTTATTATTAGAAATGGAATTTGATTCTGATTTTATAATTAAGAATGTATAACATACAAAAAATTAGGTGGTTTCTGAACAGAACATTAATAGTGCAGGCACTAGGAACAACAATTTATAAATGGGACCTCATTAGACTGAAACACGTAAGGCAAAGAACATTATTCCTAGAACAAAACAGCAGCCTACAAATTGGGAAGAGTTCATGAACCCATATCTGACAGAGGGCTGATATCCAAAATATGTAACAAACTCAGGAAATCAGCATCAACAAACCAAATAATCCAATTAAAAATGGGATACTGATCTAAACAAAATTCCCACCAGAGACTCTCAAATGGCTGAGAATCAATTACAGAAATGTTCAACATACTTACCCATCAGGGAAATGCAAATCAACATGACTCTGAGATTCCATTTTACACCCGTCAGAATGTCTAAGATCAACAATGCAAGTGTCAGCTCATGCTGGAGAGGTTGTGGAGCAAGGAAACCCTCCTTTACTGCTAGTTGGATTGCAAATTTGTATAGCTCCTAAGGAAATAAATATGGCGATTTATCAGAAAACTGGGAATTGATCTTCTTCAACACTCAGCAATACCACTACTCCTGGGCATATACTGAAAGAATGCGCCATTCTATCACAAGGACACTTGTTTAAATATGTTCATAGCAGCTTTATTCATAATAGCCAGAAACTAGAAACAATCTAGATGTCCCTCAACCAAAAAATGGATAAAGACGTTGTGGTACATCTACACAATGGAATACTACTCAGCTGTTAAAAAGAATACTTTCATGAAATTTTCAGGCAGATAAGTGGAACTAGAAAAGATCTTATTCAGTGAGGTAATCCAGACCCAGAAATACAAACATTGTATGAGCTCACTTATAATAATAATAACTGCAAAAGATAATCATGTAAAATATAATAATAATAACTGTAAAAGATAACTATGATACAATCCACAGACCCTGAGAAGCTAAGTAACCAGGAGGTCTCAATGAGGAGTCTTAATCTCCTAGTGAAGGAGAAATAGACTAGACATCACAGGTGGACTGTTGGAGGGTTGAGGGCAACTGGGTTAGGGTATGGGTACAGGAACAGGAGGAATGGAGGGGGTGGGGAGAGACAATGAATTGTGGGCATCTCTGGGACAAGCTAGAAATCTAGTTTAATGGAAACTCATAAGAATTTATGAGTGTGATCATATCTAAGACTCCTAGTAATTGGTGAATATGGCACCTGAACTGACCTCCTGTAACCAGGCAAAACTTCCAGCATAGGGATTGGGACAACAACGCAGCAAATCTTTGACCTACAATTTGTTCTATTTACAAGACTTGCTGGGGTAAAGGTGGTATAAATTATGGGAGTGAACAATCAATGACTCTTCCAACTTGTGGCCCATGCACAAAAAGGAACCCTCCCCTGACACTGTTTGGAGGACTAGGACCCAGAGGCTGGATACTTCAGAGACCTAGGATAGAAAATAATTCCTTTTTCTTTTATGGTGAAAAACAGGGTATATATTTAGAATTAGTCATCTGGACTCAGTTTAGATGATCCCAATCTTGTTGGCAACATCTAGAGCATCATAATCAGGAGCCAAGCGAACTTACGCCTTTTTCTCTCCATCAGGCCTTATCAGGGTATTGACTTTGGCCACATCAATGTCTAACATCAATATCATAGAGTTTCTTCACGGCCTGTTTGATCTGGTGCTTGTTGGCCTTGACATCCACAATGAACACAGCATGTTGTCGTCTTCTATCTTCTTCATGGTTGACTCAGTGGTCAGTGGGAATTTGATGATAGCATAGTGGTCAAGCTTGTTTCTCCTGGGTGCACTTTTGTGGAAACAGACTCACAGCTAAATATTTGGCAAAGTTGGGGAGTCCTGAGGAAGAAGCAAGGAAGAATTAGAGTAGCCAGAGGGATCAAGTACACCACAAGAAGACCCACAAAATCCACCTCCCTGGGACTCACAGAGTCTGAATCAACAACCAGGGAACCTTCATAAGACTGGCAGAAGCTTTTTGTATATATGTTACCATTGGGTAGGCTGGTCTTGTGGAACACCTAACAGTGGGAGCAGGGGCTGTCTGTGACTCTTGTCTGCTTTAGGAACCTCATTTTCTCCTGCTGGATTACCTCATCCAGCTTCAATACAAGGGGAGGTGCCTAGACTTACTGCAACTTGATACGCTATGGTTGGTTGATATCCATGGGATACCTGCCCTTTTCTGAAGAGAAATGGGAGGAGGAGTGGATAAGTGGGGCAGAAGGGAGGAGGAGTGGGGAGAGGAAAAATGAGGAGAGGAGGGAGGGGAGACTGCACTCAGAATGGGGAGAGAGACAGAGACACACAGAGAGAGAGACAGAGAGACACACACAGAGACAGAATATATCAACATATGCAGAAAAGACATACTGGTTGTGCACATGATTTTTATCTGTGCATCATCAGAACAGTGCACATAGAAAGAAAAATTATTTAAATTTCTTATCTGCTACTGGAATCGAGTTTTTATTGTCAAACAGGCCTATGAAAACAAACTTATATTTTTTTATGGGAATGAAGTTATCTTGTGTTATGGCAGATATCAAAATGTATGCTTTTTTTTTCTCCTCAAGCTAATGATAAACTTTGAGGGTTTAAAGCTGAACATTATTTTGTATAAATAGAAATATATTCCTCTACAATTCCATTTAAAATAGTACAGTAGAATTCATATGAGAAAAATAGATATATCAGTTTGGAATGGGCATAGAAAAAGAAAATATATCAGGAGTAGAGTAAAACTCGGGGAACTTGAAGTAAATAGATCTAAAACAGTCAAATTCACACACAGACTGCTTATTAAAGAAACTAATTAAAAAGACAAGGTCACAATTTTCACTCAAAGAATTCCTTATGGAAAAAACTAGGGCATTAAGCAGCTGCCTTCCTTTCAACATATCCACAGCTGGGGGTTGATTTTGTCCCAAACCAGTTAGATGTCAGAGAACAGAATAGGTTGCTAAAGCAGTCAATACAGAATCTTTCCCCAAAAGATCAAGTACTATGAATCCAAAGGGACACACCACAGACGTTCTACAAAATCGGAACTTTGGCTTTTCAGCACACACTCCTGTATCTCTGGCCCAGGAGACAGGTCCAATACCCAGAAAGACCCATAGCATGTCAGTTAATGTCTTTCTGAACTCTAAAAATCCAGTGATAACCATTGTTCTTACAATGATGTAAAAAGATTAGCTATGTATTGTATGACTGCAAAGTTCTATTTCTGTAGTTCATTGGAAGCTCTAGGTTGAGAAAACAGATCCTTTAATCTACAGCAGGTTTACTTCCTATAACTCCTTCTGTCTGTCACTGATTGAGCCCCTTCCTGTAGACTTGGTAAGCTTGCTTCCCAGAATTCGATTGATTCAGATGAGGAAGCTCTCCGTGAGTTTGCTGCTTTCTTTGTAACAGGCTTACTGAACAGTTACCTTTCTACTAAAGAGGCCAATAACCCCAGCAAACTCTCATTGTGTTGATGTAGATGTAGTAGATTTAGGTCCAGTGCTTGGAATAGTGTCTATTTTTAATTTGAAGGAACATTCTTGCTTTGGTCCAAATCTTGGATGTGAAATTACCCTTTCTTATTACTGAACAGGAAGGAAAACTCCTCAAAGGGAGACTACCTTCACAGTTAACGTTATGTTCCCATGACTGAGAGTGCGAAGAAAACAGGAGGCAGATGGATAATGTTTCTCAATTTCCCAACAATCAAGGTTCTCATTATATGAACAGACAATCCTTAAATCCCATTAGTCTAATTCCACTGCCAGAAATGCCACACATTCTCAGAAGAGGCAATATCGCCCCAAATGGGGGACATTGGATTTGGGGTATATAAATTTCAGTATTTTACAAGATGAAGAGGGAGAGTAAGTAGGAAAATAACACTTAAACTCATTAGGAGAAACAAGCTGACAAACATAGTTTTCCTTTAATAGGTCAGAGTCCAAGGATCACTCAGTTAAAAGACGATTTAAGGATGTGAACGTGAAGAACACCACAGAGGGAGTGTAGCCCCTCAAGCTGTCAGTAAGGGCTGTTTCCAAAAAAATACTAGAAGACAGAGTACTTATTGGAACTCCGACGCAAGTAGTCATGTGTTAAGGACTAATTTGAGAAACTGGAGACTCCCGTTGCTAGCAATTAAAACCCTCTGGAGGAAAACAACAATTCAAAACTATCAAATCCCCCAACCTCCGTTTTCCACGTCTTCTGACCTGGCTCACTGACTCCCTCCTTAAGGGAAAGGAGAAGCAATGACATCATCTACCCAGGCCATTTCCTATGGTAGAGAAGCAAGTGGAAAATGGTGTCCGGATAAACAGTAGTCATTCAACGTAATGACATCTAGAGATATCCACAAGAAAGAATAGTTTTATAAGTTTTCCCTATATAATAATCATCTTGATAATGTTGAATATCTCTAAAGTGAATGTGGAACAGAACACAGAGCCCAAGGATGACAATTTAAAAAGACTCAAGCCAACATAGTTAGCCTTGAATAAAGAGCCATGGGCCCATGGGCCAAGAAATGTGAATGACTTCCAGAAATAAGGATAATAAAAAGAAATGTTTTGCTCTGTATGTCTCCAGAACGAATCTATTCCAGGAACTCCTTGATTATAATGCAGTGAGGGTTTGTTATTGTTGTGGTTGTTTTATTTTGTTTTTCCCCTTTTGTTTCCTTCTAAGTCCTTAACAATAAGATGTTTTTTATTTGTTTGCTTAATTTAATACATTTGGGATAATTTATTACACCAACAATAAGTTAGAAACTAGTATAGTTTCTTTGTTCTGAGCATCTCCATTTAGGATCTGTTTTCCATTGCCTTTGGAGTTCTTTATGATAATAAATTTCTATGATAAACACCAGAAAGTGGATTCTCTGCATGTTCCACGTTTCCACTAGCCAGTCTTTAAACTGTGCCTTTAGAAGGCTTGATGAACATCTTACAAGGCTGGTGGCTTCTGTGTGTTATCATTCTTAAACTAATCGACAGATCCCATAGTCATGATTTTCCCTAAACTCCATTTTTTTCTCTCTCAAGTGTGTTGAGTGGAATACCATGCTCATAGATTGGTTTTCACAAAAATTGAATAAATGTATCTAGAAAGACATTCAAACTCACACACGTAAAATCTGCCAGCCCTTATGAGAGGATAGGAAATTATATGACTATTCTCAAGGAATAATCTGGCATATGGAGCTTAGTGTGTTATACCCTAACATTTGGACTCTGAGAGGCACAATTCAATATCAGACAAGGTAAGAGAAACCATGAAATTGAACCCAACTCTGTCATTTTGGCCACTTACTTTAAATATTATCCTCATTATGTTATTTCTGATATCCAGTAAAGCAAACTAAGATACCTACTTCCTTGATGTCTACTTCTTTGTTGCATACCAGCCCATAATATATTTTTCTAGTATAAAGTAAACGTAAAAAATTCCACTTTGTCCCATCTGTTTATGTCTTATGTCTTCAGATCTGTTCTGTTCATCTTTTGGCTTCCATGGATGTGAAGCAGTACACAGAGCAATAACCATTGACTTGATATCTGTAGTAATCATGCCCCACATTATCTAATTGTGATATTCCCAAGTTCCATGGTGAAATGAACAGGTTATAATATTGAGAGATGCCTTTCAGAAGTGATTGATTAGGGTGACATCCTCATGGGTGAGATTGGTGTACTTACTATGGGACCTTAGGAAGTGGGGCCTTTCTCTTCCACATCTTCCCTCTGATGACGGAGTGCTGGTCTCTTCCTTTTTTCCAATATGGCAGTATGATTCCAATATGGTTCCACTGGGAACTAGAAGAATGTCTCTCACTAGATACCAAAAGTGCCAGTGCTTCATCTTACAACTTCACAGACCTCAGAACTCTGAAAAAGAAATTTCTCTTTATAAGTTATCCAGTTTGTTATGTTTTATTAAAGTACCATAAACAGACTAAGTAATTTCCTAAAACTATCTCTTGGTTGATAGTGCCACAGTGATATTATGTCAATCAGTGTCCTTAGTCAGTGTGGCGTTGTGCAGAATATCTCCATGGCCTAAATTTCTTTGGACTATAGAATAATACATTGTATGAATGATCTAATAACTCTGAGGTAGAATTGTGATTATTATTCATCTCTGAGAATCACTCACTACTTATGACTCTTTTATGACTGAAGGGAGTTAATTTTTAAATGCATTTGTGAAATGACCAGATGCCATGTTCTTTGTACACTAATTTGCTCTGACAGTGATAGCATGCGCAAAAAAAAAAAAAAAAAAATCATATATGGATTTCTAGACTCAGCGGGATTCTATAAATCATACTGTCATTGAACCCTGAGCTCCCATTTGAATAGGAAGATTAAAAAAATGAGCATGACAATGAATTGGGTGTCTGGATATCGAAGTCTATTCAGATTCTATTTGGAATAATTTTATAAATGTTGGTGCAAAAAGACACATATGCAGTATCTAGCAAAGCATAGAAAAGTGAACAGATTATGTTGTAAATTAAAACTCAAATGAAGAAGAGGATGGAAAGTAGTTGAAATCTAAGATAGACTGGGAAGGTCATCTCATTGTGATTTTAATTTACATTCCCAATGATTGCTTGAGAAACATATATATTCAAACAATTCTTAAGGATATGATTTTTAAATGGCAGATTTTTCCTTTCTTTATTTTCATTTTTATTAGAGAATATGTTCAATATGTTATTTAAGTTATGATTCAATTATTATTCTGTGAAAAATAAAAAGATAGTTTGGTTCAGAAAAAATAGAAACCATTTTCTTTACTAGTAATAATACTTATTTTGAGATTGTAAATGGTATTGAGTCACATAAAATGTTAAACATTGAGCCATGTCTTTGAAACTTGGAATTGTTCTTTAAATATTCATAGTTAAAATGTAAATATTAGATTTCTTATGTATTTAAAATTACATGTTTAATTGTACTTATTATAATTTTGCTTATTTTATATTGATTGAATCTATTCTATATTGATTGTGACAACACTGATAAATTAGAGAATTTTGATTTATTTTCTGAAGCATTCTTTTCTTTTGCCTAAAGCATGTAGAGATTATAATTTGAAATTTTATATAAATTGTCACATAAAAGAACTGTAAAACGAGAAATGTCCTGTGTCTGGTTCTCCCAGATCAAATGACATCACATGAAGCAACATAAACAACTAGGCTTTTCATGCAGGATTAAATCATCTGACTAAAAATGCATTAATAGTCTGTGTTGAGCTGAAAACAGCACTAGAAATAAAGTCAGAACATTTGGATTAATGATTCTGGATACGCTGCATAACAGTTCCAAGAACACAAGACAGAGAAACATTTAGTCAGTGCTGCCTTTTCATGAAAATGGAATATTAATAGCTCTTACAATACAAGGAACATGATGATCAAACAGAGACAAAAGTGACCCAAGACTTGTATAAAAAGTACTTGTTGCTTCATAGAAAGATGATAGATGACAGAGATGAAGAGAGGGATATATAGGGGATGATAAATGTCAGATGTTTAACTTGAACCTGGCTAAAAAAAACAGAAGATGCATACTGAAAGGGCACCTCACTGCAATAAAAGCAGAAAACTAATCTAAACCACAATATCACAGACACATTGTACAAAAATCGTATAGGGCGAAGGACAGCATCCATTAAGTATTTAATTAACATTATGCTGAAGGACAGGAAATAGGAAACAGTCAGTGTTAGTAAATATGAGAGTATGGTTGTCTATGGAGGATAATAAAGTAGAGCACCAGAGAAGTTTCTGGACTTTGATATCTCTTTTCATGCAGTGGTTACACAGATACATTAACATGGAGGCATTCACATGTAAAAACCCACCCAGATACTTAAAATTATATTAGTGTCAAACCATAATTACTGGATGGGCATAGACTCTTGATATTATATTAATGTCTAACATCATCACTGGATAGGCATTAAATTAATATAATGAATTATAAGTACATCTCAGTTTAGAAACTAAGCACACACAATCAACATATGCACAAGAAAAAAATGCGGTAGATGTGATGAAAATGGTTTCAAAATACAGAGGAGAAAGCCATAAAGTAGCCAAAACTCCATTCTTACCAGATATTTCATATATTCAACTGAGAATGTGAAATCCAACAAACAGCAAATTATGTTATGTTTATGTTAATGCATAATGACTGATAGTTCCTTTATGCTTCAGGAATTTTGTTGAATCTTTTTTAAATTCATGAACTGACTTGATAAAAATCACTTTGGAAGCTACATTTTTTAAAAAATATAGTGCTTCCTTCTTAAGCAATTAATAATTTTATCCTGTAACATTAATATCCTTAAATGGTTTCCTCCTTTTCCTTCAAAAATGAAGCAGATAGTTGTTAACAGCATTTGGTTTTCAAATGGAAAAGAAACACAAACTTAATTTCTTTGGCAACCTATATTTTCTAAAGTATTATAATTCCCATATCAAGCCCTGTGATTGACAGCACTTGAGCAATGCTCACAGTAGTTTATTTCGTTGCATGCTTAATGTTGTAATTCTGATTAACTTCTAGCTAAATCATGAGTGAATGAATTTAAAATAGTATGTATAACAGTTGAACTTAGCATCTTCTGGACAGCTGAGCATACGAGCTCACAGCAGGCTTGACAGCATGCACAGGACAAGTCCAGAACAAGCATGAAAAGGGGGGATGGGCACAAATTCCATCCCTAGCCAAGTACTTACAGACGTTTGTCTTGGTTTGGGTTTCTTTGCTGTGATAAAACACTATGACTAAAAACCAAGTTGGGGAGGAAAGCGTTTATTTAGATTACACTTCCATATCATAGTCCATCACTGGAGGTAGTCATAACAGGCATTCAAGCAGCTCTGGAACCTGGAGGCAGGAGCTGATGCAGAGGCCACAGAGGAGTGCTGCTTACTGGCTTGCTCCCCATGACTTGCTCAGCCTGCTTTGTTATAGAACCCAGGATCACTAAGTCATGATGGAACCACCCAAAACGGGCCAAGCCCTCCCTCACTGATCACTAATTGAGACCCTTATAGCTGGGTGTCATGGAGGTATTTCCTCAATTGAGTCTTCTTCACCTTATTCTCTAGCTTGTATCAAGTTGCCACACAAAACCAGCCAGTACAACACTTGTTTGTTAGCTGCTGGGAGAGAAAGGCTTAATTCTCTACATTTCTCCTGATAATGTATCATGCTCCAGTGGAAAGCCATGCATTCAAAATATTTCGATACTGCAAACTGGATTTAATGAGAAACAAGCAAACAGATTGTACGGGAGGAGAAGGCGGAATCGATCTAGGAGGAGTTGCGGGAGAGAGGGTGACCATGATCAAAGGTCATATGAAATTCTCAAGGAAGTAATTCAAATATATCAAAAATTAAAATTTATGAGTCAAAAGGAAGTTGAAAGAAAATATTAACTTGTACAAATTATACTTATTTTTCTATAAACTTAAAGAAACTCCACATTATAATGTCAATCTTCAAGACAAATGTGTTAAACTTATAGTTATATATAAAATATGTATTGTAATGCAGCTGTATGGCTCAGTGTATTAGCCTCGTCTATATTTTTCTTTCTTTATTTTATTTATTTACTCATTTCACATCACAGCCTCCTGTCTTCATCTCCTTCCAGTCCCACTTTGACAAATCCCTCCCCTCATTACTTCCTCCTCCTCCTCTGGGGAAGCCCCCTTATGTTCCACTCTGCCTGGACATCAAGTTGTAGCAAGCTAAGTGCATCCT
This sequence comes from Mastomys natalensis, assembly GCA_021653895.1. Classification (NCBI taxonomy): domain Eukaryota; kingdom Metazoa; phylum Chordata; class Mammalia; order Rodentia; family Muridae; genus Mastomys; species Mastomys natalensis. Next base: position 319,245 of record JAJTUV010001359.1, on the reverse strand, counting down.
CCTCCACTTCAGCCCCACCAGGCAGGCCAGCTAGGGGAAGAGGATCCAATAGGAGGCAACAGAATCAGAGGCAACTCCTGCTCTAATTGTTAGGGGACCCACATGAAGACCAAATCCGCTACAAATATGTAGCAGGTCAAAGAGCTCCTGCTCTTTGGTTGGTACTTCAGCCTCTGTGAGCCCCCATGGGCCCAGGTTAACTGTTGGTCTTCTTGTGGTGTTCTCAACCCCTTCAGTTTCCTATGTCCCACTCTTCCACAGGACTCCTTGAGCTCTGATTGATATTTGACTGTGGGTTCTGTATTGTTTCCATCAGCTGCTGGAAGAAGTCTCTCAGAAGAGAGTGATGCTAGAATCCTCTCTGTAAGCATAGCAGAGTACCTTTAATAGTGTCAGGGGTTGGCTCTCTCCAATAGGATGAATCTCAAATTGAATCACCCAGGCTAGTCCCAGAGATGCAACCCTCAGATTTCAGTTCTTTGTTCGAGGCCTCTTCTTCTTCGCTTCTCTCCACACCTTAACCGCATCCCCATTCCCCTCCTTCCCTCCCTCATCCAGTTTCTTCTTTCCATCCATCTCTGATGTCTACTTTATTTTCCACATACTTATAAGTGGACATTAGCCATAAAGTACAGGATAGACATGCTATAATCCATAGACCCAAAGAAACTAACGATAAAGGAGGGCCAAAGGGAGGAGAGCTCCTCTCTTTTTAACAGCATTATTGAAATCTAATTGTTATATAATGCACATATTTAATAGACACAACCAGGTAAAAGTATTTATATATTCAGTTTAAAAGATTATAATTATTTTCTCTTTGCAAACATTAGAAATATTTAGTCTCATTGTGCATGGACTGAAGAGAAGAGTAGGCAATAATATATCTTATAATTCAGAAATTACTTTAAATGTAATAAATTACATTTGAATATCAGAAGCAACTTGATTGAATTTAGAAAATAATAAACAACTGGAATGTGATTAATCTTCAGTTTTCTAACCCAGAGTAAAAAAATCTATGGATCTAAAATATCACTCAAGATTCAGCATGTCCATTCAAAAATTATTCCTTGCTATTTATCTTGTCTCTTCCTTTTCCAATCATTTCCTCTTCAAGTAAAAAATTTAATATATTAATACAGTACTAATTAATACAGTATCAATATATGATATTTATCATAGCTGTGTATTTTATGTCTGCGATCTTGCCATGATGTATACACTGAGTGAAATTATTGTGAGCAGGGACAGTTTATCATCTACACTGGGAAATGGTTGTCGTTTACCACCATGATCATTCATGTTCTGGCTTTGATCTATAAAAGCATCCTTTGTATTTCTATGCAGAATCAGCATCTTCCTTCTCCCCTGATGCTCTTCTCTATGATTTAGTGTTGATAGGCCTAAGCTTCTTTGGGCTTTAAGAAGTAAAGTTATCACATTACCTAGTTAATATGAGAGAACAGATAGTCACAGAATTCTGTAACAAGTCAAGGGCAGATTGAACTTCTAAATTTATTCCAGGGCAGATGAGATGGACCAAAGGATAGATAAAGGCACCTACTTCTGAGTCAGACAACCAGAGTTTGATCAAAATAGAAAGAGAAAACCAGTTCCTTCAAGTTTTCTTCTGTGTTCCACATGCATCCCATGTGCCACATTCTCTCTCCCTCCATCCCTCCCTCTTCTCCTCCCCTCTTCCCCTTTCCCTTCTGACTCTGTGTCTGCTCCCTCTCTCTCTCTCTCTCTCTCTCTCTCTCTCTCTCTCTCTCTCTCTCTCTCTCTCACACACACACACACACATACACACACATGCATATACACATAGTGCAAATAAAATCTTAACCTATACTCCCTGTTTCTATTACATCTTCTTTCTACTATATCTATTACATATCCATCAAAAAAGTATTTTCAAATGAGAATATGATAATTTCCTGTTAGCATCTAACAAATGTCATGCTGTATGGATTTTTAGGAATAATGAAGCACTTGTCTGGAATAAAATGCTATATACTTTACTTACATATTATGAATAATGTTAAATAAAATCTTTACAAAGGGAGGTTGGCCTGGCCTATGTTATCCATCTTGTCATTCAAATCTTAGTGATGTTTAACTGTGTTAGCCTTCAGGCATCATAGTGCATTTAACATAGTAGGGTTATTATGGCTATGCAAACATATTATACATGCTAAGCAAATAAATTGTTTATTATTAATAAGTATTGTTTACACATATTTTAAAATATGTTTAGAAGAGTTAGCAAATGTATAATATATCCTATCTATATTTTTAACTAATAACTTGTTTAAACATAAAAAGCTATGTCAACCTAAGTATATTTATACCATGGCTTCCATTAGCATACTGGGTGATGTGGTGCTGTCTCAAAAAAAAATTAAAAATAAAAATTAAAAAAAAGAGCCTTTCTCCAAAAAGCTAAAAAGTGAATGCAAAGGCCAATTGCATGTGTTAAATTTCAAAAGAATCAATTTCCTGATGATCATTTTGCTAGCAATAGTAAAATTATACAAAGAGCTAAAACTGCATTTAAATATAATCTCATTCATTTTGTTCATGCCATTCATCAGTAAACATCAATAATCTATTTCAAATTATTTTAAAATTCCCTTACTTATACAACATTATTCATTTGTATGTTTTTTTTTCTTCTGGGTACAGCTTACAATTATTTTAACTATACCACTCTGACAACAATTCAAATCCCTTTTAGTATTTAGTAGTCTTGAGTGTATTATAAGATGTTTCAAAAGATGTCTCAAAATGACAGGTTTAAAGGAGATATATATATATTCGTGTTTGATTAAAACAAAAAGTTATCATCAAATGCACTTAGAAAATTCCAAGAAGAATAAAAGAAAAATGTTTAAAATTCCTTTCTTACCTTGTTTTGTTTTTCCAAGACAGTGTTTCTTGTTTCTCTATGTAGCCCTGGCTGTCCTGTAGCTCACTCTCTAGACTAGTCTTGCCTCAAACTCAGTGATCTGCCTGCGTCACCCTCCTGAGTGATGGGATTAAGGTGTATGGCACTGGCATCCACTTTAAAGTTCTTTAACAATCTAATGTTAATAACAAATCTTAAAAATAAGAGAAATTAAGCAAGTATGTATTTTAGAACAAGAAAACTCTATCGGAGATCTTTGAAATGATGGCAGAGACACATTGAGAGATAATTTAGTGTAGTGTTCTAATTTCTATAACCCAAACCAAAGCAGTCTGCACTAATTTCTAACCTGCATTTGCCTAGTGTTTACATGAAATGATTGTAAGACTTGTTTCTCTTTTCCTTGATGTAACTGAAGACTGTGAAGCCACCTTTGTAAACTAACTCTTACCATAAGGCAGTATATGTTTGTCCTCCCTTACACCCACACATTACAGACAGCTATCCTGTCATAAGTATGTTTTCGTATGTCTTTTCCTGTTAGATGGTGACTTTTATAACTGTCTCCCAATACCACAATTCCTCAGGCAGAGTAGGTGTTTGGCTGTTATTAGTGAAATAAATGAATACAGTCATTGGGGAGTTCTGACTTTGAGATAAGTGAGAGACAAGATCTCAAAGTTAGATACATAAGAAAAATCTAAGTCAGGATTGGAAACCATTCTTGTTTAAAGAACAATATATTCTTTACTTGCTATCATTTTCTTATTTAAAAAAAGTGAATTTGCAAAGAGACTCATTTAGTAGTCTTAAAATTGTTTCATTTTTTTCTGTGATTCTATCTATTTACCAGAAATTTAATATGATCACTATCTCAAAAAATTTAGTAAGGTGAATAGACATTAAAAGACCCATATTGAACTTTATTCAACTGGAATTACCCAATATGAAAATTGGATATAAATTTTATTAAAGTATGCCCTTTTATTTAAGGAACAATGATTGACAATCAAATAGTGCCTTTCTTTCCAAACCTATAAAACAAAATGGAATTTGTCAATATAATCATGAAGTGGTTATGATATTGCCTTTGTCTCAAACTGGAACTATTTTAAGGAAACAAATCTCTAACACATATTACATCACACAATAAAATTATAATGATTTATAAACTGATTTATAAAATAGACATAATTAAATGAAATAGTTTTCAAATATAGCACTAAAACTCTGGAGTTCAGTTTTACAGTGTTCAGGGACTAAAGACAATACGTCCAGTCCTAATGTTAGGGTCCAAGATTATTTGAATCTGATACTCCAGACTCAAATAGTATGCAAAATGCAAAGAACATTTATTCAACTGAATTTACTACATGCAAAATCTCCCCATTTGGAAATGGAGATCTCTGGTGGACTTGCAAGCCCAGCTTTTATTGTCAGGATTATTCCAGGGGATTTGTGTCCTTTTACCTTGATTGATTAGCTCTATCTCTCTGGGTCTGAGTGATTCTACAATTGGTTAGGCTCTGGAGACTTCCCTGGGGGGTCGGTTACCATTCTTACTTCAGGCCAGATAATGTTCTCAGATTGGGTGCCCACGATGTGGTTGGCTGACCACAGGTTCCTGGATCCAGTTCTCATTTCTGGGAAACAGAAACTTAGGCCTCGTCTCCCAAACTGCCAGTTTTCAGCCTGTCCTGGAGTCAGCCTGGCTCTAGCAAACTCCGTCCTCTCACTAAAAAAAACACTAAGGATTTATAATAGCATTGTTTTAATCATTCAACGCAGGCAGTTAAAGGATACCCAACAAAAATAAAATGGGTAAGTAAAACTTGACATGTACTCACAATAGAATTTTGAAATGCAATGAGAATTAATTATTATGTTAATAGATGTGACTGAAAACAATTCTGTAATAAGACACCACATATAGGCAAAAGTGGCAGGAAGAATGAATGCAAGATTCAGGTCTAGGAACACGTGAAGCTTATTTGCTTCCTATAGCCCTTTGGTTTCTAATTTTGTTCCAATTAAAATTTACTAATCCCTAAATATATAGTTATATATAAATATATACTAAAAACATACTGTTACAGATTCTTAACTATATTTTAATTGCTAGTAAATTCCCAACCAAATAATTACTCTGGATAAATATTCATAAATGTTTGTGCATTTCGTAGACATTTAATTTTTCTTTTTCATTTTTAGCTGTGTGTATGCATGTGTGGCATACATGCATATGTGTATGCATCTGTGTGGTCATGTTTTTGGCAACATGTAAAGTGGGTTCAAAGCACATATGTGTATGGATGGAGAAGCCTAAGGCTGATGTCAGGAATCTTTCAGAATTATCATTATTTCCCTACATGTTATCCACTGAGGCAGGATCTCTCAGTTAAAGTATGAGCTAGCAGTATGATGAATCTCACGAGTAATCTTGTCCTGGAGATCTGATGAGGGGTTGCAGGTGGACACCCACATTTTTCTGCATTTATGGGTTTTCTGGGAATCTGAACCCCAGTCCTCAAGTTTGTACAGTAAGCACTTTCTCCCAGAGCCATCATCTCGCCAGCCCCTTCCACACATTCAGTTATAGCATTCTGTTCCCATTTTCTATAACTTTCTTCACTATTTTATTTTTTCATAAAATAAAATGCTCTACAAACCTATGTTGATGTGGTTGGCTGATAAATATGAGAAGTTTCATGTGTTGAATTGGACTTCGAGAAGTAAAATAGTCTTATTTGAGAATATCTCTCTATCCATACTGAAGTGGAGCATGTTAGAGAACAGCCCTCCAAACAGAATATATTCTCACTTAACAGCATTTTAAATTGAGATAAGTAAGTAATTCAGGCTATGTTTTCAAATGTAAATGATTTCCTTCATTATGAGAGATTTTCACATTAAGAAAATATTAATAAATTATCTACTTAATTTTAATAATTTTTTGATAATTTTTGTGGTTTCAGTTTATTTTTTTTTTATTTATTTATTTACATCCCAAATGCTGCCACCCCTCCCAGGTCCTCTCACAGAGTTGCTTTCCCCCCTCCTTCCCTCTCCTTCACCTCCTAGAATTTCAGTTCTGAGTATTCCAAAGCCTAAGACTGTTAAGAGAACATTTATTCACAACTAGTTTAGGTAAACACAACAAGATTTTAGAACACTAAATCACACAAGGACTCAGTAGCATTCTAGGACACTGAAATTCATATACAAGTTGTCATCAAATGGTAACTTGAAAGTCAATACATGGTGGACAGTAAAGAAAGGAAAGCCTGGCGAAAACTCCAGGAAAGTCTGGGATAAAGCTACATGGTAGAGAGCAGGTCTGGCATGTATCAGGGCCTGGGTTAGATCTCTGACATCTTTAAGGAGTAAAAAGAAGAAGGAAGAGAAGAAAGAACAGAAGGAGGGAGAGGGAAAAGGGAAGAGGATAAGAATAAGAGTGAATTTTATTCACTCATTTTATAATATTTAATAGAACTCCACTATAAAATACTTAGTCCAGTAGGTTAGCAAACATAATAAATAATAAAAATGATTCAAAATATTGGGTCTCCCATTTTCTGTGTGCATTATCATAGCATAAACAAAAATAGAATATGTGTGCATTGTAATAAATCTAAATGCATTACTATTAGAAGAGTTCCTAAATTTGGTAATAAGAAAGGTTTTTGTGGCAATCTGCTTTCCTAAAATTTGTGTATATTGTCATTGCAAAATTACTTATTTTGTGTTTAGTAGTAGATTTTCAAAATCCACTTACTGCACCATGTATATTTCAACTGCTAGAGGGTAACCTTCTAAAAACTTGACTTTGGTTCCAGAATGGATAAAAGCAATGGTGAATTGACCCAACTTTCTTTTGTAATCAGTTGTCATTGATCTCACAGAAGTATCCTTCACTTCCTTCCAAATTGTTTCACTAATGAACCAATATGCTAGCAGAACCACGAACTAGAAACTTGGCTGAAAGAAAGTGGGGATTAATGAAAAAATCATTCATCGCCATCAGTGAAAGACCATGCTTTCAAGAGTGATCCACAACCAAATCTTCTCTCTCAACATGAGCTAATTATTCACATTCTGGAGAACAGGTTTCTTAAAATAAAACGCTCACATGTAAAGCATTCACGGACCCCATTTCAAAAGATGTGACCGTCTGGATAATACCATACATCGAGCAGAGGTTAAGCTTGCTGACTGGATTATGGATTCTTAGAAAAGGTACCAATAAGTGTTTAGCTTAAGCGTGAATGCAGAAAAGAGAGGAGAAAAACTTCCCTATCTTTATGGTCATCAATACCACTCTAAGTAAGTCCCACAGTGCTGGTTAAAATGTTATGTTAATAAGCACGTAATATTGTGCCTTTTAACTGGTATTTCCACTAAGTAATAAAATTCAAAATTACTTAGTAAGAATAAGACCTCTATGGTGACTACAATACAGGTTTAGCATTTACATCATTCTAATATTTAAACAACTACCTATAAATTACTAATCGCTGCCTTGCTGCTTTATATATCCAACAAGCCATGAATAGGTATGTTACAACTGCCTGTAGCATTAAAACCCTGCAGAGAATCCAAAACCTTGTAATATTTCTCTGTATGGTACTTGTGGGAAACACACATTTGTATTTATATTATACTTGCAAAGAGCAGGAAGACAGTTCTCAGTAGCTGTCTTTCAGTTTTACATACATTTATTTATGTTAGCTGAGATCTCTTCACTCTTTGTGTTTCGTTCAAATATATCAGAGACGCTGTGGCTGACAGACTGGGAAACAGGCAGTCAATGGCTTTGGATTCTATGTTAACCAGGTGTCAGGATGAATCTTTATTCAAATAGAGTGAACCTGAGATGCATGCCAAACCAGATGACAGTCTGCACTACATCATACGTCAAGCAGAGGTTAGGTTTGTTGACTGAATCATGCGTTCTTAGGACGTTAGCACTAAGTTTTGGGCTAAAGTGTGAATGCACGAAAAGGAGGGAAAATACTTATAATATGGATGCAAAGTGCAGGACAGAAACTGAAGGAGGGGCCGTCTGCAGACCATTCCACCTGGGTATCCATCCCATGTGCAGTCACCAAAGGTAGATGCTTGAGTGGATGTCAGGATAGTACATGCTGACAGGAGCCTGATATAGCTGTCTCCTTAGAGGTCTGCAAGAGTCTGACATATCAGAGGCAGATGCTCACAGCTAACCATTAAACTGATCATGGGGTTCCCAACAGAGAAGATAGAGTGAAGCTGAAGGAGTAGAAAGGTTACTCGACCCCATGAGGAGAGCAACAATACCAACCAACCAGAGCCCCAGGGTCTAAACCACCAGCCTGGGAGCGCTTAGGGAGGGACCCATGGCTCCAGCTATATATGCAAGGGAGCTATTATAAGTGGGTGAAGAGATTCTTGGTCCCATGAAGGCTGGACGTCGTGGGGGTGGTATTCGAGGGTGGGGAGGTGAGGTTCTGGGGAGGGTGGGTGTTGGTACACCATCATAGAGGCAGGAGGAGGGGGAAGGGATAGGGAGTTCCTGGGAGGGAGGAGGGGAAAAGGGGTAAGGGGAAAACATCTGAAATGTAAATAAAAGTTCCAATAAAAAAAAAAAGTTGCATCCTTCTACAACCTACCTTGCTGCTAGCAGTAAGTTCTCTTGTTTTTTGTAGCAATAATAAAAAAAATGAGTTTAAGAAATATTCAGATACCCTAAGCAACACTGAAGCTTTTAGTGTCATTTCACTGAATTTTCTGGATGCATTCTGGTATATGGAATTACTTTCAGATGTAAAATAAAAGTGATTTTATTCAGTAAACACAATGATAAATAATTAAGTCAAGTAGTGAGAAAAGCATTTTCTTTGATTGTTTTAGTTATTAAGGAAAAAAAAAATCTCACTTTACTATTTATACTTTTATTAAATTTATATTATCTTATTTTCAATAACATCTGATAAAGCTTTAATAACAATAAAATCATTAACTTAATAACCTGTGAATTTATATATATTATATATGATTGTTTTAATATCTACGCTGACATTTCTTTAGCAGAAACATCTTATTTTTTTTAAAGCAATGGTATGATTTTTTATTTTTAAAATAAATCTAAGGAAAATACTAAATTGACTAGATTTTAAAAAATAACCCTTCTTTAACGTAATTTTTAAAATTGCAAAAAAATATTCAGAGATCATGTGCAAGCTCCTAAATTTGGAAAAATGACATCTTCAAACTTGGAAGTGATGTCTAAACAAAATTCTGAATGTAGAAAACTACTACTAAACATTTCTTATTTATGAATGTCTCTGCATAGGGAGTGCACATATATGGATTCACTCGTGTGGAGGCTAGAAGAAAACTCCAGGACTATTCTTCAGTTGTAATCTATCTTGTTTATTGAGACACATTCTCTCACTGGCCTGGGACTCCCTGACTAGGCTGGCAGGCCACGGAGTCCAAGTGATCTGCTTGTCCCTGACTCCCAGCACTGCAATTAAAAGCACAAGTGTGTGACACCATGCCTGCCTTTATGTGCCTGCTGAGTATTACAAATACACAAACACAGGCCACAGCCCAGTTATTTTCATCTTGTTTTTGTGATTATAATGTAATTACATCATTTCTCCCTTTCCTGTCCTCCTGCCAAAAACTCCCATATTCATCCGCTTGCTCTTTTTCTAATTCATGGACTCTTTCTTTAATAACTGTAGTTACAACCTGAGAGGCAGAGACAGACAAAAACATGAAAGGCAAATAATCTCAATTGATATCCCAATTATGCTCACGCTGGCCTGGGATAAAAGGAAATATGAGACTTTGGGTTCATTTCCTAGAACCACGATAGATAGATAGATAGATAGATAGATAGATAGATAGAGATAGATAGAGATGAAGATAGATAGATAGATAGATAGATAGATAGATAGATAGGATGAGGATGAGATGGATGGATAGATGGGATAGATGATAGATGATAGAGGGATAGAGGGATAGAGGGATAGAGGGATAGAGGGATAGAGGGATAGAGAGAGATAGAGAGATAGAGAGATAGAGATAGAGAGATAGAGAGATAGAGAGATAGAGAGATGGATGGATAGATGGATAGATGGATAGAGGATAGAGGAATAGAGAGATAGAGAGATAGAGAGATAGAGAGATAGAGAGATAGAGAGATAGATAGACAGACAACAGACAGACAGACATAGTCATTGTGTGGTCTTCAAGTTTTTTAATAATCTTATACTGTTTAATTATTAGTAAATGTAAATTAACACCTACCTAATAGGCTAGTTTCAATGCAAAAGAATCTGACCCACCCCTTCCTGAGTTAACTAAGTTATTTTAACAAATGGTAATGCATGGTGAATCTGATTCTTAATTCTAATTGCAGGCAAGTGCAGCCACTTTTTCCAACTCATGTAAAGGAAATATGAAAAGCAAAATTCATTGATTCTAGCACCAATAGTTCCAAGAAGCATAGGCAGACACCAGAAGTGAATATTCTCATTTTTATGAGAATATTGCAAAAATATTAGAAAAATTTCATCTCAACTACCAAAACAATCAGTCCACTATAGAGTAGCCTTTACTTTACAGATACATACAATTCTCATTTTTTTAAATTTAATTGTTTAAATCACATCGTAATTTACTTATTCACACAGGGGTTATAAACACAAAAAGGCAGGATGTGGGGAAGGGAATGACACCGGAGCATAGGTATTCAGGGAGAGTACAGATACCTTTCAGAACAGGGTATCAGCTGGGTGAAGGTTCAGGGGACAGGTCACTATGGCTCTGCCTATGATTCACTTCAGCAATAGGCCTGACATACATACATGCTAACACAAAGTCTTGGTCTCTGTGGAAAAACACTGAAACAGATGGCTACAAGCTATTGTAAACAGGCAGCTTCTGTGGAAATTTACCAGACCTATAGTCATAGATCTTATAAATAGGCAGCCTCATGGACAGTACCAACTTAGATAAGGACAAGTGAATCATGGGCAGAGTCATAGTGACCTGTCCCCTGAACCTACACCCAGCTGATACCCTGTTCTGAAAGGTATCTGTACTCCCCCTGAACACCTATGCTCTGGTGCCATTCCCTTCCCCACATCCTGCCTTTTTGTGTTTATAACCCCTGTGTGAGTAAGTAAATCATGATTTGATTTAAATAATTAAATAAATTTTAAAAAAATTAATAAAAGAAAACAAACAAAAATCAGGATAAAAGGAACAAAGAATTAATCACAAGAAACACACAGACACACAGACACACACCACACACACACACACACTGTAAAAATATAAATCCAAAGACCATAGTAGACAAGCAAAGGGCCAGTAAGACCAAAAAAAAGGCCAATAAAGCAGTATGATACAAAAATCTACACAAATACCATTAAGTTTACTTTGTGTTTGCCATCTACTGCTAGTTAAGGAGCCTGTTCTTAGATGTAGCTAATATAGCCAGTGAAAGTCCACTGAAGAAAACAAGTTGTCATTTGCAAATGGATGTCAATTTTAGAGAGCTTCTTGGTTCGGGATAGAATGCATGTCGACCTTTCTTTCTCAGTGCTGTGGTTGCATCTGGTGTGAATCTCTCAGGCCCTGTGCGTTCTATCATGCTCTCTTTGAGTTCATGTATCAGTCCCAGTAAGTCCAGAAGACGCTGTTTCCTTGTTGTCATTTGTTCCACTGAGTACTTGAAATTTTAGACATTTATGATATACACTGTTTAAAAATCTTTGTATTGAAAACATTTTTTTTCATATAAGCTTCATACCCACAGACATTTTTATTAAAATTTGAAAACCCAAAAGCTCATTCTGGAAGGAGTTTTGTATCATTATGAATGGGTTTGTAGTGCTATTTATGGATTGTCACATATTCACAAGCATTCATGATTACTATACTTTTTTTGCTGATATTTTGTTTTATTACTGAAAACAGATTTTTTTCCATACAATATACTCTGATCATGATTTGTCCTTCCCCATCTCCTTCCAGATCCTCCCCATCCTCCCTAATCCATGCCCATTCTTTTTCCTTCTGATTGGAAAACAAACAAGTGCTTTAAAAGTAAACTAAGATAAGATAAAATAAAAATGAACTAGAATAGGAAAACACAAAATAGAAAAATAAAGTCAAAAAAGAAGGTACAAGAAACATACAGACACAAAAGTACACACATTTACACATAGAAAAATCGCCAAAAATTTGAAAATAAAAATTACCTTTCAGATGTGTAGTTGGTAAAAGTCTTTCCCCATTCAGTAGCCTGCTACTTGAAGTTTGATGAGGTCCCATTGATTAATTGTTCTTAGTACCTGTAAATGGTGTCTCTTCAGAAAGTCTTTTTCTTTGCCAATGCATTCATGACTATTCCCTACTTTCTCTTCTATCAGTTTCAGTATATTTCGTTTTATGTTGAGGTCCTTGATCCATTTGTAGCTGAATTTTGTGTGATAATTAGAAACTATTTGCATTCTTCTACATGCAGGTATCCAGATAGAATAGCACCAATTAGTGAGGAGAACTGTGTGTATGTCTGGCTACTTTATTACAGATGTGAAAACTTTTTGTCTAGATCTTCAATTCAATTTCATTGATCAACATGTAAACCATGTGGTACAATTTGAGACTAGAGAGGTAGTTAGGCATCTGATAGAAAGCTAATATCTTTTATTATTTAGGATTGTTTAGCTATCCTGGTTTTGTTGTTTGCTCATGAAGCTGAAGATGTCCTTAAAGTATGTGAAGAATTATGTTGAAACTTTGATGGGGATTGCATTGAATTTGTAGATTACTTTTGGTAGGACGGCCATTTTAACTATATTAATTGTACTGATCCATGAGCCTGGGATATCTTTCCATCTTTTTATATCTTCTTCATGTTTTTCATTAGTGTCTTAAAGTATTTATTAAACATGTGCTTTATATATGCTTGATTATAGGTGGAGCTGTTGTGAAAAAAAAAAAGAAAAGAAAGACAATGCTGCCAACAAATGCCTGATTGTTTTTGGTTTTGTCACCATCTTTTTCTGATAAATAAATGTTCTAAAATTGAACTCACAGTTAAAATACACCTATACCACTCTATGATAGGCAAAGATGGTTCATGGAAAATAATTTAGTAGACCTTTAACAATTTCTTTCCAGCCTTGCTTAATGTTGAAGACATTTGATATTTAAAATAACTTACTGTGAATTTGAGAAAGTACTGAGATCAAGTTGTTTTCTGGTTGCCTTTTTGTTAGGCTTGAACTGAGTTTTTAATAATCCACTCAATTTGCTACAGACTACCAGTAGTATTCAATAAACTCTCTTCTAGAAGTTAGAATTAATAGAATGGATGAGATGTGCTATTTCTTAGAAATATCGTCAGCTGTCCTCCCAGTCATCCACATTTTATTGTGAAATTTTTCTGGTACACAAATAACCTTCCCATTACAAATTGTCCCCGCTACAGATCCATGCCATCATAAGATTTCTGTTATCCTATGAAGCAGTTCATTTCACTACGCTAAAATAGTTTAAAGCAAACTACTTGGCTAACAGACATTATTTCCATTTTGTTCAGTGGGAACATTGTAAAAGCAAGCACATGAAAGTGGTTATAAATGGAGTACTCAAACAGATTGACTTTAGTCTTCATACACAATTCTTTTTCATTCCAACATGAAAAATAACTTGTATTCCCAACCAAACATTAGGCCCTCGTATTTTTCTATGTTTCAATAACCACAACCTTCATTTTAGTGAATTTAAATGCCAAAAATATCACATGTATAAAATAATAATGAAAACTTTTTAAAAGATTTGCTATTTATCTTTGTTCTAGTGTTCTATTTATTGCTGTCACAAAATAGTGACCAAAACTAACTTGGAGAATGAAGGGTTTACTTTCCTTATGTTTCCATCATTGAGAAATCCTTATGTTTCCATCACAGAAGTTACAGACAGGAACTATGGAGGAAGGGCAATAACTAGCTCTCTTCATTACTTGCATTCAGCTATCATTTTTACAAACCCAAGACTCCCAGGCCTGGAGGTACGACTACTCATGATGGACTGGACTTTTCTGTATCAATCAGCAGTTGAAAAAAAAATGCTCCATTGAAGTGTGTCCAGACAAAACTAGTCAAAGTAATTCTGTAGTTGAGAATCCCTTGTCAATTCTAAACTGTGTCAGGTTGACAGATGAAGTTATCCAAGAGAATTTCCTCTTACTGAAGAATATAAAAATATTGTGTGAAAAGAAAATAAATAAGGAAAATATTATCATGTAATACTGCTTATGGGTCTTGTTCAGTTTGTCTTCCTGAGTTCCTTCCTTCCAATATTTCTTCACTCTCCCCTTTCTAACCTTTGGAGGCAGTAATGTATATTCTGTGCTATTGTATGTCATTTGCCTTTTGATTTTACAAATGGCTACAATTAAAGAGCTCACCTTGAGTCTCAGAAGAGAAGTTGGATCTTTGACTTCTAAAATGGGTTCAACCTAATATATTTTGAGAACTTTTGTGTTTGCATTATGATACGATCAAAAGACTGTCGGGGCCAGAAAACGGAATGTGGTGGTTCTTATGAGAATGTCTTACATATCTTTGAATACATGGTCTCCAATTGGTAGAGCTGTTTGGGAAAGATTAAGAAGTGTAGCCTCATTGGAGAAGGCATGTCACTGGGTTTTGAGGTTTGAAAAGTCTATACTATTTTCAGTTAGATCTCTATCTCCCACCACCACTTGTTGCCTCCAACTTGCAAATAAAACATAAGCTCTCAGCGGTTTCTCCAGAACCATCCCTGCTTCCCTACCTAGTGTGTTCCTCCCTGTCATGATGATTACATACTAATCCAACTGCAACTGTGAACCCCAATTTAAAATTTTCTTTTTAAAGTTAACTAGGTAATGGTGTTTGTCATGGTAATAGAAAAACAGGACTGAACATCTTCAACTCATTCTGTATGTAGTCTTCTTGGCTCCAAATATCATGGGTAGACTCATCTCCAGTTCTGCCATCTGTAGCATACAAATCTTCTCTCTTACACTAGCTCTATTTCATACCAGAAATTCTCCTTAGCAGATACTCCACTGTACTGGTATCTCCAGTAGCCAGAGTTATCCAACTGGACTGCAGCTTGCCCTTTACCAATGGTCCCACATAGACTTTCTGTGGAGCTTTGACCCAACCATACAATGCATGGCCTTAGCTCTTCTCTAAGACCTCTTCATGCATTCAATAACCATACCACATGAATGACTCTTGCATTATCAAATTCTGTTGCAGGCTTGAAATAGCCTGGTATGCTTGGAACATAGCTGTATCAGCTTGTATGTGCTGTTTTGAGTAAATACATTCCTATTGTACTAATGATTCACAGGTTGTTTCATCTCATTGTAGTTGGTCTCTTATCAATCATAGATGATTCTTCAGCTATGGTCTTATGATACATACCAAGTGTGGTGGTTTGCGTATGCATGGCACAGAGGGTGGCACTATTAGTTGATGTGGCCTTGTTGCATTAGGTATGGCCGTTTTGGAGGAAGAGTGTCACTGTAGGAATTGGCTTTGAGGTTCCTATGCTCAAGCTCCACAAAGTGCAGAAGAGACTCTTCTCCTAGCTGCCTTCATATCAAGATGTAGACTTTTCAGCTCTTCCAGCACAATATCTACTAGCATGCTGCCATTCTTCCAGCCATAATGATAATGGATGAAATCTCTGAAACCGTAGGCCAGCCTCAATTAAATCTTCTCTCTATAATAGTTGTCTTGGTTATGGTGTCTCTTCACAGTGATACAATCCTAAATAAGACATCAACTCTTAGATTCCTGACAAAATCCCTATTTCCCTCTAACAAAAATTGTGCCTCCACTGTCTATGCAACTCTCAACATTTTTATCTTCTCAACTACCATCATAGTTTGAATAGCTAATGGCTTTTACAGCCACAAGTTCCAAACACCTCTATATAAGTCTTTTCCCCAAAAGCAATGTGTCTGTCTCTATCCCAGGAACAAACTCACTTCCTCAGTGTCAGTTTCTGTTCTAATTTCTTTCCGTGGCTGTGACAAAATACCATGACAAAAACTTAACATGGGTTAGAAAAGGACTGCAGTTCATTATTACAGAGAAGTCAAGGCAGACATTTATAGTGCTATACACACAGTCAAGATGAGAGATTATATACATAATCACTTTTTGGGAGCTCTCAGCTAGATTTCTCTGTTATATAGTTTAGGATACTCTGCACTAGGAACATGCAGTTCACAATGGACGTGTATATCAATGGAGAAAATTGCCCACAGGAATCCCCACAAGCCAACCTGCTCAAATTAATGCCTCATTAAGATCCTCTTCCCAGGTGACTCGAGGTTGCATAAAACTGGCAGTAAAAAATAACTCACAGAGCAACCCTTGTTCTACAAATTTGGTCAAGATACCAACTTCTCTTTGGCTAAATTCTCCAATTGAGTTTTATGTTCCCCAAGCTTACTGAAGGAACATTCTGTGTAACAAATTTTAAGTGTGTTCCTAGTGTGGAGAAATACTTCTTCATTGTGATATAGTGTAAATTGAAGTATAACAATACAATTGTATTTTCTTATATAGAGTTCACCCATGAAGTATTTAATTCATATGACTTGCTCGTCTGCTTTGACTCTAAAAACAAGAGCCATGTTGTTTCTTAATTCTTTCAATTTATAAGTTTACTTTTTATTTTAATTTTAAAAACTAATCCTCATATTATTTTAGTTGTATTTTCTGCATATTAGTGACTTTTTTTTAATCTGCCATAAAAGACTTGCCAAGTAGCAATTTAAGGAAGAAAGAAGTGCTTTAGCCTATAATTTGAAGCAATAAAATCCAACATAGTTGGAAAGCACAGTAGCCAGAGACACCATGGTATGCAGCTGCAATACTTTGCCTCCTCACATTTTGAAATAGCAGGAAGCAGGAAAAATAAAAGACAGAATTTAACAGGTTATCTGTAGCAGGATTTTTATCTGCTACATTGTATTTGCAATGGAGCTTGGGGATTGGGAAATAGAAGAGGAGATGGAGCTGTGAGAAGGAAAAAGGAAGGGGCAGAGAGGAGGAAGGGAGAGAAGAAGCAACATGGAGAAGGAACTATGGATCTCTAGCAGTCCTGAATATAATTTCTGTCAAAAGGTTAGATATTGGATAACAATTCTAATTGGTTGGGCATCTTGTGTATTGAGCATTCCCAAAGATACAAATCCATCAGATAATCTTTAAGCATTAAGAATCTTCTTTCACCAGGCAGTTGTGGCACATGCCTTGGGAGGCAGAGGCAGGTGGATTTCTGAGTTCGAGGCCAGCCTGGTCTGCAGAGTGAGTTCCAGAACAGCCAGGGCTATACAGAGAAACCCTGTCTCAAAAACAAAACAAACAATTCTTCTTTCTATCGGGTACCATGAGCATGGCAGATATTATCAGGGGCTCAGCCAGGCTTTGTGGGGCAGCATGGTGAATTGGCAGAGCCAGCCACCATGCTGGTGTCTCGTGGGTCCAGCTATAGTGCTTGGCCCTGGCCGCTTGTAGTGCAGAGAGCTAAGCAGAACTGACCCTCTCCCCCCAATTAGCTAGCTGGCCCACACAGAGGCTTTTCTATCAGTCTTCATTCTGTCCTCCAGTGACTCACTTCAGCCTGGGAAGTTGCACCACTTAAAGGTACCACAGACTCCAAAACAGTACCATCATCTGGGTACCAACTATTTTAACCAGTGGTTCTCAACCTTCCTAATGCTGCAATCCTTTAATACAACTTCTTCATATTGTGCTGACCCCCAACCATAAGATTATTTTTCTTGCTACTTCATAATTTCAATGTTCCTACTTTTATGAATTGTATTGTAAACATTTTTGGAGATAGAGATATGCCAAAAGGGTCATGATCCAGAGGTTGAGAATCCCTGATTTAAACACACAAATACTTTCTATGGGGGCTATTTACCATTCAAACAACAGGAGGCTACCATTGGTTACTTTTCAATATAACTTTCTGGTTAATAGCTATAAATTTATTCCATTTAATCTCCATTGAATGTTTAAAACTTTAAATATTTTATATGTATTTAATGGACACATATTCAAATAAATTATGCAATAAATATCGAAATAAAACTTGAGAAAGTTTTCTTTTTCTTGTAACCCAAGAGGTAAATAAAACAGATGTCCTACAGTTATTTTCTCAGTAGAAGGTTTTGCTATGTCAGTGAAAATGATTAAGTCTGGTATCTTTTCTCCCTTGTCTTATTTGTCTAGAACTGTCTTTCCTTTTCTTGACTTCCAAGCAACTAGCATTTTGTCAGGAAACTGTGATACATCATGGCTATGGACTGAGATGGATGGTATCACTCAGTCTGTCCTCCAAACTTAATTAAACCCAACAGGAATAATAAGAGTTTCCAAAGTCTAGGCTAAAGTTTGATCTGTCATCTGGCTTGACCTTCCCAGTGACATATGTTTTTGATAGTTTTCTTTCATGACAAGCATACCCAATATCTTCAAAGTTCTCTCTGTAGCATCAATCTTGGTTTGTTCTTCTAGGAGTTCTTTTCACTCAGAATGTTTTAGAAATTTGGTCAAGTGGTACATTTTGTGGTACTTTTGCTGTCTTTGAGTTTCTGAATCTCTTTGAGATTGTAGCACTAAACAGATTTGTCTACATATTCAGACATCTTGACTCCAGGCTCTGACACACTACCATCTCCACCCAGGACATCCCAGAACCCTTTGGGACATTTGACAGGAATCAGGTGGTAGCTAAGTGCATGCACTTAAATATCTATTAAAAACATTATAGAATTATAGTATTATATACAATAAAATTGTATATGTTTTATGTCAACTTGACACAAGCTAGGATCATCTGAAAGAAGGAACCTTAACTGAGAAAATGCCTCCATAAGATCGGCTGTAGAACATTTCTTAATTACTGATTTATGGGGGAAGACCCAGCCCATTGTGGGTGAAGCCATCTCTGGACTGGTGGCCCTGCATTCTATAAGAAAGTGGACTGAATAAGCCATGAGGACAACCCCTCCATGGCCTCTGCATCAAAAACAAATAAGAAAAATAGACAGTACATGCAGTCATTTTAATAATTATCATTATGATAAACTTCATTTGTGAACAAATTTTTTTTCAAACTTGAAGTATCTATTCCCTTTTCTTACAGATGGAAGGATTTTCCGTTGTATAATAAATTGCTGATGCCGTTTGGTTTTAGGCCTGTGGGATTCTTATATAATAACCTATTGTTTATGTAAGAATCTAATCATTAGAGTATTTTTGCATTTGTTTAGATGTTGGATTCAAGTCATTAACTAAGATGCACGATATTCATGTTGCTGAACCAAAGACAGCAGAAAATTGGTTTTGATACAGATTGCCTAGTGTATTATAAATACAGTTTAAAAATTAGAAAATCACAATTAGTGAAACCTAAAACCACTTCTCACACTCTGCACTGTACATATTTGTTATATATTGTAATAAGTGAAAATATCAAATTTTATGTTAATTTGCATATGCCTATAGTTCAATTAAATGTATGTAGATATTTCCTCTTTTTCTTCACATTGTATTGTAGTTTCTTCTCATTAAGTTGTATTATTTATAAAATAGGCTATTTGTATGACTGTATTGGCAATAACTTTTAATGCTAGTTATCATATATTAAATACCACTTCTATTATGTGTCACCAGTACTGTGCTAATGGGTCTCCCACACATTAAATTTTCAAATTGAAATAAAGATAGACATTTTTACCAATTACCCTCCTTTTTATAGCCAAAGCTCAGAGTCTGTAAAATAACCACATGCTCCATTCACTTTCATACCCCTTAATTAGAAAAACACCAGTAGAAATTATTTATCCTTTACTTCACCATGAAATACAAACACAAATGGAAAATACATGCATTCTGCTGCCTGCTGTTGACTCTAAAGCTCTATGTTACCTGGGAAGCGTACACACAGAAGTTACTTACTTACTTAATATCATATTGTGTAAGTTACATAGCCTCAATATCCACAGTACCAAATTTGTGTATTGTGACCCTGAACAACTATACTTTGATATTCAACTACTAATTTACATAATCAGAAAAAATAAACATTATACATTGTGAGGCAAGTGGAACCATGCCACTAGACAGAAAAACTTGGTAAGGTCAAAGCAGATTCAAAAACCCTTGGTAAATCTTATAATTGAGAATGGTTGGTGTTAAAATCAGCTCCTGGCCATACTACTGGTCATGTGACCATGACTCCCCACTACTGGTCATGTAGCATAGAAACCTAGAGTTCTCCATGCCAATGAGGTAGCTAGATGACCTTCCTTTCCTGGGCATGCCTTCCTACGAAAAGTTCACCCTGCATCTCTGTTCCACCATAAGTAAGATGTAGGCATCCTCATCCCCTATGAATAAAACAGTTTGGACAAGCAAGAACTGTCTCCTTCCTTAAGGACTGGGTGTAGGGATTGTGGGAGTGGGAAGTAGTGTTCGTTCTGGTTTTCACTCAGAGAAACTGTGATCCCTATCACAGGCTGTGATCCCTATCTTAGACTTCTTGTTGCCTTTTCTGACCAGCATGTTGGCAGCCCATTACCCTAGCAGTGAGGAAAAATTGTAGCCTAACACTCCTGCATGTTGCCTCCCCTGACCAGGATATCGGTGGTCTTCTGACACCCCAGCAGTGAGGCAGAAATGCAGACCAACAACACATCACCTATGAAGTACTTTTAATGTTTTGTGAGATATTTTGATCATAAATACATATGGGTCTTGGTTGTGGCTGCTATTTTGTAAGCAGTTTAAAGAATTAATTTTTTTGATAATAGGCCTCTCATTTGAAAGTCTTACTATATCACAGTGGCTGACCTAGAATTTTCTATGTTGATTGACCAAGTTAACTCAAACTTAGGGAAATGCACCTCCACAATACTTGTAAAACCAAGTAACAGTGGAAATATTAATTGATCTAAGCTTATACTGAAATTAATAGTAACTCCATAGGAAACCAGTGTTTCAGGTATAGCTTTTCTTCTAATTCAGGAAGGCTACAGAAGTCCAGGACTTGCCATTTATCACGTGACTTTATGTGAGTCAATACATGTCAATTTCCTTATGTTGTAAATGGGGACAGTGATAGCATCAGCCTTCTTTCTAATATTTTATGTTCTAATGGTGACATTTAATGCACTCATCAAGCAACCTAGAGATTAACTTTTTAATAAACATTTTAGTTATAGGAAATAAGTGCAAAAAATAGAAGTAAATCCAGAATTTAGAAGTAAATCCAGAATATATGAATCAAATTCAATAATTAATAGTAAATCCAGAACACAACTATTAAGTACTATAACAGATGATGGAGTTGGTTGAGTTTTATTCTGGCATCTCTTTAAAGCCCCCTAAAGTGTGTTACACTGAAATGGAAGTGGATGGATAGGTAGGTAGGTAGGTAGGTAGATAGATAGATAGATAGATAGATAGATAGATAGATGATGAAAGAATAGAAGAAAGAAGAAAGAGAAAGAAAGAAGAAAGAAAGAAAGAAAGAAAGAAGAAAGAAAGAAAGAAAAAACAGAACAATCAATCAATTAATTAGGCTACTTGATCTGGATATATCAAGAGCACTTCAGTTTGCCTCAGTTGGGAGAATGTTTGTTCCCTCACATTAACTGTTTTTCAGTTAAATCAAAACTGAAAACATAATTACTCTAGTTGATTTTCCAGACTGCTAAAAGTGATGACTTCATTTATTATTGAAAAGCAGCTGGTAACTTCACAAAGCATGCAAATCAGATGGGCCACTTTTATTACTTTTCTTCTCTCCTTTCAACAGGCCTGCAGCCTTCCTGTTGGTTGGGAATGAAGTTCTGGTCATGAGTAGACAGAGTCAACATAGGGTTTATCACAGGTTATCATAATCACGTGGATTCTGCTTACAAAAAGACAGGATTCTTAGCTCGAACAGTAAGAGCCCGATGCTTATTTATTATAGAAATTTGAGTTTGTTCTCTAACTTGGCACAATGCTTTTTAAAGTGATAGATTGTTTTAATATTGCTTGGTCTGACATTTGTCATCTGAGATCAGTATATAAAGATAAAATTTAATTATATGTCATCTCTCCAGAAGAGAGCAACAGAGATTGTATTCTTGGTGATGCCTTTTGTTGTGAACTTGAGACTGCCCTTTTCTTTATATTTTAACTGCAAACCTATTTTGTTTTAAGTAGTGGTCTAAGACAAGTCAGGACTTTGAAATGTGAAATTATATTTAATAAAGTTCTTACCATATCTTTATTTGGTAACTTTAATCATTCTCAATTTTATTGGTTGGTAAACATTTCTTTAGAAAAAAGATACCAGCAAATATTTGTGGGATAAAATTGTCTTTAATGAGAAAATTGATATGAAAGGAATTGTTTATTTTACTATCAAACACTGGCCTTGTAAATTTAAGCCTTATAACTTAGTGTCACTTGGTGAAATTCCTGACTAGAGTTGAGAATATATGATGAAAAAGGTCACAGTGCCCTTATAGTATCTCTATAAATGTACTCAATAGAGGTTGGGAGTCAGCATGACAGAACATGCTAGCAATACTTTATTAGAGGGAATTCAAGACTTAGAGGAGTTACAACAGGCTCTGTGTCCAAGAGTATTCATACTTTAAGTATATGCACCAGTAGCATCCTCAAGAAGGACCTCCAGGACTCGCCCTTCAATCGGTTTCATCCAATCTTGCAATAATGCTTAATCAATGCTAAATACAAACAATTTGTCCTGTGGGGATTTATGATGTTTTGAAAAAAAACATAATTTTAAATCCATAACTCATAGACTGACTCTAGGACAAAAAATTATTTGTTATAAAATAATTTTTATTTTGGGGGAGGTATGTGTGTGTTTGTGTTGTGTGTGTGTGTGTGTGTGTGTGTGTGTGTGTGTTCCCATGAAAGCCAGAAGATTGTATTGGATTCCCAGGATCTGGAGTTATAGGCAGTTGTATATCAACAAACATGGGTGCTGGGAATTGAACTCAGCTCCTTCTGAAAAAACAGTAAGTGTTCTAAAACATGTAGCCGTTTCTCTATTTCCATAAAATAATTATTTCAGCATTATATCTGAAAAATATATCACCCTGTAATCAATTTATGAAGACTGGCCTTACATGTGGTGAGTAAACTGTTCTCCCTAAGTTCTCATTAAGCTTTTCCTCAAATAATTTATAAATGTGTTAGTATAGTACTTGCTCTGATATACTGAAGTCATATAAGTATGTAGAAGAAAGTGGTTATTATGTAAATCTACAGATGAAGCTCATAATTATTCGTGCTCGTTGGTTCGGTGTTTAATTACAAATTATATGGTGCTAGAAATATCTGTATCATGTGGTAAAATTGCCTTTGATATGGTATGATTTTAATATTAGTTATTTTATTCTTTAGGGCATGCGTGGGGTAATATTATTACATTGTCTTAAACATAGACTCAGATCATACAAGAGTTTTTATGACTGTAGTATGCAAGAAAATTATAGTCATTTGCTAGTGCTTTTCCACAAACTACTTAAATATGTAAAAAAAATATATTATTTGTATATTAAGATATTCCTTGGAGAAAGGAATTTTTATTTATATAAAAATTATTACTCTCAGTTTAGAAAAATGTAGCAATGAAGAAACAACAAGTTTTTTCCTTAGCCTAACTAATTGCCCTAAAAGAGTAGTGACAAAGATATCCAAGTAAAACAGAGGTATAAAGTAAATTATATTCTTAATCATATTACATGAACACTGTACGAAAAAGTAAATGATTATAAATGCAATGATGATATTCACTGAGTGTATACTATTAGCATCACACAATATTTGCTGAAGTTATCAGGTATGTTAGTTCATTAATTCTTTACAACATATATTTAACTGATTCATTGTTGAGAAAACTACATACATAGATATTAAGCAATGCATTTCCTAAAAATGCAGTAGATATTTAAAAAATTCATGTTTTTCCAAAATTGACACATTAAAGCTATATACTTCATCACCTAAACAATGTCTGTGATGACTGTGAGTGTCTGGGTGTGTCTATGTATGTATATAGATGTGCAGATGCATGTGTGTATATATGTGCACATGTGTGTGAAGTCAAGAGGATAATCTTTTTTTCTATTCCTCAGGAGCTGTCCATCTTGTTTATTTGTTTTCCTTTAAGGAAAATATTACTTTTACTTACTGTGTATGTATGTTTAGGTGTGTGTACGATGTGCCACAGCATACATGTGAGAGTTAGAGGAGCTATTTCTCCCCTTCCATGTGTGTATTGGGGAATACATATGTCAACAGACTAAGTGGTGAATTCTTTTTTTTATTGGGTGAGTTGTCTCAGGATCAAGGCCTACCTTGTATTTTGAGATCCCATCTTTCCTTGTAACTTGGAACTTGGCAATAGGTTTAGGAGGTGTCTTAGTTACAGTTCTACTGCTGTGAAGGGACACCAGGAGCAAGGCCTCTTGGAAAAGTAAGCATTTAATTGGAGGCTTGCTTTGAGTTGTGTAAGGTTAGTACATTATCATCACACCAGAGCAGTATGGCACCAGAGCAGTAAGAGAGCTTTGCATCCTGATCGACAGTGAGCAGGCAGCAGGAGAGAGGGAGAGTGCCAGAGCCAGACACACATACACACACACACACACACACACACACAGAGAGAGAGAGAGAGAGAGAGAGAGAGAGGAGAGAGAGAGAGAGAGAGAGGCAGAGAGATTACTGGGATTGGCATGGGGTTTTGAAACCTAAAAGCCCATCTGTAATGACATACCTGCTCAACAAATCACACCTACCCAACAACTTCACACCTCCTAATCCTTCCCAAACAGTTTCACTAACTATGGACCAAACTTTCAAACACATGAGCCAGTGGGGACCACTTTCCTTTAAACTAACCCATCCAGAAATCCAGAAGGACCTACTGTCTCTGCTCTCTCAGCTCAAAAATTGCAAGCATTTACTGCCATGTCCATGCTTAAATATGGATCTAGAGATCAAACTGAGGTCTTTATGGGTGTTTTGTTTTGTTTTGTGACAAGCACTTTTAGCAGATGAATTATTAACTTTCACAAATGTACCCTTTTAGGAAAACAACTTTTGCTACCTTGCCATACTGAGCTTCATAGAGTGATCGCTAGTTGTGGATAGCCCCAGCCTTGTATTTTGATCCTAGTTCCACCCTTCTGGGAGGGGCTGCAGAGGATGATTGAATCTGTACACAAGTGAAGTCTTGTGAACCTTCTGTTCAATTAAAACCTGTAAAATAAGCTAGAGCCAGAGATTGGGCAGTAGAAGGGGAGGCGGAGAAAAAGGCTTAGGGGAGGAGTGAGAGGAATTCGATATAAAAGCAGGTAAAAGTAGAAGACGGGGGGGGGGGGGGGGGGGGGGGGGGGGGGGGGGCAGGCAGAAGGAAGCCGGAGGTAGAAGGAAGCCAACAATGGAGGAGCCGGAGCTCGGAGGACAAGAAAGCGGCCTGGGATAACCACAAGTTATAAGGGATCTCATAACCGGGGATTAGAGTAGTGTAGTGGTAAATCTGCCCAATCTAGGCGTGCTATTTATACCATAATTATTGAGTTGGGTCTCCTTTACTGGTTTCCATCGGGCAGGAGATCTTACAGCGAACAAATTTGGTGGCTTAAATAATTTCCTCTACTACAATCGCTGTAATATATTTTTTTAATTTAATTTTTTCTTAGTCCTTTTTGAACATTTTTAAATGTAAAAATTCACTTCATTGTCATAAACTCAGAAAAACATTACTATAAGATATTTTTCTGATTTATTTTGGAGTAAGGTATATACATTTTATTTCACTATTATCAAATACTAATAAAATTATAAATGTAGTTTAAGTTGCTAGGTTTAATATACCTAAATTAATTAGTTAATTTGGCTGAAATTAACTTTTGTCTTCTGATCATATTTTTATTGATTATTTTATTTATTTACATTTCAAATGTTTTCCCCCTTCCTGGTCTCCCCTCCGCAAGCCCCCAACACATCCCTCTTCCACTTTGTCTCTATGAGGGTGCTCCTTGATCCACCTACCTCACTGTTCTAGCATCCCCCTATGCTGGAGCACCAAGCCTCCAGAGGATCAAGGATCTCCTCTCCTATTGATGCCAGAAAAATGCAGTCCTCTGCTACATATGTAGCTGGAGCCATGGCCCCTTCTATGTATACTTTTTGGTTGATGGTTTAGTTCCTGGGAGCTATGGTGGTCCGGTTAGTTGGTATTGTTCTGTCTATGGGGTTGCAAACTCCTTCAGCTTCTTCAGTTCTCCCCCAACTCTTCCATTGGTATCCTTGGGCTCAGTCTGATAGTTGGCTGTGAATATCTGCATCTGTATTAGTCAGATGCTGGCAGAGCCTCTCTGGGGACAGCTATACCAGGCTCCTGTCAACAAGCACTTCTTGACATCAACAATAGTGTTGGGGGTTGGTATTTTCAGACAAGGGGGATGGATGCCTAGGTGGGGTAGTCTCTGGATGGCCTTTCCTTCATTCTCTGCTCCATTTTTTGTCCCTGTGTCCATGTGTGTCCTTTTGTGTCTGAGTTACCAAACTCAAGATGATATTTTCTAGTTCCATCTATTTGCCTGAAAATTTGATGAAGTCATTCATTTTAATAGCTGAGTAGTAAGTACTCCATTGTGTAAATGTACCACATTTCCATTGAGGGAGGTCTAGTTGTTTCTAGCTTCTGGTTATTATAAATAAGACTGCTATGAACATAGTGGAGCATGTGTCCTTGTTCTATGTTGGAGCATCTTTTTGGTATACACCAAGTAGTGGTATAGCTGGTCTTCAGGTAGAGCTATATTAAATATTCTGAGGAACCAGCAGATTGTTTTCCAAAGTGGTTGTACCAGTTTGCGATCCCACCAGCAATGGAGGAATCTACCTCTTTCGATATATCTTTGCCAGCATCTGCTGTCACGTGAGTGTTTGACTTAGTCATTCTGATTGGAGTGAGGCAGAATCTCAGGATCATTTTAATTTCCATTTCCCTGAATGAACAACTATGCTGAACTTTTCTTTAGGTGTGTCTCAGCCATTTGAGATTCCTCAGTTGGAAAGTTCTTTGTTTAGCTCTGGTACCCCATTTTTAACAGGGCTATTTGGTTTTTTTGAAGTCTAACTTCTTGAGTTCTTTTTATATTTTGGATATAAGCCCTCTATCAGATGTAAGATCTTTTCCCAATCTGTAGGTTGCCGTTTTAGACAACATATGCTATCCAGTAAGAATTGTCCCAAACTAATGACAACAGTTAATTCATATGATTTATATTTAATGAGTATCCTGTTTCAAAAGAATGTACAAAATATTTTTGGAAAAGTTTGTTCAGTAAAAAGTTTTGGCTTCCAAAATGGCTCAATGGGTGATCTCTGGAACCCATATAGTAGAAAGAGAGAAACAACTCCTAAAAATTAACTCTACACAGGCTTCATAGTATGAGCACCACACATGTATACATACATGCATGCATCCATAAATACATACATGCTAAATAAATACATAATAAATAAATGCATTACAATAAAAATTGTCTGTCTTATCATCATAACAAAGTCATAGATATGTCTAGATCCTAAAATAAAAACATTACAAATGAAGAAAATTATAATATTTTTCTTAGTATCCCAGAAATAAAAAAGCTATAAAAAACAAAATTATATCAGTGGGACTTTGTGTTAATCACACACATGGGCATTGGAGGATACATTTTTTTTTATATATATATATATTTTATTTTTATTTTCAGCAAATCAAAAAATTTAAAAAGCATTCAAACAGAATAAAATGAAAAGAAACAAACAAGCAAAATACCAAGGGTCAGATATACTTATACAAGAATTCTATAGAGCCTTCAAACAAGCAATACTTTTTGAGTTATTTTTTAAAATAATTCAGAACCACAATAAGCTCCTTCACAAAGCAAATAATATTGAAATAGTGAAATCAAGTATAAACCTAACCAAAAAATATAAGTTATAGTCCAGTATCCTCATGATATACATACAAAAATTCTCAATGAAGTAGTTGCAAACTGAATACAAGAGATATAAAAAAATAATATTCCATGAGCAACTGAACAACTGTTTTTTTTGGAAGACCATACTCCATATACAGGCTGCATGTTTTGGGATAGCCCCCACTCCAGATGTTTGAGACCTACATGAAAACCAAGCTGCACATTTACAACATATGTGCAGGGAGGCCTAGGTTCAGCCCATGGAGCTAGATCTGTGTAGACTAGATATGCTCCACGGTTGGTGATTTAGTCTCTGAGAGCTCCAAGGGTTCAGGTTGGTTTACTCTGTTGATCTTCCTGTGCAGTTCCTATCTCCTTAGGGCCCACAATCCTTCCACCTATTCTTCTTTAAGAGTCCTCAAGCTCCATCCACTGTTTGGCTCTGGATGTCTTTATCTGTCTGAGTCAGCTGCTGGTTAGAGCCTCTCAGAGGACAGCTTGCCCTATCTGTTCTCCGGCTGGAGGTTTAGATCCTGGGAGCTCTGGTTGAATCTTTTGATACTCGTTCTAAAAAGGACAAAAGCACCCTCACTTTGGTCTTCCTCCTTCTTCTTGAGTTTCATGAGGTTTATGCGTTGCATCTTAGGTATTGTGTGTTTTGGGGCTAATATCCGCTTATCAGTGAGTGCATACCATGTGTTTTCTTTTGTGATTGGGTCATCTCACTCAGGATGATATTTTCTAGCTCCATCCATTTGTCTAAGAATTTCATGAGTTCATTATTTTTAATGGCTGAGTAGTACTCCATTGTGTAAATGTACCACATTTTCTGTATCCATTCTCTGTTGAAGGACATCTGGTTCTTTCCAGCTTCTGGCTATTATGAATAAGGCTGCTATAAACATAGTGGAGCATGTGGCCCTGCTGCATGTTGAAATTCTCTGGGTATATACCCGGAGGGGTATAGTGGGTCCTCAGGTAACACATGTTCAATTTCTGAGGTATCGCCAGACTGCTTTCCATAGTGGTTGTACCAGCTTGCATCCAAAACACAGTGACGCAGATGTGGCGAGGATGTGGAGAAAGAGGAACACTCCTCCATTGTTGGAGGATACATTTTTTAAACAACAGAATCTTTCAGTGTATGTAACAAGTAAAACACCATTAATAAGACAGAGTCTCCTACAGTTTTTCATCATCAGTGAAATAATTTTATTATTTTGGCTCACATAGCACTTGTACATGAAGAAAAGGACATTAATTTTTCTGTTTTAAATTTTTATTCTTAAGTGATACAGTTCTATAATTTTATGTATGACAAGATAGGATATCTTGCCTATTATTAAGCTTCAAAGCAAAAGGAATAAAGTATTTGTCAGGTTCTGTGCCAGCATCCCTAAAATCATTTATCGTTTATAATGGATACTTCTTTCCCCATCTGGCACATAGGAAGACTGATGCCAAAAAATAGCCAGTATAATATAATATATACACAGCATCCTCAAAAGACAGAGTTTGTCCTTGTGTCTCTCTAAAATTTGTATAATTATGAACGTTGGAATTTTTATTTAGGCTCTAAGCTTACCCTAGAAGATTTTGCTAATATTCTTGACCACTACCTTCTGACTTATTTTTTTTCTGTTTTTATAATTTTTGACATTATTATTCATGTATTTATATAAGGAATTTTAGTTGGTTTTACTTCCTGTCAAAATCTCCCAAATCTCTCTGTCTCCCACTGAAAACCTTTCCAAAAAGGACTATCCTAGTTTCATGTCTTCTTTTTTGTATATACCCTGTTGAGTTTAATTGGCATTTCTTGCCCAAACATGGATGTGAGTTTATTTACTGGTGCATGGGCTACGTTTTCAGTGGATACACTTATAAAGAAAACAATACCCTCTTCAAAAACCATTAACTTCTCCATAGGAGCCTAGGGAGGAGTGGGGCCTCTTGGGAACCTTTTCTACCCAGGATGAAATACTAGGCCTGATTTATTTTTTTTAATTTTTTATATATTCACTTTACATCCTGATCACAACCCCTCACTTCTCTCCTTCCAGTCCCACCCTCACATCCCCTTCCCTGTATACCCCCATCTTGTCCTCAGAGAAAAGGATTCCTCTCATGCCCAGGTAACCACCCACCCTGACATACCAAGTCTCAGCAAGACTAAGCATAGCTTCTCCCATTGAGGACAGACAAGGCAGCCAACTATAGGAAGGGAATCTAAAGGCAGACAATACACTCAGAGACAGCACATGTTCCAATTGTTAGGGGACTGACATGAAGACCAACTGTTACCAATGTATAGGATTCCTAGTTCCAACTCTTTCATGCTCTTTGGTTAGTGGTTCAGTCTCTATGAGCCCTGATGGGCCATGTTAGTTGACTCTGTAGGTCTTCTGGTGTCCTTGACCCCTCCAGTTTGCTTATTTCTATCCCTAACTCTTCCACAAGGCTCCCTCTGCTCAGCCTGATGTTTGGCTATGGGCCTCTGCATCTGTTTCCATTAGCTGCTGGATGAAACCTTTCAGAAGACCTTTATGGTAAGCTCCTGTTTGCACGCAGAGCAGAGTATCACTAATCGTGTCAGGGGTTGGCTCTCTTCCACGGGATGGAGTTGGGCCAGTTATTGGTTGGCCATTCTCTCAATCTCTGCTCTGTCTTTATCACTGTGCATCTTGGAGGCAAGACAAATTTGAGTTGAAGGTTTTGTGCGTGGGATGTCGTCCCTTTTTCCACTGGAAGATCTGCCTGGGTACAGGAGACTTCCCTTATTTTGATGCTGTCAGGAATATGGACAATTATATAAGTAAAAACATGATTATATATTGTTCAACTTTACTGTATTCTATTTCAAATGCTATTAGAAACCCTCTAGCAGTATTTTATGTATTAATTAAAAATATATTAATTGTTTTTACCATCATTTTGTTTCCATTGACGAAATTTCTGTCCTCAGGTGTTTCCACAAGAATGTCTATTTGCTTCCCAAAGGTTCCCAGACACTGTACTCTGATTCTTTCATTGAGCTA
This sequence comes from Mastomys natalensis, assembly GCA_021653895.1. Classification (NCBI taxonomy): domain Eukaryota; kingdom Metazoa; phylum Chordata; class Mammalia; order Rodentia; family Muridae; genus Mastomys; species Mastomys natalensis. Next base: position 288,197 of record JAJTUV010001359.1, on the reverse strand, counting down.
CACTTAAAATTCAGTGTCTTACATACTTCCATAGAAACAAAGAAAACGACTGTATTTTGTGATTATATGATTTAAATTTAACAGATTACATAATTATGAAAGAGAAACTCTGCTGTAAAATAAGGATTAAACATTAAGCTTTTTAAAGATATTTCTATTTTGTCTCCTTTTCTCTTTTCTTTCTGCAGTTTGTCTCATAATATACAATCTTGTAATTATTAATATAATTAAATTTAAGAACAGTAACTAATAGCCAGGCTATGTTGCTGATGATTTATCATCTTGAAAGATGCATTTTATGTTATTTTGAATAGAGACAGTTTATTAGTTTCCATAGCAACTTGAAATTCTATTTTAAAAATGTGACATTCCATTTTCTCAGAAGACATTTTAATTAAAACATACTTGTGTTTACTGAAATAATGTCTAATCTCACCATTATAGAAGGAAGGCATGTGATGTAGCCATATCTAATAATATAAGGAGTATGTATCACAAAAAAAGATGAACTTAATTGAAAACATTTTTTCATGAGTTTAAGTGTTTCAGTAATTGGGGTAACTTTAATTTAGTTTTGCCTTCATTACCAATAATTCAACATTACTATAAAACTGTACACTAAATCTACTAGACATATTACCATTTGATTATCATAAACTATTTCTTGCAGCCCACCTGAGTCTTAAGAATACGTCAGATAAATATCTTTCACCTCATACACATAAGTCAACTCAGATTCTTTAAGGAAGTGTGCCCATTCTAACCATAGGAAGTATTATCCATTTCTCTTATACTCCTGATGGTTTCTATATAAGCTACTAGCATGTTATATTCTGTTTCCAATTCACTGGGTGGATAATTCTGAATTACAAGCAGCATTTATTTCTATTTTCTTTTTTAGCACACATAATGCACCTTCCATAATAGAATTAATGTTAAAAGTTTAATATATGTGAGAATGGATATATGGAAAGAACCAAATAGTAGGTAGAAATAATTTACACAGTGATAAACTTGGAAGTGTTCATGAGGGATTATTTTTTTTAAATCTCTCCTACCTGTATTCCCAGTACATCTCAACTATTACCTTCAGGTTAATTTGTACTATAATTTTTCCTGAAGCTATTATCAAAATGTTCTCTAAGTAGTCTGGAACACAATGTTGAGTAGAAAATGTAATGAGGTAACAACTTACAACATATGTACTACATGTAAATTGTGTGTGTGTGTGTGTTTCTGTAAATTGGATATCTAAAATGGTTCATCAAAGTATTAGAGTTATTATTATACAAGGATATTAATTCTCATCAGGCTGTCTTTACTCCATTTGAAAATATTACTTGATCTTTCAGATTTATTAAATAATTTAAAATATTAAAACATAATTATATATAAAGTGAGAAGCATAACACATGAGTGTTGCAGATGATTTGGAGAATCTAACAAACATTCTGATAGAAAATAACAATAAATACATACAGTTATGTGCTTTTCTGTTTCCCAAATTATAAGTTATTGATAAATCATTTCCACTATTGTTTAATGAGATACCCTGTAGACTCTTCCCATGAAGTATACATTTTTCAAGAGGTATTAAAAATAATTCTCATTATCACAAAAAGGAAGATTTGTTTTTCCAACAGTGCAGTGGTTTCAGTGAGTGGTTTGCTAATGATCCTACTGCTAGGTTATAACAAGAAGATGGATAAGTTGAGTTTGAATTTCCCCAACTGCATTGGAACCACAGGAGACTAAAAAGACTCAGTGGAGACTTCGACAAATGAAGGAAACAATCCTTTCTAGAAAAAAGATTTCTAAATTAATGCTTGCACTGGGTTGGATGGAAGTACCCCAATGTGCTCAGGGACTGTCCCAGGGAATTACTGAATGCTGAGCATGCTGAGTGCTCATTTCTAAATGGACCATCATATACATATACACATACACATATACATATTCCATATACATATACACATACACATATTCCATATTACCATAGTTTTTCATAAGGCCTCAATGCCATGTTCTTCAGTAGCATAGCCATAGAGAGACTAGTTGGGAAGTATAGGGAAAGCATAGGGAAAAGAAGGGGGCAAATGATGGTAGTAAGGGATAAATGTAACCACAACATGTGTGTGGGGGGTGGATGTGTGTGAGTGTGTGCATGTATGTGTGTTTGTGTGAAGCTGTCAAAATTAAAAAGAACTGAAGTATCCATTTAAAAATTTTAAAAGTTAGAGTCAAACAAAATGATCAAGAACTAAATGGTTATGTAAGTATAAGACAATGATTGTGGGCAATAGAACCACTGCATAGAACATGCATTTTTGAAAATGTTTTTCTACAATTCAATAATCAAAAGTTAACATCTCAAAAATACCATACATAACTTTTAAACAAAAAGAAGCATTTGGGTGGGTCAAAAAGTAGATTAGAGAAAACAAAAATAAATGTATAAATAAACGGGAATACTTATCCTCACATAACTAGAAGGTATCACATGGGTAAGGTGAGAAACCTACTTAAAGGAAATCAAAAGGTAACGAGGAAGAAAAAGAAATATCTAGTGATAAATACTAGATTTTAAAAAATATCAATAAAGTAATGAAACTTTAATTATCATCTGAAGAATATTCAAGAAATATTTCAGAATAGTTAATATTTGAAATTATTTTACTGAATGTAAAATAATTGAACTAGCAGAAATATTGTGTGCTTATAATGAACTTTTTTGGGAAAAAAAAGCTTCATAATATAGATGTTAACTAAGATTTGTAGAGATTGTGGCTGAACAAGTATATGCATGAAATTTTTATTTGTGTGCTAATTAAAATAAAGCGATTTTAATTATTAAAGATAAAATAAAATATGCAAAAAGCTCCATATTGAAGCAATGTTTCACAAATAGATATTTTGGTATTGTTTTGATTTCTTATTAGTGCTAACTTATCTCAAATATGAAATAATATTTGAGCCATACTCACTACATGAAACATTTTCCCTCTGTATAATCTTTTACTACAGAAAAATCATACTTACATAGTTAGCATTTCTGCAAATATATTATGATTATTACACGAATTTTTGCTGTCATAAGGCAATTTTGCTACATATCAAGAAAATGATATTCAGACTGAGACATCAACTCCACACTCCAGTCTATCTTAATTACTTCAGGAAGTCACCGATGTTTAATTTCTACGACCTCAACCATATCTTCTGAAATGTTGCACACTTCTATCTAGAGGTGATTTGTGCATAATTTGTTTTGCCACTCTTCATTCCCTTTATCATCAACTCTAGACACTTTTGACTTCTCCTCCTTCTGTCCTCTATTAATGTCTGCCTCCTAACTAAATGTCACCTGCAAACAAGAAAACTAGTGTTAAACAATGGTTAATGTAAATTTGCCCCAAAGACTATTCAGAGTAGGTACCTGAATAGTCAGGCCACGCAGGTGATGTATCATATTTTTATTGTCTGAGTCACATGACTTTAAGTAGTCATAAGACTACTGTAAATCTTACCAAAGTTAGCTTTTCCTTAATTGTGGCTTGATCAAATTACCAAGATCTTATCTTGTGTAGTTTCCTCACATTATCACTGAGATTTAGCCTCCAATGTGTTGCCAAAAAGAACATAGAAAAAATTTCACACTTTGGTGGTATAGTAAATTATAAATCCAGTCAAAATATCAGAGCATTATAGTATCTGAAGAAGTAGAAAAATTTTAAAATTTGTTCTAATTTATACATTTATATTTTCTGCAAATACAAAGGTTAATATTGAAAATAGTCAATGGCCTCTTATTTATTGTCAGGACAACACACAACAAATAAACTTTTCAGATTCATTGACACTTACCACCTTTATCAGCAGAAAACAAACAAACAAACAAAATCCAGATCATCAGCAGACAGGAAAAGAGGGTGTAGGCTCTTTGTCATATAGGTGTGTGTTAAAAAATCTTTTGGGCAAGTACGGATTTAAGATTCTGACATCACCAGAATAAGTAGAAAGGAAGGATAAATCAATATTATTTATAATTTTCACAGGCAACTTTATTTCAGAACAACAATCCATTTTTACTGCTTCAAAGATACTTATACTAAGATACATGTATGTTAGTATGTATAAGAATGTCTAAACAATCAAGTTTGAAATAGTCCTAGCGATATAACTATTTCTACCTATCACTTTATTGAAACTGACTGGAAGTTGGGCACATTTCTCATATTACATCATCTCAACTTCTAGCACAGGCTCAATTGAGATACCCAATCTTTCTGCATTCCACTTGTTTCTTCTTTGCTAAGATAAATTAATGCCAGCTTCGCATCAATGTATCTAGTGTAACGATTAGATAAGCATGAAGGAAAAAAAAAAGACATGTTTGCTGTTCTCACTTCTTAATCATTAGTATCCTAGCAACTAAAATTGGCTGTTAAGCTTAGAAGAGAAAATAAGAGTTTAACAAAAGGCTTGTGAAAATGATTGAAAGAAAAAGAAATTGGAGAACAGGATTTCTGTATACATACATACATACATACACACATACATACATACACACGTACACCTAATGTCTCTGTTATAATAGAAAGTGAGTGAGTAAAAGAGTAGTGGAAACTTATCATTTGGTTACTGAATAGAATATCAGCCTTTAACAACTAGCTAGAAATATCATCCCCACTCAGTATCAAGTATCAGCCAGATAATCATTCTCTTCAAAGGCACCCTCCAAAGTTGAAAGATGACGCTTAACCTATGAAACAGGCTTCCTGATACGCTCTTAGCAGATGAGATCATTGAATTGTTTAGTCAGTAGTGGAGAGAGATTTCCAGTGACGTTAACAGCATTCCATATCATTCTTAGTCCTGACATTATTTATAGAACTTAAAAAATTCATAAGTATGTTCATATATATTTAATTGCTTATACTCTGGGTAGGAACTGGCTTTTTGTAATGTACCCAACTAAGGAAATGGAAATAAATTAGATCTAAATATCTCATCAAGTCTCACACAAATATTAAGTAGGAACTAAAATTCGGGTTATTTAAAGTTAAATTTCTCTCTTTTTAAGTGACTCTCTGTCTATGGAAGTTTTGCCTGCATGGATGTCCATGCAGCATACGGTTGTCTCTACCTGTGAAGGCCAGAAGAAAGATCTTCCAGGACTGAAGTTACAGATTGGTAGTTATAGCTGCTTCATGGCTACTGGGAATGACTCCAGAGTCCTCTGACACAGCAGCAAATGTTCTTATTGCTGAACCACCTCTCTAGTCTCAAAGTTGCACGCTTCTTGATTCATCATTATTTTATAATCACAGGGTACATTTTTAGCCATAATTTGGAAAAAATACCCTGATATCATAAGTCAGAGTCAAATTCATTAAAAGAGAGGAAAAGAAAAAAGTCAAACTAAGTGTAGAATCTTAATTTTGTCTTCGAAGGTATACATTTGTAAAACTTGAGAGAAAGTAGGGGTAGATGGGCTGTTATCCTAAGTTCATGAAATGCTAATTTAGTAATGAATGCACAATTATTTATAGCTATAATTATGTATTTTAGATTTAGTTTAGAATTCTAATCCAAAATATTTTGAAGATTCTAGGTACGATAAAAAAATGGTCTGGGGCCCAAGACACATATACAGCAGAGGACTGCCTGGTCTGGCCTTAGTGGGAGAAGTGGGGAACCCTTCAGAGACTTGAGGCCTCAGAGAGTGGGGAGTTCTGGGGAGGGGGGGCATCACCTTGGAGATGTGGAAGGAGGATTGGGATGAGGAACTGTGGGAAGGTGGATCAGGAGGAAGGCAAGGACTAGAGTGCAAAATAAAGTAAGTAATAAAAATGGGGTACAGAGCTAAACAGAATTCTGGGGTTTTTTTAGATTTATTTATTTTATTCACATGAATACACTATAGCTGTCTTCAGACACACCAGAAGAGGGTATCAAATCCCATTACAGATGGTTGTCAATCACCATGGGGTTGCTGGGAATTGAACTCAAGACCTCTGGAAGAGCAGTCAGTGTTCTTAACCACTGAGCCATCTCTCCAGTCGTAAACATAATTCTTAACAGAGGAATTTTGAATGAGAAATGTTAAACATCCTTATTCATCAGGACAATGCAAAACAAAATAATCCTGAGATTCCATTTTGCACCAATCAGAATGGCTAACATCAAAAACTCAAGTGATAACATATGCTGGCTAGGATGTTAAGCAAGGGGGAACACTCTTCCATTTCTGGTGGCATTGCAAACTTGTACCTCTCTAGAAATAAATTTGACAGTTTCTCAGAAAATTGGAAATTGGTCCATCTGAAGAACCTGCTATACTACTCCTAGTCATTTACCAAAAAAATGTTCCTCCATACCACAAGGATACATGCTTTACTATGTTTGTGGCAGCTTTATTTGCAATAGCCAGAAACTAAAAATAACACAGATGTCTGTCAACTAAAGGATGGATACAGAAAATGTAGTTCATATAAACAATGGACTACTACTCAGCTAATAAGATCAAGACATCATGAATTTTGCAGGCAAATCGGTAGAACATGAAAATATTATCCTTAGTGAGGTAACCCAGACCCAAAAGTACATGCATGGTATATATTCACTTATAAGTGGATCTTAGCCATAAAGTACGGGATACACATGATACGTTCCATAGATCCGAAGAAGCTAAACAGTAAGGAAGGCCCAAGCACAGATGCTTGAATCTTATTAGAAGGGGGAAAATTGGGCATAAGAAGTAGGAGAGGAGGAGGAAAAGGAGGAGAAGAAAGAGGAAGGTGAGGAGGGGGAGGATAAGGCCAAGGAGAATATAGAAAATATCTTGGATGCAGAGATGAAAGCAAGTATATGAGTAAAAGGGAAAAGATGAGCAAGAAGGAAAAATAAATATTAAAATGAAATCAATAGTTAAAAATCTACATATATGTACATACAAACTCAAGTATCTTGAGTATTTTTCAAGATCAGCTTCATAATATGTTAAAGAAACATTTGTAAATTAGATCTGAAAAAGCTGAGTGATATAATCTATAATTGAATGCCTGAAACAGATACATAATTGCTGCATAATTGATTTGATAAAAATTCCCGTTTCTAAGATTTGAACTATGAAATACAAAAGCAGAAGTTCCTGTCTTATCCCTCTTGCTAATCTATTTCTGTTACTCATATTCTTGCTTTCATCTGCATCTGAAGCCTTTTCCATTTCCTCCTTCTCCTCCTCTTTTCTGTCTTTCTCCTCTGCTTCCCCTCCTCTCTTTAACTTTCTCTATTTCTGTTCTCTCTTCTATGGATAACTGGTAATGAAAAGTATCCTCATAAGAATAGGATATGAACTTGAAAATTAAGCAGTAGTTTAGTTTCTAACACAATATTTAAGATGCTAAATGTATTTCTAAAAATAATAGGTAATTTCTGGGGAAAAGACAACAGTCTGGTAGTGTGATTTTAAGTTGATCCATTCTGTGGACATTTGTAAAATACACAAGAAAGACAATATGTATTGCATTAAGATGATCTAAACAGACTTAGGAATATTGAACACATGAAAAACACAAACACACATTGTGCCCATATCATGAATAAGTACCACTACTTTTGTTTCAGAGACTACTGTGTATTAATTTCCCCTGAGTTTAAATATTCTATCCAGGGAGACACTCTTAAATGCTCAAAAATTCTTAGTTGAAATATTTCTGGCAGGAAGAAAAGGAGGAGCATGAAACTTGGATAGAAATGTGTGATTTTGCGTGCCTTTGAACTTCTGATGCTGTAAACAAATTCTTGCCTATAAATAATGCCAATAAACTTACCAATTTTCCGTGTCAAATTTTGATCGAATCTATTAATTCAGACTATATTTAAAAGCTAGAATTCTATTTGTTTTAATGATTATAGATAAAAATTATATTAACATTTATTTTATGATTTATTCTGCACACTAATTTTTGTGGGAAATTTACATAATGAAAAAGTAAATGTATCTAAAATTCCTGGCATCTCATTATGAATTTAAGTAGTGTTATTAAGTGCTATTACTAACCAGCATTCTTCTTTGCCACATTGTAGGAAAAATTCAAACTGACAAGATATCATGTGATGATGTAAAAGAACAGTAATTTTATTAACTCTTCCATCAAACTTGTTTTTTAAATTAAAATTTTCTTTCACAGCTTAAAATATTTTAACACTTTTGTTATAATATCATTTTATATTTCATTATTCTATATTATAATACTATTTGACAATAGCATAATATGTATATTTAATCATGTTTACCTCATTAATGTTCCTTATCCTTTTCCTATTCACTCTGGATTCCTTATAACAGATGGTCCTCCTGTTTTCGTGACTTTTCAATGCTCTTTGAGTTTAATTATAATTAATTGCATCATAGATATGGGATTACTTATTGGAGCATGGGCAACTTACCCATGCCAATGGGGGGAAAAAAGATTCTTCTTCCTCTTGTAGCAATTAGCGCTTAATGGCTCCTTGGCCAGAAGAACGACCTCATGAGCTCTTTCTTCGACATTATTAAGCCTTAATCATTAACCATATACCTCACTAATGTTCTAGGTATGAAATGGGAAGTATATATAAAGTGTCTTGCTATACATGTAACATTTAATAGCTAAGTGAAGGAAAATTCTCTCAGAGTTGAGAGCTAAATTTATTGTCATTTTTAAATCAAATATTTTTATTTAAGGAAACAACTGGCAGATAAAGCTTTTCAGTTTTTGTTGCTTGATAGATATTTAGTCCAAATGAATAGGAATGAGCCAGCCACTTCAAAACACAGCCATCTACATCCATGGCCAATGGCTAAATTTGATCCTTCAAATAAAAATCGTTTATAGCAGCCTTATTTATAATAGTCAGAAGCTGAAAAGAACCCAGATATCCTTCAACAGAGGAATGGATACAGAAAATGTGGTACATTTACACAATGGAGTACTACTCAACTATTAAAAACAATGAATTCAGAAAATTCTTAGGCAAATGGACAGAACTAGAAAATATCTTCCTGAGTGAGGTAACCCAATTACAAAAGAACAACATGGTATGAATTCACTGATAAGTGGATATTAGTCTAAAAGCTCTGAATACCCAGGATACAATTCACAGACCACATGAAGCTCAAAACAAAGAAGATCAAAGCATGGGTCCTTTGGTCTATCTTCGAAAAGGGAACAAAATACTTATGGGAGCAAATACGGAGACAAAGTGTGCAGTAGAGACTGAAGGAAAGGCCATCCAGAGACTGCCCTACCTGGGGATTCATCCCATATGCAGTCACCAAACCCAGACACTATTGTGGATGCCAAGAAGTACATGCCTACAGGAGCTTGATACAGCTGTCTCCTGAAAGACTCTGCCAGAGCCTGACAAATACAGAGGCAGATGCTCGTAGCCAAGTATTGGACTGATCATGGAGTCCCCAATGGAGAAGTTAGAGAAAGGACTGAAGGAGCTGAAAGGTTTGCAACCCCATAGAACGAACAACAATATCAATCAACCAGAGCTCCCAGAGCTCCCAGAGACTAAACCACTAACCAACGAGTACACATGGAGGGACCCGTGGCTTTAGCCGATATGTGGCAGAGGATGGCCTTGACGGGAATCAATGGGAGGAAAGGTCCTTGTTCCTGTGAACTCTCGATGCCCCAGTGTAGGGGAATGCAAGGTGGGTAGGTGGTAGTGGGTGGGTGAGGGAACACCCCCATAGAAGCAGGGGGAGGGGGGTGAAATACAGGGTTTCCAGGGGGTTTAACTAGGAAAGGATGACATTTGTAATGTAAATAAGGAAAATATCCAAGTATATATATACATGTATATATATATATTACCAATATATATATATATATTGGTGAGACGGGATTGAAAATACATAATATAACTATCTTTGAAATAGTATGCTTGTAGGATAAGATAGCACCAGATTCTTATCTCAGATAAAGTAGCTAAAATATTCATGTGGCACACCATGAAGTATATCTTTTCTTTTTCTTTTTCTCTTTTAAAAAGGAATTTATCATTCTTGTTTTTAGAAAACATGCTTTATTTACTAAGTTAGCATCTTCTTTAGAAGAAGTAGTGAATCACGAGATTTAGCTATTGACTCAATTTTATTGCTCATCTTACATATAATGTAGTTTGGCAGGTTGGTTAAAATATTTGCTAGTAATATTTATCATCATTATCGATATCTACAAATGAAATATCTGGCCAGTGTCCAAAACTAAAAAAAAAAAAGACATATATTTGCATGTCTTTCCCATGCAGATAGATTAGTTCACTATAAGCATCAAGGCTATTAGATGGCAAGCATGTTGTGTACCTAGTCCATTCATGTAGCTCAACAACCTTGCAAAGTATCAAGTTTACAAGTGAAAATGGGGTTACAAAGATGCTTAGGTACAGCATGCTTGGCTGGCACCTCATAGTGAGCCATAAGAACAGTGTAAGCTGTCTTTAGATCTTGTGACCTTTCTAGCTTGACTTTTACACAAAAGTGAGGCCCTAGTAGTTAAACTTTTATTCTTCCTCCCTATTTAAAGTATTAAATGATCTTCATTTTCTTGTGACATTAAAACTAAACTTTTCTACCAATTAAATCTATTTTCTAACCATTGCATACATGTATATGATGAATTCTAATTAGTCTCACCTGCCATCTCCTCTTTCCCACATACGTGTCTATGTGTTATGTTTTGTGACCCACAGTGTTTAACCATGAGTTTGGAGCAATCCACAAATTTAATTTCTAATTGTATTGTGTATACGACACATATCCCTCTCTACCTGAGTCTTAAAGGTTAATATTTCCTTTTAGGCACAATATTTCCAAATATGAAGCACACTATTTTCCTCCAATGTAAAATTTATCTCTCATGCTTTAATATTGACAATATACTACATCAAAGCTTGGGTTTTGAAAAGCAAGAAAACTTAATTGTGTTTTAAAGGCAAGCTTTCCTTTAAGGTTCAGTTTCATTAGCTTTAATGAAAAGAGAATCAGGCAGCTTTTGCAAATCTAACTTATGGTTAGTCCTATCACAAGACAGGACCCATATATTAGCCTATGACTCGTAAGTCTTTATTATATAATCTAGATCGTTGGCATTCAGCTGACCACTCTGAGAGAATACAAATACTCTCTGTCAGCACTGTGCAGTAAAATGATGGTGCATAGCTTTGAACACTTGAATAAAAGTTACTAGGGCCAAGGAACTGAAATTTTACCTGTGGTTCTCTGACATTGCCTCTGAGAAGGCATGGGGAATCATAAACGAATGCTACCAAGAAAAATTTTGTGTTGGACGAGGAGTAGCAGCATAAGCACAAAACTATGGAGCTGATTCCTCTCCCAGCTTCCAGCCCAGCCACCAAATGCTCATGTACCCATCTATTAGACTACTTAAAATACAGGATTAAAAAACAAGTTATATTTAGAGTAACACTTACCAGCAAAGCTAATAACTGTTCAGACATATGGTGTATGAAGCGCCAAATTTCTCTTCCCAAATTGTTTTTGTGTGATGTTCTCTTTTAAATTCTATATACATTTTAGGTCTATTTGTATATTATCGATATGTTTTCTAGGTTTATTTGTGAAGAAGCTTCTACAGGAGTAGGTTTCCCTGTCGTTCCTCAAATGGCCTGCAGTGTGAGTTGTAACTCCCAATACATGAGTGTTTCGCCTGCATGTGTCTATGGTCATCACTTGTGCAGATGGTGCCCAGAGAGGTCAGAAGAAAGCATTAGATTTCCCCCGGAACTAGAATGACAAGTGATTGTGAGTCGTGTGTGTGTGTGTGTGTGTGTAGGGGGAGTGGTGTTTCCCATTACTATGAACACTATTCAGTAGGGAAAAGTTTAGTTAGGCACCTAACTAAACTAGTTAGGCACCTGCTCAACTTCTCTATGCTTGGTGAAATAATCAAGTATTATCTTCAGCAATAGGGGCTTACTATCATGTTATGTCCCTCACCAACAGTCTCTGTAATAGCTTGTGATAGTTCAGGATTTCCATGTGACTCCTCAGACAACTACTCAACAAAAAGTAAACCATCCTAGAAACTGTGGTTTTATTTGAGGAATACAATGTCTAGTTAGAGAATTGTGTTTCCTGTAATTTGGTGGCTCCATTGAGAGAGAGAGAGAGGAGGAGGAGGAGGAGGAGGAGGAGGAGGAGGAGGAGGAGGAGGAGGAGGAGGAGGAGGAGGAGGAGGAGGAGAGAGGAGAAGGAGAAGGAGAAGGAGAAGAGAGAAGGAGAAGGAGAAGGAGAAGGAGAAGGAGAAGGAGAAGGAGAAGGAGAAGGAGAAGGAGAAGGAGAAGGAGAAGGAGAAGGAGAAGGAGAAGGAGAAGAAGAAGAAGAAGAAGAAGAAGAGAAGAAGAAGAAGAAGAAGAAGAAGAAGCAGCTTCGACAGTAGTAGGTTTCAATATGGCTTTTTAAAATGGTCCCCAGTATTTGTTGTGGCTTCTCATAGTTCTCACATTTCATTCTTAGTTTTTCTCTTATAACTTCCTTTCCATTTCATCTTCCTATTCATGTTTCCCCTTTGTCACTCACTAACTCCATGTACCTTATTTCCCCATCATTGGGAAAGCATGCTCCTCCTATATAGTCCTGCAACAGGTACATAACCTCTGGGTTTATTCAGATTAAAGCAGACATTATGAATCTGTACAAGCTAACCCCCACACATAATAGACACCATACAGTATTTGTCTGTTTTGGTCTGAGTTATTCAATAACACTTTTTTATACTTTCATCTATTTACCTGTATATTTCATGCTTCTTGACAGCTAAACAATGTGCCATTGTGTGAATATATCACACATTAATTATCCATTCATCTTTCAATGGACATCTAGGCTATTCCAAATTTGACTATTATGAATGGAGCAGCAACAAACGTGGATGAGTAAGTGTCTCTGTAGTCGGGTGTAGAGTCCATTGGATTTAAACTCAAGTGTTGTATAGCTGGAATTTGAGGTAGAGCCATTCTCAGCTTTCTGAGGAAATGATACCTTGAATTTAATAGGAGCTGTCCAAGGTTACACTCCAACCAGCAATAAAGGAGTGCTCTCCTTAGGCAACATCCTTTTCCAAAATGTTCTTTCATCTGTTTTATTGTGTATTCTGACTGGAATAAGATGAAATATTAAATTGCTTTTAATTTGCATTTTCCTGATGGCTAAGGATATTAAACATTTCTTTAAGTGTTTCTAAGCCATTTGTGGTCCATCTTTTGAGGACTCTCTGCTTAGTTCTGTTGCTCATTCTTAATTGGGTGATTTGTATTCTTTATGCTAATATTAAGTGCTTTTAGTTCATTTAATACTGTAAATAACAACCCTCAATCATATGTATAATTATTCATAAGTGTTTTCCATTCTATAAACTGCAGCTCTGTTCAAATGATGGTATCATTTGCCATGAAGAAGCTTTTCCACTTTAGGAAATCTCAGTAATTGTTGGTCTTAGTGCCTGTGTTATCAGTCTCTTGTTCAGAAAGTGCTTTCCATTAACACCAAATTTAACTTTCTTTTCTATCAGATTAAGGGTATGTGGACTTATGTTGAGGTCCTTGATCCATTTTGGAGTTGAATTTTGTACAAGATGATAAGTATGGATCTCTTTGCATCCTTCTACATTGACTATCCAGTACGACCAGCACCAGTTCTTGAAAATGCTGTCTTTGCTCAAGTGTGTGTCTTACTTCTTCTGGCATCTTTGTAAAAAAGAAAGAAAGAAAGAAAGAAAGAAAGAAAAAAGAAAGAAAGAAAGAAAGAAAGAAGAAAGAAAGAAAGAGAAATAAATAAAAATAAATAAATCAGTGTCATCAGGTGTGTAGAATTATGTGTGGGCCTTAAATCAGATTCTATTGATCTGATAAAACACAATCTGTTTTTATGTCAATACCATGCTACTTTTATTACTATAGCTTTCTGGTACAACTTGAGATCCGTGATGGTGGTATCCCCTAGTAGCTCTTTCATTATTTAAGATTGTAGTACTAATCGTGATGATTTTGTGTGTGTTTCCATATGAAGGTCAAAATTATATTTTCAGTTTCTGTGATAAATCCTGTTAAAATTTTGATGCTAATTGTATTGAAAGTGTAGTTTGCTTGTGTAGAATGGCCATTTATACCATATCAGTCCTACCAATCCATGAGCATGGAAGATGTTTCCATCCTCTTATACCTTCATCAATGCTTTAAAACCTGTATTATACAAGTCTTTAATTTGTTTAGTAGAGTTAGCTTGAGATATATTTATTTATTTATTTATTATTTACTTAATTACTTACTTATTTTAGATTATAGTGCTGTATATTGTTTCCCTGAGTTCTTTCTCAGTATGTTTATCATTTGTGTATAGGAGCACTATTGATTTCTGTGAGTTACTTTTGTAACCTGCTACTTTGACTTTGCTGAAGTGTTTATCAACTGCAAATAAAGATGTTTTGACTTCTTTTTCTACTTGAATCCCTTGAACTCCTTCAGTATTAGAAGCTAACTCCTCCAGTTTTGCCGTCACTGTTGATTTTAATGTGGATTATATAATAACAGACACTCCGTTCTTCCTGTTGTTCAGTTTCCAAAATCTTAATATGTGTACTTGTATTTCTTAGACAAAACAAGATTTATGCCTCTATTATGTGGACTGTTTTCCAAAGCAACAGACCCCAAAGACCTTCTGAAAAAACAGGTTGATTTCATTTGAAAAATGAAGCTTTCTAAAGTGTCTGATCACAATGTTGTTAAAGACTTGTAACAACAGGTTTTGCCACTGCTAATTGCAGAAGTTCTGCTTTTGTTAAGCTTCACTTGCTTGAAAAGGCCATGAAAGACCGATATAAGAACGGCCTTGCTGCAACTTAGCCCCTGCATTTTCTAACACTTTCACAGAGTAGGAGAACACATTGACCTGGACATAATAAAAATGTTTGCCTTGCAATACTATTGTCTCCAAATTGTTTGGATCTCTTCTTCAACACTAAACAATCAGTTGTCTGATTGTTCGAATTAAAATTTTTTGAGTACTATATACTAGCATCCTAACCATGTTACTGATTTTAGTGGAACTATTTTGAGTTTCTGTTTATGTTGCTATCATGTTGTGGTATACCCTTTGTAACCTTTATGTCTCGAGGACTTTTATCATGAAGGGACATAGGATTTCTTCCAAGATCTCTTTTGGCTCTAATTTGATGTTCCTGTAGTTTTTATCTTTTAATCTGTTTATATGGTAGATTACATTTACTGATTTATGTATGTTGGACCATCCTTACATTTCTCAGAAAAGGGCAATGGTGTATATTTTAGGTGTTCTTGGATTTGTTTTCCAAGTTGCAAGTATTGCATTGAGAAAATTTTGCATCTATGTTAGTAAGGGAAAATGGTCTATAATTTTCTTTTGATATTTCTGAGCATGGTTTTAGTATTGGGTAGTAGTAGCTTTGGAAAAATAATTAGGACATGAACATCTGTATTATATGAAATAATTTAAAAGGTATTAGCATTAATTCTTTGAAGGTCTGAATGAATTTTTCACTGAATACATCTGGCTTTTGGGGAAAAAGGGGTTTTAATTTCTGTTTCTATTCTGGTAGGAATATGTTGGTTTGTCTATATTGCTTCCTCCATCTTTATTTAGATAAGTTGTATATATCAATAAATTTATCCATTTCATTTAGGTTTTCTAGTTTGCTGGAATATAGATTTTTTTTAAAGTATGCTCTTATGATTATCTGGATTTACTTGGTGTCTATTATTATGTCCTCCTTTTCAACTCCAATTTCATTAATTTGGAGATTTATTCTCTGTATTTTAGTTAATTTGAGGGAGAGTTTATCAATCTTGTTTATTTTCTCAAAGAACTCAACATCATTTCATTGTTTCCTTGTAGTGCTTTTTGTTGTTATTGCTATTTTATTGATTTCAGCCTGAAGCTTATTTTTGACATCTGTTCTTCTTGGAGTATATCTCTTCATGCTGTTCTAGAGCTTTCAGGTATGCCACTAAGTTGATAACATGAGACTTCTCTGAATTTTTTATGTACACACTTAATGATGTAAATTTCTGTCTTAGAATAATCATTGTGGTTTTACTTAGGTTATTTTCATTTGTAATCAGATTTTAAAAGTTTTTATTTTTTCATGATTTTTGTCTTGACCCAGTTTTCAGTCACTAGTGAATTGTTCAGGTTCCATGACCTGTAAACTCCCTGCTATTTCTGGTTTTGCTGCTACAAAGCTCTATCTTATTGTGGTCAGACAGGATGTGAGGTATTATTTCAGTTCTTTTGTATCTGTTGAGATTTGCTAGTGTCCTAGTTTGTGGTCAGTTTTGGAGAAATTTTCATAAGCTTCGGAGTAAAACGTTTAGTGGTGTTTGGTTAGATATTGGTCTATTTTCTTAATGGTATTATTTAACTGCAGCATTTCTGTGCTTAAATTTATCTGGTTGACTTTTCTATTGGTAAGTATGAGGTATAAAAGTTACCAACTGTCACTGTGTGGGAGACATGTGGTTTTAGCTGTAGAAGTATTTCTTTAATGAACTTTCTTGTTTGGTGCAGAAATGTTTAAAATTGCAATGTTCTCTTGGTCACTTTTTCTTTGACAAATATGTAGTGTTCTTTCTTATCTCTTCTGATTAATTTTTGTTTGCAGCATTATGTGTCAGATATTAAAATAACCACATCTATTTACTTCTTGGGCTCATTTTCTTAAAATACATTTTTAAAAAAATTCTTTTATCATGAAGTTGTATTTATCCTTGATGTTAAGGTATATTTCTTGGATGCAACAGAAACATGCTTACCGTTTCTCAATCTAGTATTTTACTTTGTGATTTGCTTACAGGGAATTGATATCATTGATGTTGAAAATATCAACAACAGTGTTTACTGATTCCTGTTACTTGCTTCATATTATTTGGATTCTCATCACTCCATTTCATTTACTGTAGAGTGATGATTTATTTCTTGTATCCTTCTGGGTATAGTTAAGCTCTTCATATTGAAGATTTTCTTATAGTGCCTTCTGTAGAGCTGTGTAGGCAAATTTAAATTGCTTAACAGTAGTTTTATTGTGAAAAGCTTTTTATTCACCATCAATTCCGGTTGATAATTTTCCTGGGTATAGTAATCCTGGCTCGTATGTATGGTCTCTCAGAGTTTATAGAGGATCTATTCAGGCCCTTCTCTCTTTTGGAGTCTCAAGTGAGAATTTGTGCTATCCTAATGTGTCTGGGTTTATGTTACTTGGTCCTCTTCCCTTGTAGGCTTAATACCCATTTTTTTTGTTGTTGTTCTTTTGTTTGCTTGTTTTGTTTTTTTGTTTTTTGCTCCATACAATTTAGTTTTTTGTTTTTGTCATGTGTTTTGGAAATTTTCTTTTCTGTTCCTATTTATTTGGTGTTCTGTATGCTTCTTCTACCTTGATTGATCCCCCATTCTTTAGATAAAATTATTTTTGTGCATTTGAACTGGCTTATTTCTCCTTCTCCTATCCTTATCACTTCTTCATTTGGTCTTTGCACAGTGACCCAGCTTTCATGAATGTTTTATAATTATAATCTTTTAGATTTCACATTTTTCTATTTGATTGGGTATCCATTCTTCTATCATATTTTCAAGACCTATTATTATCTCTTCAAACACTTGAAATTTGTTGGTAAAGCTTACCAACAAATTGAGATTTTTGTTTGACTTCCTATGTCTTTCATTTCTGGCATTGTTACACTTTGGTTGTCTGTATTGATAATATTTCTAGTTTCATGTATTAAAAGGTTTTCATTAGTTCATACAACTGTTTGTGTTTCTATGGTTTTCACTGGGGTATTCATTTGTATTTGCTTTAAAGTCCTTGAACATATTCATAATGTCTATTTTGAAATCCTTGTTTGCCTTTTGCTTCAACTGAATTGCATTTTAGGGCCTTTTACTGGCTTCCAGAAGAGTCTTGACCTTTCATATTTGTGTTTTGGTTTGGATTTATACAGCTGGAGTTATGATGTTTGTGGTGTTTCTTGCTATAGATATTTGATCGTGTCTTTATTGCATAGGTGTTCTATTCTTTCATTGCTGCTGTTCATTCTATATCTTAGACAAGTGTGATCCTGGTCCCAAGAGTGCTTTTGTGGTTCCTAAGGTGACAAAAAGTAACAGACATAAGCCAATGGGGAAGGCTGAGAAGGCTAGCATCATGAAAGAGCTAGGGAAGTGGAGGCAAACAAAGAAGTGGATTTGAGGTTGGGTAGGAGAAACATTCTGTAAGAAATATAGCTAAGTGACTAAGTGTAAACTGTGAAAGGCAAGAAGGAAAACCAGTTCAGCATGATTTAGTTAGCTGGGCTAGTTCAAATTCCTGGAATCTGACCCAAAGCAAGCTTAAGGCATGATTACATAGAAACTCCTTTGTAAAAGCACATGACTTTTGTAAAGTGCATAGGACCTGGTTTATAAGAACAGGTTTTATTGTTTAAAAAAATATATTCAGGCTAGGGAAGAAGAGTAAGCATAATAGTAAAGCTCCTTTGCAAAGTATATAGAATGTCTTTTATTAGAATGGGTTGTATTGACTGAGAAACCATGCTCAGGATTCTGAATCACTTCCCTTGAAGAGACAACCTTACATATTCAATATTTCTGGCTTCTATGGTGCTTTTCAGTGAGCACTGGAACTTTGTATCCTTCTACAAAGTATAGGTTTGAAAAGACCAGAACAGAGGACAGGAAAATTAGTGAAAATTGTCTACCTATCTCAGCCTCACATGACCACTGGCAGTTTCTGGTAGAAAGTGTCTCTGTGGATTGGAAGCTGACACACAGCAAGGTAGATGCACTAGGACAGAAGGCTAAGACCCTGGGTCCACACCAAGAGTAGAAAAAAATTGTGTGAGAAAAAATAATAATTGATGAAAAGATACTTTAAAATGAAAGAGAAATCATGAACTATTCAACAATGAATATCTTTCATGTAGCATCATATTCTAAACACTGATACCATGCTCAGCCATGAGTTATGATATCCATATTGAGTAGATATAGTGACAGGTGCTTATCTGTTGTAAAAAGAAGTCAACACATCCTACAGAAGTGTATGAATTAAATGATGCTTTAGCATAGTGTCCAAAACTGTGTAGAAAAAATCTGAATAGACAAAGAATTTTCCAAGGATGTGAACTAGGGGTTATCAAGAGTAACTTTTAAAATGTGTTATTAAACTGTGTGTGTGTGTGTGTCATATATATATATGACACACACACACACACACACATATACGAAGAGAGAGACAAGGACAGAGAGAGCACTACTTAATGATTAGAGAAAAAAATAAAACAGCCTATGAATCCAGTAACAACCTCTGTAATGAAATGTTTTAATATGCGTATTGCAGCAGCTATTTCAAAAGCTAATTCAATAAAATTGCTTGCTATACATATAAGGAGTAGTATCTTGGCAGACATGACATTTAATGAGTAATTTAGTGTCTAAATTGAAGTCCCAATTTCTGAGCAGGCTAGCACCACAAAGATCATCTCTGCAGTATGCTTTCTCCTCAAAAGGTGTATTTGATTTATCTCTTCATTGGACAAAACCAGAAACACCCCTGACCTAAAAGCAATGCAGTGTAGATGCACACAATGCTACCTCAGAGATATATATTAAAACATGCCTACAGATCTGCTGTAATATCAGAAAGTGATATCAGAGATCTAATTCTACATTTTTGAACATGTTGTGATTGATAACTATTACTGTGAAGAGGAATTTTTTTTAGATTATCTCTAAAAGCATTTTCAAATACTTTATTTTTAAATATTCATAAATTTAGCATTTATCTTCTATTTAAAAATGATTCACACCAGACAATCTAATAATGATGTGGGTCTTCATAAACCCAACTAGATTAAACAAGTTAAGATGAATACCCATTGTAATCAGTATAATGAATTATAGTTTGCTCTGCAGTGAGAACTGTTAAGAATGGAATTCTCTGAAGCTGTATAGAAATGTTTATTATCTTGTGTAATCTGGAACACACTGATGCACTGCTGAACACTTCCATCCTGAGCTGAGCAACTGTGATATCTTCCACTGAGGATTCTTTTACGGTGTGATGTTTTTTGGGGGCATACTTCAACCATGGTAGGTCTTAACTTATTTGGTTTCACAATATTGGGCATGGTCCTTTTGATATTCTTGAAGATTCATTTTGACTCATGTATGTTTATATATGTGTGTCTGTGCATATGTGCATATGACTGCAAGTGTAATAGTTGGCAAGAAATATCAGATGCCCCTGGATGTCATCAGTTAGCTGTTAGCCACTCTGTCTGAGTGTTGGGAAGACAACCCAAGTACACTCTAAGAACGATACATGTGGGCTGGTGAGATGGCTCAGTGGTTAGGGAAGCACTGACTGCTCTTCCAGAGGTCATGAATTCAAATCCTAGCAACCACATAGTGGCTCACAACGATCCATAATGAGATCTGATGCCTTCTTATGGGGTGTCTGAAGACAGCTACAGTGTACTTACATATAATAAATAAATAAAAACCTTGGGGCTGAGTGAGAAGGGCCAGAGCAAGTGAGGCCACCAAACTTCCTAGAGAATATTTAGATATTATTCGAAGAAACATTTGGCTATTAACCTTTATTTGTTATCATGCACTTTGCACCATTGATAAGTTTTGTAATAGATTAAATGTAACTACATTATTCAGCTTTAACATTATAATTATTGTATTGTAGTATGAAGTAAATTATTTCTATGGGGAAAAAGTCTTAATTTTCTTAACTTTAACCCTGCCAAAGGTTCTTTTGCCTTTTATCTTATTTCCAAAATCCATAGCTTGATGTAGTCACTCTTTTCAGTTAAGCTGGTCAATTTCATTAAGAATCTCCTGGGAATATAAGGAACCATTATAGCGATTACATTGTCATAAGGTGTGAATTTAGCAGTGTGCTGGAACCAAAGGTGGCAAGGCTGGTTTAAGTTCTGTTGGAGAATTCTTTCTCATGTCATTAATAACATCGTGTACACTTACCCTTCAAAAATATACCACAGACAGTCATTAAACAGCACAGAACGCAAAGCTTATTTTTAAATTAATTGTTGAATGCCCCACAGCTTTGGAATTGGTCATTTGTATTCTGTGACCATGTGCTACTTCCTTTTGATGAAACAGAGGGAGCTGGCAGGTAATCACGGGATATTTTTAGAACCCTAGCTCTATGATTTATCTTCTTGTTTGCATCATATATTGAGCTCTGTTTGAACTGCATCGTTGTACACAGAGGAGTCACCCAGCTGACACAAACAAAGCAAATGTATTTCTGCTTCCTCGGCAGCTTTAGAGGATGCACTTGAATTTTTATAAAATGACAATAAATTAATCATAAAGACCAGTATTTAACAAAGTTATTATAAAACTACTTACTCTCTGATTATTGTTAAAATGGTTGAACCTGAGAAAAGGGCGACTGAATTTAGTAAAATATACTTATGTACCATGGTACTTATTAAAATAGTATGTTGTATGCACGATTCCACGTGGAATTCCATTAAAATGTCAGCATTAAGAATGCATAAGCTCAGAAAAATACTTTGTTAATATTTTATACACCTGTTTTCCTACAATATACCTTATTGGCAATGTTTTATTAGCATGGCCTACTGTTGGATGCTTACTGTATCTGCCAGGATTTCAGCAAGAAATAGTCTCACATTCAATGAAAAAGTGAGAATGCTTTCAAAAAGGAACGTAGTTCTCCCTACCCTCCAATCCATGTACATTGGTTTCAAGGCAAAACCTCACTACCTCAGACCAAGACAAGCAGGTGAACCAGCCTCTTATAAAAATGTGTAGTGTTTACACAACAGTTGCAATGCACTTGCCCTACCAGGTACTCAAAATTCTCTCTCAATTCAATGTACTTTCTGATACAATGTGAACGCTATGCAGATCGATGCTGTATATGTTATTCAGTTTATAATGGCAAGAAAAAATATGCACACGTTTCTTATGGAATTAGCTTAACTCATACAGAACCTGGGACTACAGAAGAGGAATTCGTAAGACACAAGAATCACTGGAAGAATGAAAGAAACAGGAAGGGAGGAAGGAAGGAAGGAAGGAAGGAAGGAAGGAAGGAAGGAAGGAAGGAAGGTATTTAAAAACAGTGCAGGCTTCCCCCACTGAAGGTCCTGTGGAAGAAACAAAGTCGCAGTTAGACATTAGCTTTCCTCACATTCAAGGAAGGAACATGGAAACTATTGCCACCAAAAAGATGAAATAAGAGATAAGACATTGATATTATCATCAAATCACATTATCAATAGATCTCTACTTTGAAGGAGTATTTTCATATTTTGATGTGTTTGAGGCTTGGCTGAGAAAATGAAGTGGAGAGAGATACAGACAGTCTATCCACCAGGTTGTGACAGTTGTGTCTAGGTCAAGTGGTGGCACTGCAAAGAGGGGAGAGACACGACATGAAAATGCAAGTGCAAGAGTTCAAAGGATGCTCAAGATGTTAACACACCATGTCACAATAAATCAGTAGATGTGAACAGTGTGGAGGGAAGGGGAAAAAATCAGTAGTGTGCTGCCAGTGGCAGCCCAGCAGTAAGCCATGTCTAGTTGATCATCAAAATGTCAAAGGACTTCTTGGGACTTCCAGAAGATGGTAGGCAAAATGATCATGCTTGACAGAGAAATTTAAATCAGAGCTGTGTAAAATATTAGTCTGTTAATATCCAGGGCTTGCATCATGGAATAAATGCAGTATGGATGAGAATTCCTGAGAAGAAGCTCTGTTGGCAATTGCTCAGGGACAGGTTAGAACTTCAGTGCTTTGAAGAGGTTGGGATGCTTCAAGTTCATTGGCAAATTATCTTGGGGCATCTTTAACCATTTTATTCCCTCCCTTTGCACATGCCCTAACATCCTTTGTGGCAATTAGGCTAATACAGTGGTTCTCAAACCGTGGGTGGTGACTTCTTTGGGAAACTTCTATCTCAAAAAAAATGTTCATTATGATTCATAACAGTAGCAAAATTGTAGTTATGAAGTAGCAACAAAATAACTTTATGGTTGGGGGTCACTACAACATGAGGAACTGTATTAAGGGTCACAGCATTAGGAAAATTGAGAACTACTACTTGAGAACGTATGTCTTATTTTTTTATTATTATTATTGTTTGTTTTTTTCTATTTTACTGATTTCATTCCAGTATTTTATTATTTCTTGCCATCTGCTCCTTTTGGGTATCATCTCTCTCTTTTGTCCTAGAGCTTTGATGTGTGTGTGTTTTGTGTTTAGTTATTAAGTGAGACCTTGTCATGGTTTTTAATATTTGCAGTATTAACTTGCCTCTTAGAATCATCATCATGTGCTACAAATTTGAGTATGTAGCCATTTCATTTACATTCAATTCTAAAGTTTTTCATTTCCATCCTGATTTCTGTCTTCAACCATTTTTCATTCAGTAGTGGGGTGTTCATTTTCTGTGAGTCTGTAAGCTTTTGGTAGTTTCTTCTATTGTTATACAGCTTCAATAATGGTGGTCACAGAGTGTTATTTCAATTTCCATGTATCAGTTGAGATTTCCTTCGTATCTTAGTTTGTGGTCAATTTTAGAGACCTTTCCATGAGCTGCTGAGAAGATATTTCTTTTTTGTGTGTTTAGGTAGAAAA
Source organism: Mastomys natalensis (assembly GCA_021653895.1). Classification (NCBI taxonomy): domain Eukaryota; kingdom Metazoa; phylum Chordata; class Mammalia; order Rodentia; family Muridae; genus Mastomys; species Mastomys natalensis. The sequence goes on along the minus strand of JAJTUV010001359.1, from coordinate 264,447 downwards.
TGTTTGGTAAATATCTATTAGGTTCATTTGGTTTATTATGTCATTTAGAACATATAGGACATATAGAAGTATCCATCACTTCTATATTTAGTTTTTGTCTGATGATCTGCTATTGGTGAGAGTGTGAAATTGCCAAATGATAGGAGAGATGGATTCCCAGGTACACATCTCTTAACCACCAAATGAAGCTTCTAGTGACAGAAGTAGGTCATTTCTAATAGGTTCTTGAGAAATGAGGTCACATAAGAACCCATAAACACTCCAGGCTATTGTCAACCCTGTTGTTGGAAACCACAAACTTGATTGTAAGGTCTTATTTTGGAAGACAAGACCTATACAGCTCATTGAACAGAAGAAATTAAGCTGGTACCTACCTAGATCTTTTACACCTATGGACTAGTGTTCATGTTTGTGGTGCTAGAAGATACTCTGCATGTTACCAATGGAGAAAGGTAAACACCAACTCAGCTATAAACACTTTGATCTACAATACTGATTCTTGTAAGGTGTACTTATGCAATAATGGTACAATGTTAGTGTATTAGTTTTAAGGCCCATTCAATGAGATGGAACACATATCTGATGCTATTTAGAGGACTGAAAAAAAAAATAGATATCAGGCCAAGAACCTAGAAGAAAACCAAACACTATTGTTATGCTAAAGGAAAGTAGCCAGTAAATGACTCCTGGGGATATTTTGTATACTAATAGATCAGTATCTCAGTCAGCCATTACCAGAGAAGCTTTAAAAAAAAAACAAAACAAAAAAAAACAAAAAAAAAAACCCACAGTCTGACAATGTCAGAGAGTGAGACCTGGACTACTCAGTCTTAAATGGATATCTTCATAAATATCTCCTCTCCCCCTGAGCTCAGAGAACCCTGTGGAAAAATATGCTTAATGATTACAAGAGCCAGAGGTGATGGAAGAGACCAAGGAAGCAAGTTACTATAAACATAGATGGATCAACACACATATGAATTCACAGACACTGTGGCATCATGCCCAGAAGTTGCACAGGTCTGCACCAGATGGGGTCCCACCCTGAGAGAAAAATGAACACATGCCCCCATCCCTATCTCCAATTGATATTTACTTGCACATGAAAAATTAGTTTCCTCAACAAAGCATTACTGAGGATAGGAACCACTCTTAGAGGCAAGCCACATGCTCACCAGTAGATAGCCAACACAAAACAAACTCAATAGCATATTCGGAGGTTCTTTGTCCCATAATGTTTTGTCAGGGCATTCTTTTAACCTTACAGGTCCTCTGAGTACAAATTATGGCATCCAGATTTTCTTTTATGGAATTCCTGTGAGTGAGAGCAATGTGTTTGGTGTGTATGTGGTTTCCTTGTGGTTTTTCTTTGGCTCTTAATCTTTCTGTTTGTTTTGTCTTACTCTAATTTCTTTGTTTTTGTTTCATCTTACTTTATTATTGTTATTAGATGCCTGCTTGTTTTCTAAAGAGGCAGAAAGTTGTATGGATTCAGAAGGGGGATGGGGAGGATCTTGGAAAAGCTGGGAGAGGGAAATCTGTGACCAGAATACATTATATGAAAAACTTCTATTGTCAATAAAAGAAAAATAGAAAGTTTAACAGACCTCTAGATCCACCCCCTCGATTAAGGCTAAGAATGCTGTCAAAAAGCATCTCAGGCCTATAGTCAGGCTTTTCTCTTTGTGGTAACCTGCCAAACAGATATACCCAACCATGTTTAGAAAAATGTGTTGCTTTAAGATCCCTTTTGTTCTGCTACTATGAAGTTCATGGGACTGCTATCTCATTAGGCACAGGTATTTGAAGTGGCCTAAACTGTGTTTCACAAGCCTTTATTACTCACACTGGTTCGACAATAAACCATGCTGTATCATTTTAGGTGAAAAGTGTTTTGTTTGTGAGCATCCTACATAGTAGTGATTGAGTGTTGGCAGTGTGGAGAGGGAAAGGAGTGAGGAAAGGCCAAGCATTTAGCAACTTCACTTTGAACAGCTTCATGTTTAATAACACATGTGAACATATATGCACAAATACATGTATATATATAATTAATTATTGTGGTGTGTGTGTGTGTGTGTTTGTGTGTGTGGTATTTGCAAATACATATATATGTATGTAAGGAATACCAGTATTTGCAAATATAGTTCATAATATTTGTCAACTAATAGGTTATTGGGTAATAACTGATAATAGCACAAATAGCAGTGTGGAAAAACTTACAGATGAGCACTGATAAATGATCTGTTTTCCTCCCTGAAATGTTTGTTGTCTGGGTTTCAGAATAGCAGGAGACAGCTTCTCTTTCCCATGTTTCTCCCATTTTTCACTAATCTTTCATATCATTTTGTCCTCACTTTTCTGAAGTATGTTTTCCAAATATCTTCAATTCTACATTGCAGTCACACAAAAACAAATATAAATATAACTTTAGATTTTTGTCCATTTTTTTTGCTCAGGAAATGAAACACGTATTTTGTAGCTTATCTTTTCCGAAGAGTTCCAGAGATATAAGTCCTTAAGTATTCTGTGAAGAATTTCTCCTGAGAGCTTGTTTACTCATCCTAAAAACATAATCAGGTCAAAACAGCAGTTGTAAAGTTTATAGGCAAGAAAACCAGTGTCCTTGGAATGCAAGTAGATTTAGTAAGAAAAAAGTGGGAGGGGTTCAAACCAATCAAGTAGTTTTGTTCTACAATGAAATCCCTAAATTTTTCCTCACAAAAATAGCTGTTGATGCCTTAAGTTCCAATTTATGTTCATGACCAACATTCCAAAATGACCTCAGAAACATGAATGATCTTTGCAACAGTTGGATACCCCATGCTCTTTTTGTCTGTGACAACAGATTATCTGCACTTTCACCCTGGCATAATGAGCAGGAAGCATTTTTTACCAATTATATGGAGACCTTAATTTGATGAAAACATGATGATTTAAAGAAAATAAAGTACAAAATAATCCAAGTAGATAAATTTGAGACAGTGAGTTGTTATTTTTCACCAAGCATATTTAAAGTAAAAACTACAAAATAAATCATTTTATAAAATACTTGTCTCTGGGACAATAATATAAATTTTGATATAATTTAAAAATTATTGATATAATTGATATAGTTATGCATCTTAACACCCCTCAAGTTAACACGAATTTAGGCAGACATTTCTTTCTTTGCAACCCTAAATGTCCCTTCTGAATATATTTGCTTTAGAACATTGACACTCTTAAATTCTTTCTCTGTTCTTGAGATGTACAACTTGAACAAAGCAATGCATTTCTATTCTGACAGTCATCCTTTAATTTTTTTTTAATTCAAATAACGTTTTAGCTTCTTTTGTACTTTAGTACTCTAAAAATGTTAGAAATTGCACAAGTTATATGCAGAGAAAGATATGCATTACTTTAAGATACATGTCAATTATAAAATAATCATTAAAAGAGAAGGGAAAATTATATAAATATAATTTCAGAAACTAAAAAAGTAATTAAAAATGAAAAAAAGATGAAAAAGTAGTAAAACTTTCACATCTATGCGATCACTCAGAAAATTTCTGGAAAATAGGAAGTAATATAATCAAGTAAATAAATATTCCTTCAATGAATTATTTTAATGTACTACATGGTGTCCTTTACAGTAATTCTTTCAAAATGTGATCATCTCGGAAATTTGAGCCTTTTTGTCTCCCCTTGAGGAAAAGAGTCTAATTGCTGAAAATGATAGTGAAATACAATTAGCACACTCTAATGGCCTAAATCATATTGATTATCCTTCCATTGCAGCTAGGTTTGGGGTACTTTTCTTCTCTTTTTCTTTTGTTTCAGGTATATTTTCTTCTGTCTTCATTCCATTTTGTAATTGTTTCTCTCCCTGATTATAATAATCTTGAATTAAGTCAATCTTCACTTTTCAGATCGTCTGATGCAATTTTGTTTTAACAAGCAGAAACTATGTGAATATCTGACTCAGATGGGAAAAGTTTCACTGCTGCTTATAATGTCACTTTCATCCAATTAAGAATGTACATACAAAATTGAAAAGGACTTGAAATCCAAAGGTTTGTAGCCATATTCATTATTTTCTCATTATATTAATATAGATTTAAAAGCAAGAGAATGGCCATGAAGTTCACATCCAAATGTAATTGACACAATAGCAGTTTGAGACAAAACTCTTCATAGAAAAACAGATATTTCTGATCAAGAGAATGAAATATCTGTCCTAACATTTCAGTTCAATAGGATCAAAGACCTGGCTAAATGACATCTCTTTAGGAAGGCAAGGACTACCTCTATGATGGTGGTTTTACCTTAAAGGATGCTAAAATTTATGAAGAATATGTAGCTTTTTAATGAGATACCATACTTTTCTTCCGAGAGTTCATGTTGCCCAGCTCAGTTCCTACAAAATGAGATGAGTTTTCCTGGGTCTTTTCCACTTTCCCAAAACATACAACATTTCCCTTTATGACTTTTCCCTGTCTCTTTGACTCAAAAGCTGGCCAAATTGTAAGTGTGGCTTTTATGAAACAATGGTTCCCTTACTTTTGTTAAAGATCCCCTCCTTATCAAGTGGTAGTCTGCAGCCCTGTGGCTTACTCCGTCATTTATCTCAATCTGCATCAGCTGTGTTTCTGTCTTTGTTACAAGACAAAACAGTGCAGAGTTTCCTCCATTTCATATTCTTCCTAAGGCTATTTTGAATGTGATTTAACCTCCTTGATGGAAAAAATCCCATGGAAATTACTTAACTCTATTCTAGGAAGTTGAGGTCAAGATAACCCAGCTAATTTATCTTGACTTCTTTTAAACTGTCTACTTGTCAAACTCTCTAGCCAGCTAACTGCTTATCTTAACTTCTGTTAAGTTGTTTGCTTGTGCAAAACTTCCCCCTGCTTCTGCTGACCCATATAACAGGACATGGGTTTGCCATTACAAGCCCTTTGCTCTAAACTCAAGGACCTACACTTGGGTCCCAAACACCTGAATATAATCCCAGATGGCTGGAATAAATAATTTCAATTAGTGATAGACTATGTCTGTGTGGTTTCCTCTGGTGTGCTGCCCATAATACCTTCTCTTTCTTTTCTCTTTTCAGAAGCTGCTAAGGTTTACGGCTTCCTTCTTCTGGGATTTGTATTTTAAACTCTAATAAAAGTTGTCTTCTAATTTCCATCTGACTTTTCTCATAAATTCACTTATAAGTGATACTAAGAACCCGCCAAGTGAATTCCAAATTCCCTGGTATCATAAGGCAACTATGAAACTACAAATTTCATGTAACACAACCCAATACCCTCACTCTTGTTTAAATTTTTATGTTTAAAATCTTCAAACATTTATGATATTATTCTAAAATAATTAAATGAAGTTTTGTGGAAAACATAATTATAAATTTTGTAAATTATAAATTCAACTAAAAAAAGAACATTGGCCAGGAATATAGATGACAAGCATCTATAATTCTAGTTCATATGAGGCCAAGGCAAGAAGATTTAAAGTTAAAGGCTATGTTATTGAAAAAGTGACAATTTACTCCACAAAATAGTTATTTTTAATTCAAGCTGCTTGCTTTTCAAATAACCACATATATTAGAAATGGAAATTCAAATGTTTTTTATTTATTTACATATCAGTGGTGAAACATAGAAAATAAAGACACGAACATGTCTTAAAATATAAAGGCCAGATTAAATACTTTAAAATTTTAACATATTAGCAATTCCTCTAGAGAAAATGAATAGTTTCTGACTTCTAAAAACACAACTTTGAAAACTATTTAGTAATATTATGAAATTACTAAGAACCTTGCAAAACTTTGCTTCAAGGTACCTTAATTTATTCAAAATCATTATCAGAGTTTTAGTGAAATGGGTGTGTATGTTGATCATTTTTCTGTGGTGCACATTCTTCTCTACTCAAGATCATCATTAATTCTGTCTGTCTTTGCTTTATTTTCTGTACCTACAGCTTGAAGTCCATGGGCTGTTGACTCTAACTGAGTCTTACCTGGGCTTCAGCAATGCACCACAAGCAATCATGATAATGTCTTTTCTATGTGTGACTTGCCTCCGCAGCCCCGTTCCTCATTGCTGGCCTTTTCTCAAGACACTGGCTATCACAGATTCACCTTACTATATGTGTTATGAGATGCAACTTAGACAAAATATATGTATTACAGTTTTTTTTTTAATATAAAAGATCGTATGGAAGTCTGAGGCATACAAGGGACAGAACATTTAAAGTGAGATGAGAAATATCTGAAATTATAAATAAGTATGTGTAGGCTTATATTTCTCAAAACCTACTTTAAAAGGGTCCCTTAAACATTTCAACCTTCCTTACAGCCCACCAAACAAAGGTAGGGAGGAAGATGGTTAATAGGTCAAAGAGGATGTGGACCCATTTATAAGTAGTTCTTTGGGGGTGATTCCAATCTTTGTTGTTAGCAATCCAGTCCAATAGCAAAACACAAGCACAAGTCAGCAGCAGTGGGTAGATCCAGAAGAAACTGCAGCACAAATCTGCCAAAGCTACAAGAAGCAGCAGGAACACCACCGATAAATTCTATGGTGCATTTCTTTCTACGAAGTCACAAGTGAAGATCAGCAAAGAAAGCAATGTGAACCAATGCCAGAGTGTCATCCACTGTCTTCTGTTGGGTTATACTTAATCCTTTCAAAATATCATATGTCCTCTCAAGCATCCCGCTCCAACAAAACATCCATGCCCTTTATCCAGGCAGCTTCCAGAATACAACCATATGTCTGTTCTCAGCAAAACATCCTCTCACATGTTTGCTTCAGCAAAACATCTTGTGTGTCTACTCTCAAAACATTCTCTCATAAGAAGCTCAGAAACATCAGACACAACAGAACGAGATTCCATTTCAGAATGTCATAAGTCTTGACTGTCTGGATGCATTTAAGCTGTATCAGACATACATGTAAGGAAGACACCATAATCTATTACTTATAAAAATTGTAAAATAAAGAAAATGTAAAGGGCAAATGTAGAGCTACATATAATATAAAAATCGTAATATACAATACATATACAATAATTAATACATATACATTACATATACACTGTCAGAATGAACTATCTCATCCTGACCAGGGTGAAGAGAGGTGAGGTGTAGTTGTCACTTACATCAGATTCTTGAAAGCCAAGCCTTAATGGTCAGGACATGGAGAGAGCAAAGACTCACCCTAGTAGACTAAATGGCCCAACAAAGAATAAAATGTTGGTAACAAGTCTCCTGCATACTTGCTTGCAAGAACAAAACTTAATATTCCTTTTTCACTTTTGAACTCAACATGATACAGTCTTTCTATGTAGTATTAATCACTAAGGTTGTGCACAAACACATGTCAAAAATGATTCAAAATACTTATAACTTGTAATTGCGAATGCCATATGTCTTCATTTCATATATTAATGCTGTCACTATCTGGAAAATGTTCTTGTTTGCAAGGTTAATATTCATTTACAGTTTCAAAGCCCTACTCAAACTTGACTATTTCCTCTCATTGTTAAAAAGAATGAAGCAATAAGCAAGTAGTTATATATAATTATATTATGCATTTGCATTAATTGTATTGATTTCTGATGCTAAACATTCAATGAGCTAAGTTTATATGAGGCTTCTTTTCATAGTGAAATATTTTCAATTTTTAAAAATTATGTTTTGAGTGGCTGGAGAGATAATTCAGTCGGGAAAGTGTTTGCTATTTATGCACAAGTCCTAGGTTTGATACCCAACACTCGTGAAACAGTGAGTGTAGTAGAGTATAAGTAAATAGCAGGACTGGGGAATCAGAAACAGGGAGGATGCCTGGGCTTTGCTCAACCAGGCGGTGCAAGTTTGATCAGTGAGCTCTATGTTCAGTAAGAGACCTTGTCTCAAAACATAAGGTAAAGATGAAGACATCCAGCCATGTCCTCTAGCCACCACAAATACCTATACACAAATGCATATGCATGGTGCTCACTCTCCCTCTCTCCTCTCCTCTCTCTCTCTTCTCTCTCTCTCTTACATACAGATTTATTACTGATAATGAAACAAAGTATAGTTTATAAATTCTCTTGAATATCCCATATATGAATAGCATTAACTATTAACATAATAACACTGCAAAGGTAAGAAAACCTTACTATGTCATATGCTTGAGAGAAAAAACAAAATAATCTTACGCAGTCTATAAATTTTGATAAGCCTAACATATTTATTAGCAAATGACCATAAATTCTAATAAGGTGAAATGACATAAGACTCCAGTGACTTCCCTGTTCCATGAAGATGTAAAATAATCACATATATTTCAATTTAGATTGCTTTCTCAACTTGGTTCTTTTATTTTTTCGCCTTTTTATCGATTCATACAATATATTTTTATTTTAGGGAATATGGAGATAAATTTTGACACTCCCTAAGCATGTCCAAAATGTAGAATACATTCTTTAAATACAACTATCTGTGCTGTTCTTCTGTTCAACTCTCTTTAAAAAGTTCATTCAAAATTCAAATGTCTTCACAATTTTGGAATAATAAAATACACTCAGCTGCTTTAGAACTCGCCCATTCTCTCACCATGATTCCTATCAGCAGAATGCGATCTGTAGCGTCTGCTTTGTCACCCTTTAAGATAGAAGTACTGTTTTCTATCTGATATTTATCTCTATCACACATACTTTTTCATAGTGTAGACTTTTTTTTTCTGACAATTTCCCAGCTAGGTTTCACTTTCACGCAAACTTATCTTCCTTGATAAAGAACAGTGCTGTGTTTGGTTTTATCTTAAAAAGGAAAATAAATTTCTCATGTCTACACTCTCTTTCCTCATAAATTCTATTTCATCTTTTTGATAGAGAAAAATATAAAACTTTTTAATGTTTCATAATCTATAAGTACTATGTTTTATATGGTACATATATCAACCTCAAATAATGCAGAACTTTTTTTAAAGGTTTATTTTTATGTAGATGAGTACACTGTAGCTGTCTTCAGATACACCAAAAGAGGACATTACAGATGGTTGTGATCCACCATGTGTTGCTGGGAGTTGAACTCAGGACCTCCAGAAGAGCAGTCAGTGCTCCCAACTGCTGAGCCATGCAGAACCCCAATGCAGAATCTTTTACATGTCACATCTTTATCTATCCAGCCATCATTTCACTATTCACTATGATAGAGTGTTGGGTTATCGGTTACCAGCCAGAGTGGTAGTCAGTACCTATAATCTATACTTGAAAAGGTATTATATGAGAACCCCTGTGGTTTCAAGGCCAAACAGCTACAAAGTAAGTTCCAGGACAGCCTGGACAATAGAATGAGACCTTATCTCAAAATTACAAAAAGAGCAAAAATTATTTAATAGTCACCAAGCAATCGTTGTTTTTTTTTTTTTGTTGTCCATAATCTATCCTACTTTGTCTACCTACCTTCAAAGAATGCTGTCATATTTACCTTTTAGAATAATATCTTTAAACATTGTTAATGTTTTTATGAGATTATTTTTCCTCCCATGTGCAGGCTGAGGCAAACTTCTCTCCTTTCTTCTGAGGCTGGATTGGATGCCAATCTGATTACCAGTAGAGTCGCTGCTGCTCCCAGGTGTGTACAGGAGTCATTTTTAAATATCCTTACCAAATCTCTAGCTTCCTCCACTGCACTCGCTATTATTTTCCTATCTCCATGGCAAGCATGAGATCTATACTACGAGTAGTCAATCAGCCCATTGTGTGCCATTATGACTGGCTCACGGTTAGTCATCCGAGCATGAAAAATAAAAAGTCTAGTTGTAAAATCAGGATACCTGAATAACAGAGTTTGGACTTTGCTAATATGAGGCTTATGAAATCCCAAAGAGTGAAGGGTTAACAAATGGGAAAAAAATATGATTAGACCACAACAAAGCCAGAGTGAAAAATACAGCTTAGGAATCCAAAAAGTCATTATATTGAGCCCATAGTTTCAGTAACACCTGAAATGCCCCCAGAGTTTCAATTTATATGAGTTGAGATCTCCTTATATTGGGTTTCTGCATGCTGAATATGAGGGTTATATCTATCACAATAGTATAATAGCAACTCGTAGCTATTTCCTTCCTTTCTTTTTCTAGCACATGGCAAGACTATGAATTTGACTGCAAATGGTGGATAACAAGAAATAACTTAATCATCTAACTAGTGGGCTTTCAATACACTCTTAACTGCCAGGTAGTATAAGTCAGTATTCACCAAAAGAAACAGAACGAGAAGGATAGAGATCCTTCAAACAGACAGACAGACAGACAGACAGACAGACACACACACACACACACACACACACACACACACACACACACACAGTGTATCTTGCTCAAACTGTTTTCTTGTGCAGGAATAGTAAGGCATGCACACAGTCTCTAGGCCAGGCTCTCAGCAAATGAGGGCCCTAGGATCTCGTGCACAAACTGAAGATGCCCTGCTAGGTGGAGTGTTTTCATCCTCAGTAAAGCCTTAGTCATTCTTTCTGATCTAGCGGATTTTCAGTATTCTGAATCAATCCCGACTAGGATAGCATTTTTACTAAATGGCAACAGGAATTACAATGACAGCGACAATTTAACAGTTTGCATAACCGAAGACTGCAATTCATCCACTGTAATTGGTGTGAGCAATGATTGCATCACCTTTAGAACTTCCACAGTTGAAGACCTTCCCCTCATGTCTCCTTTGAAACGCTCCAGCAATTTAGTGACTTATCAATGTAAGCATATGACATCATGGCCCTCCAAGAACAATAGAAAATTTCTGAAGAGTCATACTCATTTTATACTTTCTCTTCCTGTTTAAAGCCTTTGTAGTGACTGCTGAATTCAGGCCAGCACGTCTGCTCTCTGATCTGTCTTCCAGATATACAAAGCTAATTCTGAAATCAAATACAGTGTATGAATCTGCCATAGTGGTACATATCTGTAATCTCAGAACTCAGAAAACTCAAGCAGGAGAATTGCTGCAAGCCTGGGCTACAGTTTGAGATTCCTCCTTCAAAAATTTAATTTGAGAAATGTCCAAAATTTCACAAACAAATCCCTCTTCTGAATCTCCCTTATGAAGATGAGTCTGAAACGTCCCAAAATCCCCTTGGCCATTCTTTCTAAACACACATATCAACAATACTCCATGTCTTTTCATTTAAAAATATTATAGAACATTAAGACAATTTTGCAGGATAGTGTAACAATGATACTTTAGGTATGTGGTTTAAAACTATCACAAAGTTCCATACAGCACCTAAAATATATGTTCAATAAATGCACGTGAATAAAATAAACTTTAGTGGAAAAAAATCTCTACTTATAAAAGTAGAAGCTAAGTGTTTGTTTTAATTACCATCTAAGCTTATAATATTTTGCTATTATTTTATAAAATAAATTATTTTACAAAATATTCACTTTAAAACGAGGGAAGATAATTGAATAAATTTTTAGTGCATTGCAAATGACCAATATGTTACATAAAGAATCACCAAATTAGCTTGTGGTGCTTATTTTCAGTCAATTTAAATTCTTGTCTGTTAGAGTGGAAATGAGTCTGAATTTAATGACACCATTTCAGTCAATTCTCTTAGTGCCTTCATTACGAGTATAATAGCTTTTATATTGTATTTCTATTATTCTACTTGAATAGAGAAAAAAAAGAGAACTCATGTAAAAAATAAATGTAAGGCTAGGCTTCCCACTTTATCCAAATAAGAATGGAGTGCTTTTGAGTAATAATGGTAGCACTAGTTTCCTTATGCTATGCTGTGGGAGATGGCCCAATGGCTCAGTAAATACCCTGTCAACCTGAGTTTAATTCCTCACTTTCAAGTAGAGATGAAAGAGAACTCTCAACTCTACAAAATTCTCATGTGACCCCCCACTAATGTGATATGCATGTGCATGCCCACTAATATGTCACACTAATACACACAAACTAATCATTTAAAATATGTTGGGAAAAAATTAATTCTGAGAAAATTGCAATTTTTTGACAAATAAATCTAATGCCATGATCACCTCTAGATTGAGAAGAAGAAATATAACAATTTGTCATAAAGTATATTTATAGCACTAAAATAGGCAAATGCTTTTTCCCAATAAGTCATCTATCCATATTCCAATATGAATCCTAATAACTACTCTCACTTTAAGAGCATGAACCATCACATTTTCTTTTTCTCCTTTGTCCAAATTTGGCCAAACACTGAACAGTCTAAAAATTAATACTGCAGGATGACTAAGTTTACCAAGTTTATATTAGTCTGTTCGAAGTAGTAAAATAGTGTTCAAGAATGTGGGTGTTATGAAACCAAACTCAGCACATATGTTCAAACATTAGCAATGCAAAGACAGGGTAGAGAAAAATGTTGTTGCTCAGAGCTTGTCAGCTCTTGCTAAGGAGTTTATTACTTATTGGAACTGAATAGTATTCCAGTGTTTAAAGGATTAAAAGCAGACGAGATAACCCAATTTGTGCACAGTATTCCATTATTTGAAGGAATAAAAGCAGAAGAGATGACCCAATTTGTGATCATGTGTTCATTTGAAAGTACAAAGTGTTCATTTTGTTGATGGTAATGATACATGATATGTACATAATTCATCATGGAACCAATTCATATGATCAAATCAGGTTGAATTTAAACACACAACACCACTGCGTTCAAAACCCTCCAATAGTAATTTGTTTAATCTAAGGAAAATCAGAGATTTTTGTTATGACAAGGAAAACTACACATGGTGCTACCTCCATGAGGATAGCAATTGCCTTTTCATTGTCTACTCTTTTGAATCAGGTATTAAAAGTTCTTTATGATACAGTCCATGCTCACTAGTGTCCCAATGTATTTACTACACTTACCCCGGTTTGGTGAGGAAATGTGTAAGTCCCTTGCCACTTTCATCATTGGCAGTACATTGTTTTTGCAGATATTATCCCCAAAACAATCACAGATGCAGAATAATATCCTGAGTGTGTTGCATACCTCACTGAGAACAAAGCTCTGTTTCCACCATGATAGATGTGTTCTGTAGTGTACCGTCGCCATGCGGATCATACATACACTGAGTGGTCCTTTAGGTTTTAGCCCTTGCTGTTAGCAGATTGAGAATTTCGAGTTGATCAAAACCACATAGAACCTGATGAGCATTCACAAATAACATAAATAGTGCCATACAAATGTTTAGGTTAACTCAGAGAGTGACGAGTCCCAAATCATCCCTATTGTTCGTCATGAGACTGCTGCAATTCATTTCATTTGCTTATAGTTATGGTCACCCAGAATGATGGTGTCATTATTATTGTGATAAATTCAAGTTGTTAGATGAGTTAATAACCAAAATTATATATTTTATATTTATTTTTTTCTATAATTCTCTTCCTTTATATATACATCAACCTCTCCTCTATGTCATGTATTTCTTCTTTTCTGAGGAACGCCTTTATTATTTCTTGAATTAAATTAATCAATACGTGCCTGACATAGAGATTATTTTTCTTCGTTTTCGAAAAGTAATTATATTAGGTATAGAAATGGAGATGGTGGAGGTTTCTTTCTTGCTGCATTTGTTTTGATGAGTCTGGTGAAATTCTTAACTATATTCTAGATCTGTGATTTGGTTTGTTCATGAGTGTGGGAAAGTCTCAGTCACTTTTATCTCAAATACTTACTGTTCCTTTCTTTGAGTCTTCTGCTTCCCCATTGCCCATTATACTCCTTCTGTAATTCACTATAGTTTTGAGACTCATTCCAGTTCTCCTGTTTCTTAAAAAAACTTCTGGTGCCTTTTTTTTTTTTAAATCTCAAGATCATTGTGTTTCCCTAAGTCATAGGAAGTCTATTGACAAGCCCTTAGAAAGAAATGGTTTTGTGTTTCATTTCCTTCTCTCAGTTTACATTCCATAGCAGCTCTTGAATATTTCCATAATAATAATTTACAATTTCTCCTCCAAAACTTCAGTACTTTGTACATCTATGTCACATGTTCTTGCTATGATTTATCCTTGTGTTTTCAGACTGGGTTTTTTATTCCTGGAATTTCTAGAATTTATTTTTTCCTTTTTGGTGCAAGTTGAAATCACTGAGGTATTCACTTTTGATATACTTTACTAAGAATTAGGACGTGTTTACCATTTTGTGTGACTTTAATACTACAGGTCTAACATTTCCTTTGGGAATGAGTTCTTGCACTTGTCTCTTCCACTGCTTTGAGTTACTACAGAGAAGATTTCAGAAAGAGGACATAAGGCTTACAATTTTCCACTGGTAATATATCCTTTTATTATACTGAACCCAATGATGGATGGTTAAATATAGAATTACAGGATCATTTGCTAATCCTGTGTCTTCTTCCACCTTTATGAACCTGTCTGTAGATGTAACCTTTATTTGCTTTCTCAGGTAGTATCATCTTCTGAACAAGGGATAAGACTAAACATGGCTTAAAGTATGAATATCTGTGCTTGTCCCACCCTCCACCCATCAGTATGCTTTGTTTTAATCCAATTTGATAGGCTCTTCTAAAATGATTTCCATTTTGTATAAGGTCTTTGGTAAAGACCACAGAGAACTCTCAGTACATTGTAGAATTATGCCCTTCTCTCCGCAAAGAAGAAAAGGGGTGTGGGGGAGATCTTTAAGTGTAACTTCCCCTGAGAAACTTTTAATTCTACAAGCAGTCCATGATCTTGTTCAGCATTCAGTTGCCCTTCAAGTCTGACCTACTACTCTCAGTACACTGTGGCTTTTCTCTGCTCATGTGTCTCTACAGTTTTAGAGCAGTGATTTGCCTGGTAAGCTATTTCCTCTGCAGTTCTAAGATGAATGGCAGTTCCCATTTCTGTATTTCCCTCCCTGTGAGGAAGTCCGTGATGACTTCTAACTTGTTCACACATCAAACCAGAAGCCTGCTCTAAGAGGAGAGGGAAGTAAAAGATAAACTTATGGGAACCTATCTGATAGTTTGATACTTAATAGGAATACCTTACTGCCATTAATGTATGGTTTAGTCAACACTTCTTTAAAAGTCAGGCTGAAGAACCATACATTTATTATCCATGGCTCATTATCTCGTTCATTAACCATACTCAAATAATTATGCTAATTGAGCTAATATTTATTGGAAACAAGATTAATTTGGCATTTTCATAATTTTGCTAAAAAAGGGGACAAAATAACAAATCAATCTTAATAAACTAGGTAACTAGGAATGAGTAAGAGCATGCACACACACACACACACACACACACAACACACACACACACACACACACAGAATTTCAAACTAACACAAGCAAAAAAAATATTTCAAGATAGAAACAGTGGACCTGTTGTACTTATGAGGATGAGCACGGGGTGGATCGCAGCTGTCTAAATACATGACTGTTCCTCTGATTCTCAATGACTATATATTACCATGTACTCAGTGCTATACTTATAGGAAATACCTTTAAAGAAATTATCTACTACTTATCTAATTTTAGTAAATAGGCCATTTCTCTCACCTAATTTTGAAATCCGACCACCATGCATTTTGCTTGCTTATGGAAATAGAAAGGCATAATAAATTCAGCCACAGTAGATACTATCTGAGAATTTGAATACTGTGGGTTTAGAGAATTTGTCTAGCTTTTACAAATAGCACATTCCTATACTCGATTCTTTCTGAGACATAATATTAAATTTATCTTTGATCAGTCTTCATTTGTTTTCTTAAAACATTATGGTTTCCTGGGCTACAGTTTTTAGAACAATTCTATTTGAATAAACTTCTAATGCTTACCCAAGAAAACTTCAACTGCTGAGTGTCGTTTTGGAAAATATATCTATTCTTGCTCTTCCTAAAATAAATGGTCATTACCCTTACCACATAATTGTAGGAGAATTACTTTCTCCTGTGTGCTTATATATTAATATATTCAGTGCTTATTTTTATGCTTTTCACATTAAACACAAACAGACAGTAAATATTAGTACTCACTCAAATTTTTATTACATATGACATGAGACAGTTGGCCAACTGCTAGGAAAGCCTAATAATAAACAGATACATTTTAACTAAAAATTTAAACAACCAAATAATAACCTCTCATAAAATATAATATGCTAAGTTGCATAGGGAAAAATCCACTGATTTTCCTAACAAATTTTATCTAAGCCCTGTGTGAAAAACAATGAATATGTCACAGAGTATCTTGTAGAAAATTAATTTGGCTTCTGTAAAAACATTTCTTCAGGAGAAGAAAAAGAATTCCAGCAACATTTTTGTTAGCAATTTTGGTAGATAATATTAAGTTACTGTGAAGAATCAAACAGTTACCCATACAATTGAAAATGTGTCTCCCTTCTGGTACAGAGCATCAATGATGCTGTTCTCAGGCTATTTATAGTTAATTTTAAAAATAATTCCCAGGGAATATAAAAATGGAAGCCATGCGTGATGTGTTTAAGCACTGTAATAATAAACCATGATTCTCAAAACTGACTTTAGTAAAATTCTAATTACCAAATTCTGCAATTGTTTAATTGACAAAATAGAAATTGCCTATTATTAATCATTCCTATATAGACTGATTTATTTGTATACTACATTGCATATCATGATTAAATGGTATGACAAATGCCAAATAGCCCTTGTGACATTTAGAAAGAATTTCCTATAACTTGAACAAATTTATACTTATGAGAATATAAAACTTTTAATTAAGCAGTATAGTCAATCCAAACATCTACCCATCCATTGGAAAAGAAGACAAGCCAAATGCTGAACTTCTGTCTTCTTCAATGCTGCAATGTCCTGCAAGACAGGACATTAAACAGGAGTCCAGGGAGATCACCTGAAAGAGAGTGGGGGGTAGCAGACAAAGACGTAAGGAATCACAACCTGTCTAGTTTGATCAGATCGTACTGTTTACTCTTTCGCACACAGGTTATATACACAAAAAGGCAGGATGTGGGGAAGGGGATGACGCAGGAGCGTAGGTGTTTAGGGGAGTACAGATATCTTCCAGAACAGAGTGTCAGCTGGGTGAATGTTCAGGAGACAGACCACTATGACTCCCCTATGATTCACTTGTCTTTATCTAAGTTGGTACTATCCACCAAGGTTACCTATCTACAAGGTCTTTGGCTACTCAGACTTGGCAACCTTCCACCAAAGCTGCTTGTTTACAATAGCTTATAGCTATCTATTTCAGTGTTTTTTCCACAGAGACCCAAGACTTGTTGCTAGCAGGCATGTATGCCTGGCCTATTGCTGATTTTAGGCCTTCAGTGTATAAGCAGGGCTGCCCCTGACACTGCAAAAGTAGCAATAAAAAACTCTAGTCAGAACTTGAGACACTGTTCATAAATTTTTCAGAAATTCTAGTACAGTGTCTGGCATGCTTTTAATGTGGGGTGTGTGTGTGTGTGTGTGTGTGTGTGTGTGTGTGTGTGTGTGTGTGTTTGTGTGTATGTCTATGTGTGTGTATGTGTGTGTGTGTATGTGTGTGTATGTGTGTGTATGTGTGTGTATGTGTGTTCCCTGAACCCTTGGAAACTACAAGATGTTTTTCATTTATTCTTATAGGCTTCTATGGGTCGATAGCACTACTGAGTAGTATTTCATAGAAGGAATAAACCTGGATTCTTTAAATATTCCTTCGTTATGTATGTTGCACTGCTTTTCATTTTTGCAATCTGAGTGAAACCACCATAAACATGGGTGCATATGAGTTTGCGCAGATATAAACTTTTAACCAACTTGGAAACTACAGGACTAAGAAGAACTGGTGAATCATAATGGTCTTAAGCATTTTATTGCTATGTGAAGACAGCACATTTTACTCCCTGGCCTACACAGGCTTGTTCAAATACAAGAGTCTATAAGGGTCATACCTAGCTCATAGCATAAAGCAAAATACAGTTATTCCAACTTTAAAAGTCCCCATGGACTTTAGAAGTCTCAACAATGTTAAAAGTCAGTCTCTTCTGAGATTCTTATAATCTCTTAACTTAATCCTCTATAAAATCAAAATTTAAAACAGCAGATTACATCCTTCCAGCATCACAGAACATATATTGACATTCGATAATGTTATAGGAAATATTGGAAAGAAACAAACTCTGTGTCTCCATGTGTGATGTCTACTCCTTTCATCTTTGTTGACTGCAGCACAATTCTTTCTCTTGGGCTGGTTCCACTCCCTACTACCAGCTTTCCATGGCAGATATTCCACAGCTCTGAAATCTCTAACATCCAAAGAAGCTTCTTGTTCCAATGTCTAGGATCCACACATGATCTTCTAGATTCCTCCGAAGGGCTTGAGTCACTTCTCCAACTCTGCCCTCTATAGCACTCTAAACTCTGACTGACTATTCCTGTTGCTGCTGCTGCTGCTGCTGCTGCTGCTGCTGCTGCTGCTGCTGCTGCTGCTGCTGCTGCTGTTGCTGCTGCTGCTGCTGCTGCTTTTGGTGATCATCCCCATGAAACTAGCATCTTCTATGTGCTGAAGTCTTCCATTGCATCTAGGCTGCACTTTCATCAATAGACTCTCATAGGCTCTCTTAGTGGTGCTAAACTTCAACGTATGATCCCCTTAGTCCTGGGCCTTCAACTGCCACAGAAGCTACACCTTCACCAATGGCGTTTCCTAGCCTCTCACAGTACCAAGCCCCAGCTACATTCCATGACCTCTTCATGCCTTCAAACCAATACCACCTGTGTGATTCTTCGACATTACTAAGTCTGGCTGCCAGAGAGGTCTGTCTCTCGAATACAGCTTCTTTGAGTTCTCAGAAAACACCTCCCAGAAAATTTCACCTCAGTGATGCTGTTCTGTTCTTAATCACCAAATAATTCCTTAGCTCCAATTAATCAGCACTAGTTGTCCCAGTAACCCTCTCTATTCTTGACTTGAAAGGCAGAGCCACATGACCAAAGATATCAAGTTCTGCTGCTTGCTGGAAGTGGAAAATGACCTTTCTCCTGTTTCAATAATATCTTCATCAGCTCTCTGTTTTCAGTACTTTCCTTTACTACATAAGTTTGACTATCATGGAACTTGATCTGTACCATACTGGACTTGATCTCAGAGATCTGCTGCCTCTGTCTCCTGGATTAAAGGCATGTACCACTATGCCTGGACCTAAGCTTTTCTTTAATTTCTTTTTGCAAGATCTTTATAAATTCTGGATCGTATTTCATTCTAGCTATAGATAGTCAAGGTGACAACCAAGTCTAGCCATCACAATCCATCCCTTGTCAATTTGACACAAAATTATATCTCCTTATGTCCAAATGAAATAATAACCAAGTCAAAATATTGCCTAACATGATATAACTATCTCTCATTCAACAGTAAGCTTAGTTGGGTGGGATCTTGCTCCAAGGTCACCACTCCCTTAATATTTATATGCTGAACACAGAATTTATATCCATTCTACTTCCTGGTGCCCCTTTAATTTTTGAATCTACACAATATAATACAAACTATATATAAAATTTTTCCTTACTCAGTTTGCTAATATTGGTCAAAAGACTCTTCGTAAGAATGAACCACAGGATAGAGTCTATGCTAGTTTTTTTTTCTTTTTCATTTTCTTTTCTTTTTCTTATTCTTTTTTGAGACTCCCTTTGTCATACAATTAATTTGAATCTCTTCACCTTAGCCTCAAGCAGAATCTTCAGACAAGGGCAAAAACGAGCTCCATTTTTTTTACCAAACTATCAAAAGAACAGTATCTAGGTCACATACTAAAGTTCTTCTCCTCTGAAACCTCTTGAGCCACAACCCCTAGTCCTCACCCTCAGTATCACTATATTCCATGTTACCACTAGTATGTCCCATAAGCTCCACTTAAACCATTCTACTGCTTTCCAAAGTCCAAAAATCCACATTCCACCAAACAAAAGCATGGTCAGACCTATCCCAGACATATTCCAGTAACTGGTACCAACTTCTGTCTTGGTTAGTGTTTTATTGCTGTGAAGAGATACCATGGCCAAACAACTCTTATAAAGGACAGCAATTAATTTAATGGGAGCTGACTTACAGTTTCAGAAGTTAAGTCCATTATCATTTTGTCAGGAAGATGGCAGCATTCATGTAGACATGATGATGAATGAACAAACACTTCTACATCTTGATGTGAAGGCAGCCAGGAGTAAGAACACTGTCTTCTGTAGTCAGTCAAGAGGAGGGTGTCTTCCACTCTGGCAGAGCTTGAGCATAGGAGCTCAAAGCCCACCTATACAGTGAAACACTTCTTCCAACAAGGCCACTTCCCATTGGCCAACCATATTCAAACTGCCACAATCATATAGAACAAATTTTTATATCTGTTGTTTATGGAAATGTATCCAATACAGCTGTTTCAGAAGCAATGAATTACTTTTTGTTTGTTCTGCATTCCCATTTGGTGTTTTCTATGTTTTGTTTTCATAGATGTATAGTGATATAAATGAGTTTTTGATAACTCCAGTGTTGAAAATATCTCCCTATGATATCTCTTCTCTTCAGATCCTAAAATTAGTTGACACTGCCAATGTCTTATAGCCCTGAATTTCAGGTCATCTAGTTACATGTTACTGTAAACCTAGGAAAATCTTTTATCTCACAGCAATCTTCAATTTCAAGACTGAGACAAAATAAGCAGTGGTAGAGGATGTAGACATGGGTGTTCGTCTTCCAATTTCTTTTTCTACTGCTAAAACTTCACTGTTTATAAAATGACTTTACCTCAGAATACTTTGCTACAGTTTAATATGGATTATCATTTCATAATATAGATGATCTATGTCTAGCCACTGGCTAAGTGAATATCATACTCATATGAGCATGTGTGTGTGTGTGTGTGTGTGTGTGTGTGTGTATGGTGTGTGTTGGTGTGTGTGTGTGTGTGTATGAGTGTGAGTCTTCTAGAGGTTTTAAATTAGTTTTCTAATTTTGATTTATTAAAAACTGGCATATTTGTAAAGTTTCAATTCATAGCTATTTTTCATTCTGCTCATGTATATCTTGGGTCAACATGACATTTTGTCTGCTCTTGGGACTTTAGGCTCTGGAAATTCTACCTCTTGAAAGTGGCTTACAAAAGAGGCAGAAAAGGAAAGGATGAATGTGGCATCAGTTCTCAAGGACTTTGACTTCTCAAGGGATCCTACTCTTATAACGTATTGCTCCTAGCCACTGTTTATTCGTCACAAACCTGTGTCTATCTTCAACAATGAAAATAAACACAATCTTGAATTTTGACCAGGAAATGATAACCAGGGTATCATTACATAGCTTTCAGCACACTCACAAAAATAATCTAGTTTTAAGGAAACAAAACATTCCCCAAATCCTATTAAATGCTATTTTTTAAATTAAAAGTTCCTTTATTTTACACTTTTCTCCAAGAAAGATTAAAGAATCCCTAAAAGATATCTGATAAATTAAAAAAAAAAAAAAAAAAACAAAAAAAAAACCTATGCTAAGCAGAATAGCTTTGCTAAGGCACCTGTAGTAGAAATTAAAGCACCGAATTTGTAGTAGAAAATTATTTAAATCACCGAATTTGCCGCTGTAAGATCTCCCACCCAAATGAGACCAGTCAAAGAAAAACACAACTCAATAATTATTGGTATAAATTGCACGCCTGGATTGGTCAGATTTACCACTACACTACTCTAATCCCCGGCTATGAGATCCCTTATAACTTGCGATTCATCCAGGCCTTATGGTTGTCCAGCTCTGTTGTTGGCTTCCTTCTACCGCAGGCTTCCTTCTGCTTCAGCTTCCTCCTGCTTCTCCTCTGCTTCTCTTCTGCTTCTGCTCTCCCAGCGACTCCCTTCTCTTCTCCGTCTGGCTTCTACTTCTACCTCCTTTTATATCGAATTCCTCTCACTCTCTCCTCCCCTAAGCCTTTTTCTCCGCCTCCCCTTCTACTGCCCAATCTCTGGCTCTAGTCTTTATTTTACAGGTTTTAATTGGACAGAAGGTTCACAAGATGTCGTCTGTGTACAGATTCAATCATCCTCTGCAGCCCCTCCCAGAAGGGTGGAACTAGGATCAAAATACAAGCCTGGGGCTATCCTCGGGAACTAGGATCAAAATACAACTCCGCCTCCTTCTAAAACAACACAGTCTGAACTATGACCAGGAATGATACAGGTATCATTACATACTTTCAGCACACTCACCAAAATAATCTAATTTTAAGGAAACAAAACATTCCCCAATCCTATTAAATGCTATTTTTAAATTAAAAGTTCTTTTATTTTAACACTTTCTCCAAGAAAGATTAAAGTATCCTAAAAGATATCTGATAGATAAAAAAAAAAAAGAAAAAAAAAAAAAACACAATCCATGCTAAGCAGAATAGCTTGCTTCAGCACCAGTTATTGAGATCGGGGTAACTAAAATGAAAAACCTACACTTTTAAAAACTAACTTCATTGAAAACTAAAGTTTCTATGATCTTTGCAATCTTAAGTAAAAGATAAAAGACATTTAAATTTTTATTTCACTTTGTGTAAAGGAGTTAGCAAATAGGAAAAAAAGATTGAGCTAATGGGCTCTCTTTGAAATTATAGGAGACAAAATATCAATACAACATTAAAATATTTAGAATCAAAACAATTACATATATCAATCAAGTCCATTGTAGAAGAGTGGCCTTCAGAGAGGAATAGAATTATTGTTTGCCTACATTAGAAAAGAAAGAAAAAAATAAATAAAAACAACTTCTTAAGGTTTTTTTGGTTTGGTTTGGTTGGATTTTTAAGCGACTTGAGGCCTCAGGGAGTGGGGAGGTCTGGTGGGGTGGCAGTACAGGGTGGGGACATTCTCTTGAAGATGGGGGGGTATGAAGTATGAGATGTGGAACAGTCAGAGGGTAGACCAGGAAGGGGATAAAGACTGGACTGTAAAAAATGATTAAAGAATATTTTAAAAAGAAGAAAGAGGAAAAAAAGCATTTTAAAAGCAAGTATTATAATTTTTCCAAAAACTCCCAATGTTTCTATCAAGCCAGGGACACATTTTAATAGCAATTGAGAGAAAGAGCTCGATTTGGGAGCTCAAGACACATTGCTTTAATAGCCAACTTTAGTCTGAAAGTTGCAGCAGTTTGATTGACAATAACTTATCTTAATAATTTCGGTTTCTCTAAAATAAGAAATTTTCATGAAAATGTTTCAATTAATTCACACAGAAATGAACAATTGAAGTAAATATTTAAACACATTTTGAATCATTAATATTACTTATTCATGAGGAGATCATTCTAAGATGTGGAAAGAATATCAGTAGTAACAAATGCACCCCTCTCATGAGGGGTTTCAGTCCTTAGAGAAAATATATCTGTGAGGTCAAGAGTAGATGTAGAAATCTCTGTAACTCCTCATAAATATTTCCATGAACCTATAACCACTGCAAAAACCAAACTGAATATTATATGCTCTATTCTTTGCAGGTTATAAAGTTGCTAAGAGACATATAAATTGGTAGTATGTCTTTCCCTACATTAAATACATATCAGGAAAAAAAAAGTTTCTTTTCTTTACAACTTATCTTTCTTCTCTGGATCTTCCTCTCCATCTCTGCAAAGAATTCATTTGTTAATGAATTCCTCTACCCATTCTCATAGTCTCAAATACTGCACAGTTTCTGTTATTTTGTGGCCACTAATGCTATCATTGAGGATACAATAATTCTAGAGAACATGTTGAAAAAAACAGAAAAGATTAACTTTGGCAAGGGGTTTGAGTATGAATAGCAGTATGAAGATTAGGTACAATTAAAGCAAAATATTTACACTACAAATGAAATAGTCATCAATCCTTCATATTCTGTAAAGGAGGACTTCTCAACCTCCTAAGGCTATAGCCCTTTAATACAGTTCCTCATGTTGTGGAGATGCCTAACTATAAGTTATTTTTATTGCTACTTCATAACTGTAATTGTGCTACTGTTGTGAAGCATTAAATAAATATGTATGTTTTTCAATAATCTTAGGTGATCCCTGCGAAAGAGTCATTTGGCCACAGAATGGATCATAATCCACAGGTTGAGAATCATTGCTGTAGAGAAATTAGGATTTGCGCTATATCTTATTCATCATGGTTGGGTCAAAAGATTGATTTGCAGTGTAATTTGGCAGGATGTCATCCTCCATTCCAACTCTCATTCTCAATCTGGGAAATAAAGCTTTTATTGCTGAAAAAGAAAGTAATAAGAAGTGAATGGAGTCATAAAAATAAAAACACATAGCCTTAGCTGTCTTCTTAATATTTTACAGCCCTGATATTCTAGGGCAAAATAGGGTTGTAGAAGGACAACCACTGACCTGGAAGTCACAGCCAGTGTTGTGCCTTGGAGTTATGCCCACTCTAGTGTCTAAACCAAATAGATAATCACTATCAGATAATACCAAGCTGTATGCCACAAAAATTGGATTCAGACCCATTAGATAGACTCCTGGAAGCTGGATAGTAGGCTAGACAAGTGCAGGACTCTTTTCACTGACTGTATTATAAAATAACTACACCATTTTGGGATCAAATTTGTTAGTACACCTTCTTCATTTTGCTTGGCACATGACAAAGGAAAAAGTTAATACAAATGCTGACGTTTTGCATCTTTGATGTTGAGGAACTGAGAACTTTCTATCTAACAAACTCATTTTATTTGCACAAGGGAGCAAGTTCATGTGATGAGGACAGGCAGGTCATACATTCAGACATACTCAAATCAATAAGATGTTAAAGATAAACAAAAAATAAAATTATCCCTACCTTCCTTGCAACTAACTCCTCAGCAGACACTCTCTGTCTCCCTCCCTCTGCTGAGACCTTTGAAAGGTCTCTACTTCCTGACAGGTCTATGATTGTATCCTTGTGTAATGTGCTCATTCACTTTGAGTAAGCCTGCAGGATTTGTTTCAATCTCTTTCCGTTCTAAAAATGCAGTTTCTTAGAAATGAGTATCTAATGGGACTTGTTCGGCTCAATTAGAACCACTTGAAACAGTTGGCTGTCACCAGAAGTCAGCATCAGAGAATACAGATGGCTAGTTGTAAGGAAAAGACTATTTATAGTAAGGAAGAAAGTGTTATAAATAAGAGAGCCAAGCAAAAATATTTCTGAGACAAACAGCCTTCCTTTTGCTCTTAGCGCCTTTCATTTCCAGGTGGCTCTTCCTTTTATTTTGGCATTTATCCAGAATTGTTGCAAAGTCCTTTTCATACTCCTGGACCACCCTCTAGGAATTTTCCTTCTTCCTCAAGAATTCATGAATATCTGATGATGATAACTCCTGCATCAACTCACGTTTGCATCTCATCACTCCCAAGTTTCAGGCTTGGTAAATGCCAGAGAACTTGGGGACAGAAAAAAAGAAAATTCTTGATGGTGTCTGAAGTGCCAAAGAGCTGGATGTAGTTGGTCCTGAAACAGATCTGCTTTGGAAGCTCCCTAATAAGAATTCTTGTATTTTGGCCAGATTAAGCTGTTTTTTTATTAAAGCTCCTTTCCTTCTTTCCTGAGGTCTGTCTGATATCACTCCGGAAGCAATTTTCAGTCTTCTCCAGAAATAGTTTCACAATACTCACACTATCACCCTTTTTCTCAACCCTAAACACACCTGAAAAATTGAATGCAGGGTGTTATCATTTAACAATTAACAGTTTACCTGAGTGCATAGGGGTCAGAATTCACCACGACATAGGTATTTGATTTCTGGACAGAGACTCCAGATGTCAGGATGCCATATCGTGAAACAAATCAAATAAAAGGAGCTCAAGGCCTTCCTATGTTAATCGACAAAATTATGTGGAAACACAGTTTTTAAAAAGTCTACCTTCGTATAACCTTAAAAAAAATTATTATGTGCTACTCATACCATCTACTTCTAAATCTCATTAATAAGACTTTTGTTGTGAGGTATCTACCAGAGGACACCACTCATACATGTTTTCAAAACAATGGAAAGTCACAATAAAGCTGTCTAGAAATGACATTGGGTATGTGGGACCCATGTGCAGTCTCAAGACTCTCTCAGGGTAAGGTTTTAGGTACACAAACATGCACAAAATCCACCTATTCTGGCATCTTATGTTGATATACTCAATAAGCAATAATACTTAAACAAGGATGAATGACCTACAGCACTTGCCCGAACTATGGACTTGAATAGACTAGGTCTTTGTTCTCATTTGAGCAAGTGTTGCTGCCTGCTGCTGGTTTGCAAGGTTATTTGCTGAATGGTACTACCATCATGGCATCAGTTATGCTAAGGTCTAGCCTCTAGACCCTTACACTTTGGCATGGTTTGAAATTCAGAAATTGATCTCAGAAAATATTATCACTGAAGAGATAGAATTTTTTTTAGTACAAGAAAAGCAATTTAAATAGCATTAAGTGGGGGCCTGGGGGAAGTCATGGATGTCTCTGGGAAAGGGAAATAAAATAGATTTTGTGGGTGGACTTGGGGAAGGTGGGGATGGGAACAGGAGAATCGAGTAGGGGATAGAAGGATATAGGAAGAAAGTATTGGGAGAAACAACTGGAATTGGGGAACGCTGGGGTGGATGAAGAAATCTAGTATAGTGGAAACTTTCTGAAATCTAGGAAGATGACCATAGAGAGGACTCCTAGTGATGGAGGACACAGAGCCTGAAATGGCCATCTACTGTAACCAGGCAAGACTTCCAGTGGTGAGACTGGGACACTAACCCAGCCACTGAACCTTCAACCTCCAACCTAGCCTACCTGTAAGACGTGCTGGGGGCAATGACGGCACAGGATTTGTGTGAGTGGCCATCCAATGACTGGTCTAACTTGAGTAACACATCGAGAGAGAGAGAGAGAGAGAGGAGCAGACAGAGAGAGAGACAGACAGAGAGAGACAGAGAGACAGAGAGACAGAGAAGACAGAGAGAGACAGAAGAGAGACACAGAGACACAGAGAGACAGAAACACAAAACCACAGAGAGAGAGAGAGAGAGAGAGAGAGGAGAGAGAGAGAGAGAGAGAGAGATGAGTTCATGCTTGACACTGCCTGGATGGACAGGAACCAGAATCTGGGTAGTCCAAAGACCTAGGATACAACTGAACACGACTGGTAGATGAGGAGGAGAAGGAGAAGAGGAGGAGAAGGAGGGGGAAGGAAAAGAAAGAAGAAGAAGAAAAGTAAATGAAAAGACACCTAATGATTTCGGCTATACTCATAGACCAGTGTCTAACCCAATTGTGATCAGAATAGCTTCTTCCAGCAGCTGATGGTTGCAGATTCAGAGACCATAGTCAAACATTAGATGGATCTATAGGGAGCCCTGATGAAGAGGGGGAGGAAGGATTGTAGGAGTCCAGAGGGTTGACCACTGCCCACAAAATCAACTAAGCAGGACTTATAGGGGCTCATAGAGATGAAGAGGCAGTCGTTGAGCCCTTGTGTATCTGTGCTACGTTCCTCTGCATATATGTTGTGTTATGATTGTTTAGCTTGTTTTGTTTGTTTGTGGACTCACAACAGAGGGAATAGTGATATCTCTAACTCTTTTGTCTGTTTTTGGGACACTTTTCCTCCTACTTTAGGTTGCCTTGTTTAGCCTTTATATGAA
This sequence comes from Mastomys natalensis, assembly GCA_021653895.1. NCBI lineage: Eukaryota > Metazoa > Chordata > Mammalia > Rodentia > Muridae > Mastomys > Mastomys natalensis. Next base: position 236,836 of record JAJTUV010001359.1, on the reverse strand, counting down.
GGTTTGTACCTAGTCTTATTTCATCTTTTTATGCAATGTTCACTTGATATGCCTGGAGGCCTGTTCTTTTTTGAATGGCAATAGAGGAGCAATGGATCTGGAGGAGAAGGTTAGCCAGGAAGGAAACAGAAGGAGGGAAGGAAGGAGAAAGAAACTTTGGTTGGGATGTGTTGTATGAGAAAAAATGAATAAATAAAATATAAAATAAATGATATTAAATGAATATGGCCTTTAAAAAATGCATGTGTAAGTATTTATGGATGGGCCATGCTCATCTTAACAGACATAGTATATCAGTATCTTGTTTCTATAGACCAGTGGTTTGTGATAATGCTTTGCAAGTTCTTTTCAAGTTAACGTGTATAACAAAATAAATGGCACAATGCATAGATAATACAATACCTTGATATATATACAAACAATGAATTTTAAGGAAAAAAAATAACCTGGACAGTGTTTAATATTATTCAGACATATTTGTGTATTGAGTGTATGAGTATTGAACTAGCTCAAAATGAGAAATTAGAGTGTTTATAAACATGCTTCTCTTCTATGTTGACATAATAAACACTGTGCACAACTTAATAATATGTTGCTATCAGGTCCAGGAGACTGTTTAAAAATATATGTCAGCAATTCTTAGGGCAAAATTCAATTTCAATACAAATTATATATGGATAATAGCCTTCACTTTTAACATAGATCTTTCTTCCTTCACCTTGTCTGCTGCTACCATTTGTCAGGTTCTCAAGAGGACATTCCAGCGTGCATTCCAACATATCCCAAGCAAGATTTTGTATTTATTAAACAAAAGAAGTCTTTATAAAATTTAATCAGATGGTTGCTAAACAAATGTAGACAAATCTTTTTTAAATCAAAAGAGCCAAAACAAAACAAAAAACAAAAAAACCCTTCACATTTTTTGAATATACAGATAACTTTAAAAGAATTGCTTATGACGATGGGGTTGTAATGGTGGCTCAGGAGTTATACTTGTTTATTGCTTTGCAAAAATTTTTGCTCACTCCCCAGCACCCACATAAAGTACAGTCTTTAATTTAGATCCAGGGGATCTGACATCATCTTCTAGAATCTGAAGGCACCAACACTCATTTGCAAAATACACATACACACACACACACACACACAACACACAACACTATTAAAGAATACTAAGGTTAAATCCTTAAAAATAACAACAACCAAAAAAATATAACAAAACAACATGTTATACCAAAGAACAATTTTAGCACTAAAATTATTTAAGTGGACTATGACATACATAGGGAGAGAATTAAATGTTTTGCTATGGTTTAGTGATTGTTGTTTTATAGCATTGTTGTTTTATAAAATTATTATTTGATAGTATATGACCTTGACTTGGCTCTCTTGTTTCCTAGAGCTCCAATTTGCTCATCTGACTACAGAGGGTATTAGATCTTACCAAGCAGATCCCTCCTTTATCTTTTCTCATATACTCAATCATCATTACATCATAAAGCATATACTCAACTTCCAGCAACATTACAGTGAAGAGCAAAGGGTGAAGGGTTTCTACAGAAAGCACATAACCCTCTAAATTATCAAAGGTATCTATGAAAAGGTATCTTCAATTTATTTTTAAGTAATAATATATTATAATCATCCAGAGATTGTATTTTGTCACATTCCACTGTTTTCATAAGTAGATCATACGTTTTATGCCATTTTTACCCTAAAGAGTTAAGAATTTATAAAATTGAGATGTAGTTCAAAAGTATACAAAGGCAGTAGGTGACCTAAAATTGTTTAGAATGTATTTGTGTTCCATTTTAAGAAACATAGTAAGTCAGAGAAGAGTAACTAATGGCTTGCCTGGGGACACTTTAACTTATGCACCAATGGCACTTACAAGATTCACATGACATTTGGTATAGCTATTATTTTTCTATTTCTATCCAAAAGCAAACATAGCAGGATCCACTTAAAATTTAGTCCTGTCAAATCAATGCTGGATTTTTCTTTACTCCTGAAGGCCATTATACTAACACAATATTATCATTATTATGGGAAAAACTGGGGCTGATTCTGGGATCAAAATGCCCAGATAATTTTGTCACTGTCAAATGAATCATTTAGCATTTTACAACCACAGCCTCACTTGGATGAACCGTGTCTTTTGAGACTGTTCAGGAATAAAACATAAGGCCACCTGCTCAATCAACAAAAGCAATCAGAGAGAAATGAAGTCAAGCTTCACTGCAAATAAAGGTTAGGACACTATCATCTGGGAGAGAAGGAGCACCAGGTTCTCCCTTGAGAATTATTTTAAGAACAAAGGAAAGCAATTTAGCCCTTTTAGAGCAAGAACACCCTAATAAGACTTGAAAAATGGAAGAAATGAATGTCTACAGGCTTAAGTGAGGACTACATCAAAGCCCTTGCAGCGAATGTTAAACTTACCATGCTTTTAACACTTATATCACTATTCGACTCACATAATAATTACAAAGTATCTATCTCATGTCAGGCACTCACAGACATGAAAAAATCTGCTCTGTAGGTTAAAAATTGTGAGAAAAGTTACACAGAACACGCTAAGAGAATGAAGAGTAAGAGTTGACAAGTTCAAGAAGCATCAAAGACAAGTTTCAGAAAAGACGATTAGTAACCAAAGTCTTAGCATATTAAATCTTCTTAAAAGAAAAAAAAAATGTCTTTCATTAAAGCAATAGAAATCCAGAGAGATATTAGGAAAAAACAGAGTGTATATATAAGGCAAGAATGAAAGATCAAGTTACAGAGGCAACATTAGATTTTCAAAGCAATGTAGATAGGCTGGTTTCTCTCAGAAGCCCTTGGAAAAATATATAGCAGATAATAAGATTTATATTTCCCAAAATTTTTTTTGTCCAAGCTAACATTCAATTAATGCATAAACAAAAGTTTATTGCACATCTGCTGTGAGATATGCACTGCATTATGAAATCAGAATACACCTGTAACTAGTAAATTTTGGGTCATTATTTTCATGAAGATTACAGTTCCTCTGAGGACAGTAATAGCTACTCATTGGGAGACTGTTTAACCATGATGAGAATGTATACAGTTAAATTAAGAATGCTCACTCAGAAATAGACAAGAAGAAGAAAGGCTATTAATGATTAAGAATGAATGAAATAAGATTTAGTAATCCTGATGGACTGAACCCAGGAATTATTTTCTGACAATAACCATGAACCAGATAAGGAGATACCACTCAACCATACAAGTTCAAGTCAGAGAAACATCTCAGCATGAAAAATAGGAAGTAAGCATGAAATCTCCCCATTGGTTGAGAGACAACTGGCATTTGAATAATACTAAAAGAAGGAAAGCCAGGTTTTTTGTTTGTTTGTTTGTTTTTTTTGTTTTTTTTTTTTTTTTTGATATACCGACCACACTCCAAAGTATGTTCAATACCCAAAAGAAATTCTCCAGTACATGCTGGACTAGCAGGGGTTGAGAAATAGATAGAGATAAATAGATTAGTTTTGCCAAATAGACAAAACTAATAAACTAGGTCCGTATTTTGGAACCAATTGAAAGATACGTTGGGAAGCCTGAATGACATCAACAATCAGCTTAAATTAATGATTAATCCTATATCAGAGAAGGGGGAACTGGAAATAACTGACTCCAAATATGTTAACTTTACCTGCACCATCAAAAACCAAGACATATAAGTGGAAGTCTAAAAGGACCTAAAGACAAACCACAGTGTGGATGCAAAGCAATACACACCTCTAAAGTCAGGCAAATTTTAAGCTAGAGCTTAAAAGGAAATGAATGTCCTTTCCACATCAGGGTAATCCTCCAAATCACAAAAGAAACCAAGCCTCTTTTTTTTCCTCAGAGGCCAAGTCTCATGCCAGATATTCTTAATTTACTTCTGCCATAAGGAATTTGGAAAAATGACCTGCTGGTTTCTTTGTACAGCCAATAATAGCATTCTCTGGTGTAGACATTAGCTAGGGAAGGAAGAGCTGTAGTCAGTCTACACCTTTTGCATTCTTACCTGTTGGTCTGAGATGTCTGATCTAAGGTAATTCTAAGTTTGGAATTACTCAGGTCATCATGTCACTGATCTTGTGAGGAAAATCATACTTCTATACTAAAGAAGTCACCAGGAAAGTGCCATTCATTTCCTTCTGGAGTATGGCATGGCAGGCACTTATTTCACTCTTTCTAGTCCCGAGAGAATTGATTATTTTTCTAATTCCTCCGAAGTTTTTAAATATACTAAATTTTTGGAGCAGTTTTAAGGTTATACAAGTGAATGAGATAAGGAGTTCCCATGTGCTTTCTCAATATTCTCCTCCTCTGATAGCTCTGTTGAGTGTTAATAACTTGCATTTATGTGTTTCTTCAATAGAATGTTGACAGAGTTATTCGTAGATATCTCTAGTTATGTCGGAGTTCATTCAGTCTTCGTGTTGTACTTAGACAGAGTTTTGACAAATATATTTTTCATTATTGTGTCACATGGAATCCTTTATTGAACTGTGCTATGGCTGGCTATTCATCCATCTCGTCACATGAAGCCTTGGCCATCCTTGACTTTTCTTCTGCCTGATAACTATTCAGAATATTTCCCTACTTAGATTTAGACAACACGCAGCCTTCTAAGATTAGCTTCTTTGGGGTAGCTCAATTCATTGCAGATTCCTACAAGTCATTAGCAGTTTGAAAACACATTTGTCTTTATTGCTAAGTAGCATTCCCACGCATGGCTACATCAATCAGCCTGCTCATTCACTCACCTGTTGAGAGATGTCTTTATCCAGGATATTTTCATGTCTAACTAAAATCGAAAATACATGCCAAAGACCTGTGTTAAGAAAGGTGATGGCATTCATGGAAGCCACAGTGATGTGACATGCCTCCAGTGATGACGTATATTTAAATATGCAGAAGTGAATCACATGAGTTCTCATGAGAAGTTCTCAATGAGAAGTTAATAATTTTTCAATAAAGAATTATTTATTTATTTAGTTTTAGTTTTAGAATGAAAAGCAGATGCTTATGCTGATGTCTCAGACCGACAGCTGAGCAACTTCTGCCTTCTTGTGAAGTTTAGAATTTTAAACTGCTAACAGCCTCTATTCACCATATGCCGTCTTACTCCCTTTTTATGTAGATTCTAAATTTGATTTAATCTGTGCTAATTTCATTTAACTTTTGGCGCTGTGATTTCACACCTTCCTGTTTAGAAGCATTTTACTGTTGTGCTTCAGATCCGTCATTTAATAAGGTTAACCTTAAAGAATTTTAAAATATATGGCATGGAAAACTTTGTCTCCTAGTTATTTCATTTATTTCAATTGGACAGTGCCTCTCTGTGGGACTGCATAAGGGTATCCTGGTTCTTGGCTGGGCATGGGCCTAGAACCCCGAGACTCCAAGGGAGAAACAGCAGGAGTTCGGCCACGCCCCCAGAACTCAGGGTCCTGAAAAGCAGTCCAATCTCCATAGACCTACATTGTTCAGTCAAGTAGGCCATTACAGCCCCTCCCAAAGTACACAGGTAGAGGGTGTAACTACAGGCCTCAGGCCCTAGAGATTTACATACTAATGAAGGTCAGAGGGTGGAGCCAATTAAGTATGCCCCAGAACCTCCCCCTTTCTCCCTCCCTACTTAACTCAGGTCTGCCCTGAGTTTGGGGGGATACATCCAGATCCATCCACCATCCGCCATGCCAATAAACCCTTTTGGAACCAAGGACTTCCTCGTATCTTTGGGTCTGCCGCTGCCTCCAAAGCCTCCAGCCACTGGAACCTGGGACCTTCCTCCGGTATGTGAGACAGGCTGCCTGGAAGCCTCCAGGCAGCCTCCACCTCGCAGGTACTGGGCCTGGGGCCTGCCGCTGCGGCCCCCAGGTTTTTTCCCACACCTCTCGACATATGTCTATTGCAAAATTACATTGTCTTTTCTCTATAATTTGTTGCCCCACCAACCTAAGATTGACCCATTTCTTCTGTGTGTTTCTCAAATGCCTTGTCTTGCTCTGATTTGTACACCTTAGGTCTTGTATAACATTTCCTATTTGTCTCCTTTATCACAATATTTATTGAGACAAAAATGTTGTAATTAAATTATGATTTCCAAAATAATAAAAATAGATTTATTGAGAAAGAATTTACCTAAAATAAAACTCACCAATTTTATATATACACTTGACATCTTTTTCAATATACTTAAGGGTTTGTAAATCTATCAACACAACAAAATTTTAGAATGTTTTGATCCCTTAAAAGTACCTGTTCTCATTGACAGGCAAGTCTGAATTAACCTATTTTGCTCTAGTCTTGGGAATCCATGAATACACAACTTGTTTTTATTAAGTCTTCTTATCCCTATAACGTCATATAAATGGAGATCTCCAATACTCTGTTACATACTTTTGTGACTCGTTTCTGTGATTTAGATGGATGCTTTCAAGGATGATCACTCTCTATGTGTATCGTTTGTAATTATAGAAATAAACTTCAGTGGTTCAGATACACTAAACATTAGTCAGATACTCATCAGCTGAGGAACCTGGATTTCTATTCCTGATCTGTTATAAATATTCATTCACAAGGCATTTTGTTTTAATGTGTGTAGGCTACATTTTATATTTCATCTATATATATACATATTACTGTGGAATTAAGGGTCATATGACAACAATATGCTTCTATTTATAACACCGGTTTTCAACCTGTGGGCCACAACCCCTTGGGGATTGAATAATCCTTTCAGAAGGGTTGCCTAAAACCATCAGAAAACACAGGCATTTTACCAGTGACCAGCTTTTGGCATCCATGTGGTGGGTAGACTGAAGCAGGCAGCTGTTTGGGGTTCAATGCTTCTTGCCACTGATGGGGATGGATCCAGACACTTACAGAGGCTGATGCTAAAGGCAGCCAGTGATTAGAGAAGTTACTCAGCAGACTTTTCTTTGAGGGAGCAAAGCTTAATTTACAGGAGCTGACACTTCCCGTGTCCAGTGGCAAAAGTATGAACTCTTTTAAGCCCTTTGGGCCAGAAAGAAAGAGAAGGAAAGAGAGAAAATACACACACACACACACACACACACACACACACACACTGGGTGGATGAAACAACAGGCAGAGTCCAATAATATCCTACACACAAATATATACATACGTGTATACCTATATACATATATTTAGACCTATAATAGGCAGGTACACATTCACACATAGAATGGTTAGAGCAAAGCTCCAGAAAGTTCCACATAAAGAGCATTTCATTCATTCATACATACATACATACATACAAATAATTGGTGAATGGATCAAGCTATAACATACACACAAACTTTATGTATATACATACATACACATAGTTAATGGGTGGAAGGAACCATGTGTCAACCCCCAATAACAATAACCTTACAAATGTACATACAAATAGCTGATGAATGGAAGAATGTTCCAACACACTCACATAAAAACCTTACACATATACATACATACACACAGTTGATGGATGGAAGAACCAATGTTCCAACCCTCCACTCACACAAAACTTACACATACACATAGCTGATAGATGCTGCAACACTCAAGTGTGTTCTTTCTTCCATAACTTATATATCCTACAAAATCTCTCAAGCAATATAAAATTACTATATGATTACGTTTTAGTTTCCTTCTAGAGAATGGTTACAGAAAATCAATGTTTTCCAATACCTTTACAAGAAATAACATTGGGTAATACAGGGGAAAAAAAAAACAAATTATTTTCAAAGACCCTAGTATGTTCGTAACTAAGCAACTTGTTATAGATTAAGAAAAGTGTAAGCAAACCAGGTAGTTTGCTCATCCAGTTTCTCTGTTAGGCAGCAAATTGTAGTCACATACACAAAAAAAGAGTACTTCTTTTATTATTTATCTATAAGGTTAATCTTATAAGAATCTTTTAAAAACTCACAAGTCTAACTTTTTATATAAAAATCAGTCATATCTACTTTAAATCCTCAGAGTGCATATCTACTCATTCACAATTCTTAATAAATCATGTCAGAATGCAGAAGGTAAAAAAAAAAAAAAAATGGGTATAAGAAATCAGTCATCCCAGTTAGTGTCACGGAGAGTCACGTCAGCCAACGCTGTGTCATTGCTCTTATTCCCTGACCATAAAGATCCTAGCTTAACCAATAAGAGTGTGCCTCTCTGAACTTCAAATTGTTCCCTGAGATTTTCTACATCAGACCCAGTAATAAAAACATCTCAACCTAGCTTCACTAACAATTTCATTTTTCCAAATGTGGTAGTCATTGCTGACAATCTATGTCTCTTAAATTCTTTCCTAGGGTGGTGATTGATTCATTAATCTGCTCCAGCAGCAATGACTGAAAGAGATCAAGTATTATTATTTTGAGTGCCAGAAACACTGCACAGTGAGGGGCTGGAAGCCTCCTTAAAGTTTTCACATAATTCTTAGAGTAAGAGGGATGTGAGGGCAGCAGCAGAACAGAAATCCATAACAGCCTGAAGTCCTTAGGACATGTGGTCCTCAGCGTCATGCCACACCGAGGTTCACCCATGTGGCTATGGTAACCCATGAGCTGTATTCCAGTTCTAAAGCCTTTTGTCGCTCCTCTTGCTTGGCCCTTGGCAATACTTACAATTCATAGCAGCAGCAAAATTACGGTTATGGAGTAGCAATGAAAATAATGTTATGATCAGCAGTCAAAGCACTGGTAATGTTGAGAACCACTGACTTAAAAGGAACGACCAAACTGTTTCGCAAAACACCTGCACCATTTTCTGTTCCTATCAGTGTTCCATGTGGACCAGTTCCTTCATATCTTTGCCAAACTTGCTCTTGCCTTTTTGACAGTCCTCCCAGTCAGTGTATAGTGACTCAGACTTAAAGCTTCAAACTGAGTTTGAACTAACGATTAATTGCTTTCAGTATGCTTATTGGCCACAAGCCTATGCTCTTAAAGAAATAGACTACTAAACCTTTTCTCATTTTAATACCATTGTTGGCATTTTATTATCAAATGGCAAAGCTTGTTTAGCTATCTAGACAGAAGGCACTTGCCAGAAATGATTGGCTAGTATGCTTTGCCATTCTGCTATTTCATTTTCTTTTGAATCTCAAACATTGTAAGAATGTAGTCCAGGTATGGTTTGTTGTTGCTGCTGCTACTGCTGCTGCTGTTGTTGTTGTTTCCTTTGTTCTTTGAGTTCAGTGTGTTCCTGAGATTCTGTCATCTATCTAAGGGTCACAAGAACTTTATATATGTTTTCTTCTGAAAATGATCGAGGTTGTGTTCTTGTATATAGGACTGCAGTCCATATATACAAGACTCATGGAGGGGTTTGTCCTGTTATCTATTTATGTTTGTGTGGTTTTTGTTTTGTATGTATGATCTGAGGTGAGGTTCTAACTTTATTCATTTGCATACAGTCATTCAGTTTCCCCAGCACCATTTGTTGAAATGACTATTTTTCACCAGTCAGTTTTCTTGGCACCCTTTTCAAAAATAAATTGACCATATGTTTGTAATTATGCCAGTACCGCCCTATCTTGATTCTCATAGCTTTGCTGCAATGGTTAAAATCAGAGACTAGTAGGCAAGATTGTTTGGCTATTCTTGGTCCTTTGCAGTTCCGCTTCAGATTTAACTTCAGCTTTCCAATTTCTTCCTAAACTCCTCCAGAGACTTTGCTAGAATTTACACTGAATCCTCAGATCACTTTATAGAGTCTTGCTGTTTCAACAGTGTAGAGCCTTCCAATGCAGAAGCATGCAATATCTTCCTAGTTTTGAAGTCCTTTTGGTCTCTTCTTCCATCACATTAGTTTGCAGAATACAAATCTCACACCCCTGTATTTAAATTTATACTTGAGTATTTTATTTTTATAGTGTTAGTATAAACAGCACTGTCTTAGAAATGTAATGGAATTAATAAATTTTGTTGATGGTCTAAAGTGTTGCCAACTTAGCAATCTTGTTGTGTGTGTGTGTGTGTTTCTCTGTCTCTGTCTGTCTCTCTGTGTGTGTTTCTCTCTCTCTCTCTCTCTCTCTCTCTCTCTCTCTCTCTCTCTCTCTCTCTCTCTCTCTCTCTCTGCGTGTGTGTGTCTGTGTGTCTGTGTGTCTGTGTGTGTGTGTATGTGTGTATGTGTGTTTGGGTGTTCTTTAGACACAGAGTCATATAGTCCACAAATAGAATTCAATTTATTTAGTTTGCTCCAATTTTTATACATTCTAATTTTTTTTTGCTTCATTCTGTAGACTTGAGACACCATTAAAATGTTAAGACAAGTAGTGAGGTTGGACATTCTTGTCTCCTTCTTAACCTTCGGTTGAAGTGTACATCCTTTTGTCATTAATCTTAACTATTTTTGGTAGGTAGATGTTCATTATCTAATTTTGGAAGCCTGTTTTTATTCCTAATGTGGTAAATTATTTTCATCATAAAATACAGTCAGATTATCAAATGATCATAAAATAATTATGTTTTCTGTCTTTTATTCTATGAGTGCTGTGTATAGACAGTGGATTTGGGGATGTTAAAACAACAAGACATTAACTGAATAAGTCCTGGTTGGCATTCGTGTGTAAACATTTTAATATGTATTTGTATTTGGTGTTTGGTGTGCTAATATTTTGTCGAATAGTTCTGCAAATATAGTCAAAAAGAAAATTAAGTTCTTCTCTCTCTCTCTCTCTCTCTCTCTCTCTCTCTCTCTTTCTCTCTCTCCTGTGTGTGTGTGTGTGTGTGTGTCTGTGTGTGTGTGTGTGTGATGTTTTATCTATTTCTGATACCAAGATAATGCTGACCTTATAGAATATAGAAGAAAATACATTTGAACCCATCTATTTTGAGAAAGTTTGTAGTAATTTTTCCTTGGATATTTGGTAAAGTTTTACTAGTGTTAACATTGATCTGTGTTTTGAAGAGGTTTTAATATGATAACTTCTATCATTTTAAGCAGAATTAGCATGCTCAGAATTCCAGGTAGCTGTCCATTATATTCAGAAACGGCTGTCTTTTTATTATTTAATTTTTGAGATTGTATTTTAGTTACAGTGTATTCTCCTTCCCTTTACTCCCTGTAAGCCCTCCTCTATACCCTTCCCAGCTGTCCTTCGAATCCATGACATCCTTTTATCATTCATTGTTATGGCATGCATATATGTATATATGCACACACAACATATATACATACATGCATATATATATATACATATATAAATATGTATATGGTATATTTCATTTAGTTATCTAATTGTAGGTGTTATCAGCAATAGTATTTTCATATTCCTTTCAACTTTCACATGGTCAACAGCAATGCACCTTCATTCTTCATTTCAGTAATCTAAATCCTCTATTTTGTACACTCATGATGACTAAAAGCTTGTCAATATCATTATCATTTTCCAATTAGTCCGTGTTCACCCCAGTTTTCCTTCATTCTCAGTTTCCAGATATATCTTTCTCTTCCCCACGACCTGTTTATATCTCTGTCCAAAATACAACTAATTCTTTTCAACATTTTGTACATCATGCTCTTACTGACATAGTATAATTATACCTGATATTTGGACTTTGGGTTTCTCTGTCTAATGCTATTTTGCTACTGTATTAAATTACTGTAAATGACACAGATTATATATAGTACGATACTTTAAATGTATTTGAATTGTATTGGTGGTTGTTCTAAGAGGATTAATGCATGTCATAACTTAGAATCTATCTCAGCCCCATTCAAATTTAAATCCCATAAATTATAGAAAGCATGTTTTAGTGTGGTTACATTTTCCCTGTAGTTTTCAGTTAGTTCTTATCACACATGCTACTTGTAGTCTACATAGTGAAATAATAACTTGTCATAAACACAACTTCATGTAATCTTACTGTTGTTTTAAAGAGTGAAGAAATAAGGGCAAATATATGTATAAAATTTGTTGTTATATGAGCTTCCCTAGTTATTATGTCTGATTCAACTTTTTTCTATTGAGTTTAAGGTATTCAGTTGTTTCCTTGCTACAGTATGACTATATTCCTGCTGACTTACTTTGTGTTCCCACTGTCAAATATATTATATTTCTGGTTGCTATGTGCCCATTTGCTGTTGTTTTGCAATTAGCTTCTCAGTAATTCAAAGAGGAACACACAGTTATTCTGCTGGTGTATATAATTATTTTACAGGTATCCCATTTCTCATAATTTTCAGTTATCAATTAGTGCTGTTCACTTTTAATCCAAAGAACTTAGATAATAATTTTACGGATGGTCTATAAGACATAATTTCTGTTCATTTTTTTACTTGATAAATGTTATTTCACTCTTATTTGAAACACACATTTCCTAGATATTATTATTTGGACAATTTTTGCCACTAATGCTTTGATTATGTCACCCCACTGCCTTTTGGACTTATTTATTTCTGAGGAGCAGTCATTTTGATGAAACCATTCCTTTAACTGTTGACTTTTCTAAGATTTTTTTTCTTTGTCTTTATTTGGTGCTTTTACTGTGCTGTCTGGTGGATTCATGGGAGACACTCTGACTAGAGCAACTTATGTTTCTCTCAGTTCAGTCAAAAGTTGTATTTAAACCTATTTCCCAGAAAATCTTTGGGAATGTGATAATTCCTGTGAGGTCTTGGAAAGGCTTTCATGCTTACCTCTCCTCTTACACTTGATGTTCCTGAGAAGCAGCAGCCCTCTCTCTAGGTACACAGTCATGGTATTCCCAAACACTGCATTGTCTATGATCCCAAAAGGTCCTCTCTTGCTGTTGCATATTTCTATTACATGTCTGCCAACTTTTCCCCCTTGTGTATATCAGTGCCTCAAACATCTACTTGGGTCTTGAGATGACATCTTGTATCTTTTCTTCTATGATAACCCTCAAAGAAAATTACTATTTTATAAGAAGAGAATCTTGTTTTTATTTTACCATAACATGTACACTTCCTTTGAGAATGGAGTAGCATAGTAAACCATAGATATTTAAAGTAACATTAAGAATTTGCTTATTAGAAATTTTAAAACAATTCAGGAGTCTTGGCTGTGGTACTACTGCACCCAGGGTTTGTGTTGAGGTCTGAGACACATGCTACCACTAAGGCCATGTGGATATCTATTGTCGGTGCTGCAACTTGAAGCATGCTCGTGTCCATGGCAGTGCTACCACCAGGGCCATATCAATATTATTGGCCTGTGTTGCTACCTAAGGCCATGGTGATGTCCTGGTTGTATTGGCCTAGAGGGCCATTTCTGGGTTCAGGTTCCTACGGATAGAGTGAGCCATATTGAGGTCCGTGGTCTGTACTGACACTGGAGACCATGCTGATGCCAATGGTATGTGCTGGTGCTTGAGATTATGTGGATGTCTGTGATCCATTCCATCTCCAGAAACCATGTGTAAATCCATAACCCATACTTCTTCTGACTGTAAAGCACAAGGACTCTATTTTTGCCATGGTATGGATGACTACAGACGTATAGTTGGGAAAGAAGGACATAGAAGTATTCTGTTACAGTCCCTACTCAGACCCACCCCACCACCCTAAAAAAGTAGCAGCCTAGACTGAAAGCCATCCAAGATAATTTTGAAAAAACTGTGATAAGGATGCTGAGGTGTAGCTTGTAGCAGGATATATTTCCACTACATTTGTATAAAGCTCGGTGATTGGGCTGTGTGAGAGGGAGGCGGAGTGAGGAGGAGGGAGGAGAAGGAAGAGGAGGAGCTAAGGAGGAGACAAAGGAGAGAGAGGAGGAGGAGAGAAGATGGCAGCGGATGTCCAAGTGTCTCTAACAGAGGTAGTTATTAATATCAAAGTTAGGTAATTGAGTTTACAATTCTAATTGTGTGGGCATCTTGTTAATTGAGCATTTCCAAATATATAAATACTGGATAATCTTTAACAAGAGTCTTCATTCTACCAGGTACCACGGGCATGGCAGGTATTGTCTGGGGTTCAGTCAAGCTTTGTGGAGACAGTGTGGTAGCTGGGCAGAGCCATCCCCCACGTTGGCATCTCGTGGGTGCCAGGGTCGTTGTTTCTAGATAGCCGAGCTGCTGTCCAGAGCTGGAGCAGCAGGAAAATGGCGGCAGACTGAAAACGAGCTGGTCCGAGCACCGTTTTTTAAATGTTACCCACAACAGATGTCTTCTAGCTAGCATACAGGTAGAGGACTCAGATTTTTTTTAAGGGGCTGACCATCAGGAGTTTTACCAGGCTTCAGTTCTCTCTTCTTCTTCTTCTTCTTCTTCTTCTTCTTCTTCTTCTTCTTCTTCTTCTTCTTCCTTCTTCCTTCTTCCTTCTTCCTTCTTCCTTCTTCCTCCTTCCTCCTTCCTCCTTCCTCCTTCCTCCTTCCTCCTTCCTCCTCCTCCTTCCTCCTTCCTCCTTCCTCTTCCTCCTTCCTCCTTCCTCCTTCTCCTTCTCCTTCTCCTTCTCCTTCTCCTTCTCCTTCTCCTTCTCCTTCTCCTTCTCCTTCTCTTCCTTCTTTTTCCTCCTCTTCCACCTCATCCCCTCCTTCTCTCCTCTTACTCCTTCCCCTCCTAGTCCTTCTCCTCCTCTTCCTCCTCCTCTCTTACTCCCCTCCTTCTCCCCCCTTACTTCTGCTTCTCCCCTTCCTTTACTTCCTCTCTTCTTCTCTTCCCCTTTGTCTCCTTCCTCTCATTCTCCCCTCCTCCTCCCCTTTCTCTTCCCCCTCCTTCCCTCCTCCTCTCCTCTTCCTATTCCTTCTCACCTCCTCTCCTTCTCCCCTCCTCCTTCTCTCCTCCTTCCCTTTTCCCTCTCCTCCTCTTAACCCCACCTCCCCTCCTCCTCTTGACGCCACCTCCTCCCCTCCTCCCCTTATCCCCTCCTCCCCTCCTCCCCTCTTCCTCTCCTCCCCTCTTCCCCTCTTCCCCTCCTCCTTCCCTCTTTCTCTTCCTTCTGCTCTTCCTCCTTTTTGTGGGAGGGGAGAGTTCACAAGGTAGAGTAGCTCTGTGAAAACTGGGGAAAGAGTATGTTCAGGGTTCACAATGTGAAATCCCCAAATAATCAATAAAACTATTTTTAAAAGAGTTTTGGAGGAAAGACACTGTTTACTCTGAGGCATTATCTCTAGTTAGACATCTGACATTAACTATTTAAATTATGAAGGAAGTTGATTGTGCACTATTTAAGCCACACTTGTCTTTGTGGACAGAAGCCTAAACCTGAGCCTGTAGATTCAGCCAAGAAAAAAAAAAATATAAGCAGGTGAAAAATCATTTCTTACCTAATATCTAAAAGTCTTCCTAAAGAAGACTCCACAGGGTAGACAGTCACTAGTTTTTCCTCCTACTTTGCTGGATACACTTTCATTGAGTTACAAAATCCAAAATCTTGTGCTACTTTGGAGGGTTTTCTGAGACGTAATTTAAATTTTTAATTAACAAGTGGAACTTCAGCTTTGATACATTCAGAAATGTTCTTTAAAAAATAAAAACAGAAAAATTGACTTTTTCTTGAACGATGAGTACCGTCACATCTTACGTATATATTGTATTTTCTTTATACATCTATCAATGGGCAATTGGGCTGTTTCTGTGTCACAGGTACTCTGAATAATACTGAATTAAACGAAGACTTAAATTTTTAATCAACATTAAATTGAATGCCATATAACAATATGATTTCATTATGTTTTATGCAAATATCTAGTTTTCTTGATGCTATGAGACAGTGTGGATGATGATGAAAAATACTAAGATGAGTCTAATTTGCATGTCACAAAAGTCTAATTTGCATGATGACTTGTTTGAAATCTCTAAAACAGTCAAAATCAGAAATAGTGGCTACAACAATGTGTCCTGGAGCTGCTAAGAAGAATAAATGGGGGGAGTCACTATTATTCAATGTCTATATATGAAATTTAAGGTATGAAATAGAATTGTTATTTAGATCTACCAACAACATGTATACAATTAACAATACCGTAGTCTGAGTTTGAAAACTTTGTCATGTGGTAAATTACATGTTAAGTATTCATAGCAAAATGAAACATGTACGTTAATAACTATGCAAACAAACCAACAAATAACAAACAATAAGATAAAGTATAATGTACCTGGCCTAGAAACACTTGCTTTCATCAATTTCCTATCTGTAAATCTATGAATTTTGTCAACTCTGAAAAAGATTGGAATAGATCCTCTGGCTAGAGATGAGAATAGAGACCAAGCTGACACACTGATGTTATTTGATACCTGGGCAGAAAATTATTGAATCCTTGCAATGGGTACTGACTCATGGAAATGGTGAGATTATGTATTTGAATTGTTTTAAGTTGATAAGGTTTTAGAAATCTGTTATATGTCATAAAACTAAGGAATTGTTTTTTATGTATAACAGAATACCACATTGCTAAGGGCAGTACTTTATATGTGCAGTTTCTAGGTCTACACGGATAGTCTTATCCATAAAAAAATAGCCATTTTCTTGGATAAAAGAAACACAAATAAATGAAAATTTCTAGAAACCTAAATGTGACAACTTGGGTAATTTATAAGCCCATATAGACAGTTCTTATTTTAATCTATGTACAATATTATCTCCCTAGACTGAACAGCACAGACAATAAGAATTGGATCAAACTAAAACTTTCAGTAAAACAAGGGAGATAGTCAATGGTGAGAGAAAAAGCCATACAGTAGGAAAGAGTTTGCAAATCATGGGCAGCATGGTACACACCTACTCCTATATCATGTGTTTACATAGACACAATATGAATAATTAATGTTTAAACATGCAACTGTAATTGTTTAATTTTATAACAACATAGTTTCATATGGAGGACAGAAAGATAGCATCCTAATTCTAAAACTACAATAATATATCACAGTATTACAAATGTAAAAAAATTATGTATGAACATTTTCTTGGTTTATGTGGAAACTAGACTGTTCATACCTGTAAATTTTGATAGGTCTCAAGTAATAACTTTCATACTGTAAAATAACTGAAAACAGGATCAATCAAGAAATAAGAAATCCACTCTTTCACAGTTTTCTTCCATGTTACAGACTTCTGCATCATTTCTTGTAATATAGACAACAAGTTACTTACCAATAGTAACAAAAAGCCAGAATTAGTAGTTTATTATTTTAAGTATAAATTAGAACAGAAAGTTTACTTAAGAACTATAACAATTTAAATATAAACTATAAATTAAAATTTTAAATTACAAATTACATTTTTGATAATCGTATACTATATAGTACACCATATATAGTATATGGTATACAGTACACTATATATCATATATAGTATATATGCATAGCACATTACATATATATGTATTATATTATAAAGAATTTTATAACATACAAAAAAACACCAGGCTAAAAGTAAGTAAATAAAAAGTGACCTTCAAAATATGGTGTAATAATTAACTTTTGTGTCTCTGTTACATAACATCTAAGCGAAGCAACTTACTGGAATAATTTTTTATTTTGCTCATCCTTTGATAGGAGTCAGTCCACTGTTATTTTGTCGCATGCTCCCAGGTCCATCATAAGGCAAGTATTATGACATCAGAAGAATATGGTAAATGAGATTTTTAATATTAGAAATGTCCCACACCTACAATTATCTGCATGGCAAGGTAGACCTATGGTTGACAATAGTGTCATTAGGGTTATTAGAGTAATGGCGGTTGTTTGAATGAGACAGATATTTCAACACTTGGTCTCCAGTTGTTGGTGTTGTTTAAGGAGGTTTAAGAAGGGGTGGTACTGGAGACCCCAGGGAGTTTAGAGGTCTGGTGTGGTGGGGGATAGGGTGGTGGGAACATCTTCATGGAGACAGGGGTGTGTGTAGGAAGTATGGGATGTGGAATTGTCAGAGGGTGGACCAGGAGCGGAATAAAATCTGAAGTGTAAATAAATAAATACATAAATAAAAGATTTTAAAAAGAGTGGTCTTGACAGAGAAATAGAATATTTGTGCCAGGCTTTCCCTATCTCCAACTTGCTCTCTCTGTGTGTTTACAGTTGAGATGTGATCTTTCAGATTCATGATCCTGCCACCATGCATCCCTGCTATGATGGACGCCACGGATCAGCCTCAGCTTGGAGAGGGGTTCTGAGGAAGGCATGTGTGGAAGCAGAGGAACAAAAGACAGACTGTGGGTCCCAGCTAACAGCCTACATTCTGCTAGAGACAGCTTTCCAGTTTGCTCTATGTTCCCTCCTCTCTCTCTCTCTCTCTCTCTCTCTCTCTCTCTCTCTCTCTTGCCAGAAAGATCTCTTTCTATGTTCTGCTCATGACCGTTCTCCAAGCAGTTCTCTTTTGCTAACCTCAAAATTTCTCTGGATAGCTTACCTCTTGCAGATGGTAAGCCCAGTCATCCAGGCATTAAATTCAGGTTCATTTTGATTATCTTATGAATCAGCGTGACCCAGCCCTTTCAATCCTCGGAGACAGCAAGCACTTTTTTTTTTTTACATTGCAAGAGAATTCAGAAGTCTGCCTGCCTCTGTTAAACATAGACAGTAAACTAAAATTACCATTTCTACCACACCCTGGCCTAGATTCATTGTGTCCCAGGCAGATCCTGAACTCAGGAATCTGCCTGCTCTTGTACTCATAAACAAACAAACAAACAAAAAAATTTAGCTGGGTGGGATGTCCTGTGATCGCCACTCCCTACATGTCTATATCTTGTTCCGTAGTATCTTTCTAACAAGTTGGCTTACAGCACAGTTGCCTCTGATACTTTAGATTCGTGAAGCCCATCATATGATTCGATTTATATTGCATCCTTATATTTTGTATAGTGAGAAATTATATATTTTGAACTCATGTTTTTAGAATTGTTTTTTATAGCCTTAAGGAATGCCCTGAAGGTCCTAGCATTTACCATTTGGCTAAGACATTAGCCACACCTTCACCTCACAGACCTTGGCTGTCTCTGATTATTATGGAGCCATTAAGATTAACAGGAAGGACATTCCTTCAAGAAGGATTATAAAAATATGTACAGCATTATACAAACAAGCCTTATTATACCCACAGCAGTCATTGACACTCATGTTGGCCCAGACCTGCTGGCCCTGTCCCATGGACAAGAACCATAACATTCCACCCATTATAAGGCCATCCTGAACTCAACAATGGACTTTTATCACTCTGACATCATAAACCAAAGTAAAGCCTTCCTTCTGTAAATTACCTTGGTCATGGTATTTTATCACAGCAATGGGAAATTAGCTAGGTCACTAACCTGTAACTGTCATTTGTTACTTTATGGGTTCGTCTTTCTTCCATCCTTCTCCACCCCTCTTCTTCCAGCCATACAAACCCCTAACTCTAGATGGGAGATTTTTTAAAAAGAATAAAGAGGAAGAGAAAAGGATCCTTGAATTAAATCAGAGGTCTACATTTTTGTTTGACTACTTCCTGCTGATTAGAGACATCTGAGCTCCCTGGGGCAATCTGATCTTACCATCAGGATATATAAATTTTTCTTCTGTTGCTTTATTGTTTGCCCATTGCTACTTACCAGTGACCAACAGCAACCAACACACTCCACCCAGCTTCTGTGCCCCAGATTTATATACTGTCTAAAAAGCCTGCAGAATTCCAACATCATACAGTCACAGAAATATCTGCATTGGAAAATCCACCTCTGCTAGAGCACAAGGCAAATCATAGTCAGCTGCTGTGGAAAATCTAAAGCCATTCCATATCCCACACCTGGATTAAAATAAAAACATATTCTTAACATTTCTGTGTTTTTATAAGAACCAAACTCCAAAATTATTGTGACAGTAACTAACTCTTTTCTTATTGGATTTAAGTTGCACACCATGGGAGAAGTTGCATGCCTGGCACTGAAAACTAGCTGTTGGGTAGGGACAACAAGCTCTAAGAATGAATGTACTGCTATTATTTTCTTAAATGGACATAGTATCAAATTAATCTCTTTTTTATATTTATTTAATTATTTAAATCAAATCGTAATTTACTTATTCACATAGGGGTTATAAATACAAAAAGGCAGGATGTGGGAAAGGAGATGACACCGGAGCATAGGTCTTCAGGGGAGTACAGATACCTTTCAGAACAGGGTATCAGCTGGGTATAGGTTCAGGGGACAGGTCACTATGACTCTGCCTATGATTCACTTGTCCTTATCTAAGTTGGTACCATCCACCGAGGCTACCTATTTACAAGATCTATGACTACTTAGGCTGCTAAATTTCCACAAAAGCTGCCTGTTTACAATAGCTTATACCCATCTGTTTCAGTGTTTTTCCACAGAGACCCAAGACTTTGTGTTAGCGTGTATGTATGTATGTCAGGCCTATTGCTGATTTTAGGCCTATGGCTGATTTTAGGCCTTCACTGTATTAACAGGGCTGCCCCTGACATTTCCTCCCTTCTCTAAGTATAGAAGGGCCATGGCAATTCTAATCTTGTGAAGGAGGGGATAGAGGCCTGACCTCCAATAATTGAAGGGAACCTTGTAATGGCTCTGGTCCTCTGACTGTGTACAGCCCTTAAAGAAGAATGTTGCTCTTACATAGACAAGACAGGGATGGTTAAAGAGAACATGAAAAAGGTCAGAGAAAAGACAGAGAGAGAAAGAGAAAGATGAGAGCTAGTACAAGAATTGATTTTCAACCTCTCCATTGTTGTCAACCCTACTTCCTCCCATCTTGGGACCATTAATTGGGTTATTTTTGCTGATTTCTTTTGGTCCCTGGACCTTAAATAGACTGACTAACTTTGTGATACAACAGATAGACAATTTGGTAGCAAAACCTATTCAGATACATTATTATAAGTTAGCTATGGAGGACCACGAGACTCAAGATGAGGTTGTTACTCTATCCAGGGTGTTCCCCAAACCCATCTCCACCCAACCTAAAAGAGGGACTTCCGCCCCTAGGTCAAGCAGAGAGGGACCACCCAGAACCCCTTCTGACTGGCGATCTGAATTCTTGCCTAGACTGTGAGGCTAAGCACTGCAAGGGAATATAAAGTTAAAATATCTCTCTGGGTTCCCTGAGGGACAAGCCTGACTCCATAGGGGTTGATGACAAAAGTATCCCCTCTCCAGGAAAAAGACATCAGGATGGATATGGTGCTCATGCCTCACTGGACAAACCAATCTCTAAATTCACTTCTCCTATACTCATGGATTAGGAGAGTTCTCATACCTTATCAGAGAATTGTCTTTGTGCAGTGGCTTTTCAGTTAATTCAGAAACTCACAACTCATCAAAGTTCAAAGATGTCCCAAAGAATACGCAGTCCCAGAAGGCACATCTATTTTATTCTTCTCCCTACAAGCTTAAGTTGAGAGGATTCGTGACACCATGAGGAAAGCAACAATCCCAACCAACCAGAGCCCCCAGGGTCTAAACCACCAGCCTGGGAGCGCTTAGGGAGGGACCCATGGCTCCAGCTATATATGCAAGGGAGCTATATATAAGTGGGAGAAGAGATCCTTGGTCCCATGAAGGCTGGACGTCGTGGGGGGAGATACTCGAGGGTGGGGAGGTGAGGTACAGGGAGGGTGGAAGGGGGTACACCAACGTGGAGGCAGGAGGAGGGAGGAAGGGATAGTGAGTTCCTGGGAGGGAGGGGGGAAAGGGGTAAGGAGAGAAGATCTGAAATGTAAAAAAAAATTTCCAATAAAAAATTTCCAATAAAAAAAAAAAGAATAATTATGGAAAAGGAAACAGAAAAATTTTAAGACCCAGAAATCAGAGAGTACTGGAACAAAATTTGTCTTTCTGGATATAAAACTACTGCATTCATGAACTCACAATGTGATCATCTGCACAAAACCTATACAAGACTAAACCAGTTAACATTCTTGCATGGAGGAAGAAAGAACTCATGAGCTCTCATCCGTGCCCATGAAGCTATACAAAATAATTCTGTTTCATACGCCAGTGAAATTATTTCTAGTTTTACCAAGATGCTTTAATACACCTCCTCCAAATTCAATGTGAGTAATCTATCAGATAATAGTCTAAATAATGAGACTAGAAGGCTATTATGCAAAGACTTAGCATTTTCCTGTAAACTAGAAGAGTAACCCATAGTGTTATTTATATTGTCTCTTCTAGAAACAGTTTTTCTAAATCTAAAGTAATACCAATGTGTGCTGGAGAAACAGCATGATTCTGTTTTAAAAAAAAAAAAATCAAACAACTGAACAAAATATGAGCTAACCCATGTTTTAAGTAGGGACATTCAATTTTATCAAATGAGCTGCTCTTCATAACATACAGGTGAAACACATTCCCTATTAATATTCCAGGAAGTTATTCTGTGGTTGTACCATAAAATTAAGTGCCATAATGTAAAATTCCTAGAAGATTACATAGAAAAAAAATGGACACGGTGTGAAACGATGGAAACTAATTTTATTAAAATTGAGATCTCTGTTCTATAAAAGATACAGCTAAAAAAATATAAAGTCATAACACAGAATTCCATGGAATATTTACAAAAGACCTACCTAATAAAGGATTATTATCCACCATATTTGAAGAACTCTTAATGTTTAACAATAAGAAAATAATTAAGCTAAATATTGACCAAAATTTTTAATACTTCTTGGAAAGACTCAAGAGTACAGATTACAGATAACTGTCTTCAGAGAATTGCAAATTAAAGCAATTGTGAGAGAGAACAATGTAATTATTCAAAAGGAAAAATGCAAATATCATCATCAAAGGCTGGTAAATTGGTGAAGTCGCAGGAACTCTCTTTTGCACTTAGAATGAGAAATGAAATAGACAGTTTGAAAGATGGTTTATTGGGTTTTATGAGGCTAGACAATTTTTTAACATATAATCTACCCAGCAATGTACTTTCTTGTATTTATCAAGAGAATTTAAAATTTATATGCATATAACACCCAGAAAGAAATATTTGTAGCAGTTTTACTGATAAATGACAAACCTAAGAAAAATCTATTTCAATATGTAAATGAAAAACTAGTAACATGGTATCAAACAGAAAAAACACAGGATATGATTCATCACTGATAAATGATCTACCATGCAATGAAAAGACATAAAATAAATATGAGTGCATATTAGTGTGTGAAAAATATTATTAGGTTTAAAAAAGATCATCCCAAAAGGTTACATAGTATATTAATGAAACTCAAAGGTATTAGATAAAAGGCACACTAGAAATGGGGGAGGGGAGGGAAAGGAAAAGAAAAAAGAAAAAATGCTAGTTGCCACTGGTTACTAATGAGAGGAGGATGAAGATGAGTAGAGAGAAAATAGAGGAACATTTGGGAAGTGAAAATACTCAGGAAGAGACTGTAGTGGGGGATACATGCCATCATAATTTCTCAATCAATTCTATGTTGGACATCAAGAGTAAACCCTAGAGCAAACAATGAAGTGTGCGTGAAGAGAACATACCAATGTAGACAAATGTAGTATAGGCATTATATCATTCAGGGAGCCAGTGTTAATAAGGCATGACTCTATGTATAGCTCAGACAAAGACAACCCAAAAGCCTCTGTATTTTTTGTTCAGTTTTGTTTTGAAACCAAGTAATAGATAAAATCTCATTTTAAAATTAATAATTTCTGCCCACAAGGAAATGGTGGATATCAATCAAAATAATCACACAGTACGGAAATAAATCATTTATACTACATTCTCAGTCCCTATTCTGATGTTTGCAATTCCAGTAAACTAAAATAATAACCATTGATTATATGAAAAATTAAGATCATTAGTTGCCTGTGGATGGAAAAAATGGAAAAAAGAGGATAAACTATGAAGCATCATTTGAAGGAAGTAAATAGTTGACAAAGTTTTCAATATCTTGATTGTGACAAATCTTATACAAATGCCAACACAGCAAATTTAATATTTTAAGTATGTCCAGTATATTGTGTAATAATTATATCTAAAAATATTACATAAACAAATTTTAAAAGCAGATCAGTATTGTCACTAGGCTTTTAATATGACAGATGGATTGGGAAATTCTCCATTTGGTTCCAGGGAAACTAAATGGTAACTTCATATCATGTATGGAACCAAAGTGATGACTATATCTCATTCAGCACTGTAAATGTGTATTGCAAATGGACATGCCATATGCCCTTTGTCTCTGTGGTTTCTAGACTAGAACCTTTGTCATATATTATCCTTGGATTTAAGATGGTAGCAAGGATAAGTCATGGTCCCTGTGCACCAAAATGCTTACAGGAATTCCCAGCAATGACACTGATTGTTCACTCATTCTCATCTCATCTAAGTTGTAGATTCAAAAAGAAACCATATTCTATACTATTAAAATATTATAAACAAAGGCTAACTGCAATTTGAATTAATATAGTCATACCTAAAGATTTTCAGAAAGAAGTTAATATAAATATGAGCTTACAGAAATATTTTGGCATGGCTGAGACAAAGAGTAACCTGTCCTTGCTCCATGCTGAGGTTCTCTCTAGTGTCTTTATATCACTATCCCTCTAACTGAACACTGAAATCAGTACAATGAGTGACTAACAGATCTTTGTTTATGCTCAAAACTGACCAAGTAGCCAGGGATGGTAGCTCATGCCATTCATACCCAAAACTGGGAGGCAGAGGATGGTAGATCTCTGTGAGATCAAGGCTAGCTTGGTCTACGTAGTGAGTTCCATCGACCTCCAGAGATCCAGAAGTATGTAGAGAGAACATTCTAAAAAAAGAAAAGAAAAAGAGAACAAATAGCAATAAAAGCCACCACAAGCCTCTAAATCCCATCCTCCTCAGAGTGTGGTAGATACATATGTTGTAAGAATTAAACATAGTGGGGAATCCTGAATATTCTTGTTCCTTCTGGTTCTCCTCACTCTCTAAGATTAGGCATGTTTAGCTAAAGTTGTTCCAATAGAAACAAACAATGAATACACTCTATATTAACCATAAAAAGTAGTCAGTAATTAGAGTCAAAATTTGGGAATGACTTCTAACGTCAACTTATGAATGAGGAGATATTAATCTGATGAGGAAGCAGAGGGAGAACTTAGAAAACATCCATGCTATTTATAGCAAAACAACAGGAAGCTGTGCTGTTCTATTCTATTAGGTAACAGCACTACTACTACAGAAGCACTTTGTAGCATCTATGGCACTTGGCAGAAAGAAGGAATTGATTCCAAGCCAAGAAACTGACAACACAGTAGAGCTGCTGCTGGGTGGAAGGGCGATGAAAAGGACTGAGTAATAATGGATGCTGGGGAGGGCAAGGAAAATTGTGTGTGGAGCTCAGACTAATTGCAAGTCCAAATCCGGTGCCAGGGACAATGGTGACAGGAGGAGCGGCAGGTACATCCTCATAGATATGCACAGAAGTAAAATTAAATATTTACAAATCAGTAAGTTGTCTTAGTGTTTCTATTGCTGTAAAGAGACAGAATGGCCACAGCAAGTCTCCTAAAAGAAACCATTTCATCTTCATCGGGGCTGGCTTACAGGTTCAGGTTAGTTCATGATCCTCATGGTGGGAAGCATGGTGGCAGGCAGGCAGACGTGGTGCTGAAGAAGGAGCTGAGAGTTCTACATCTGGATTGGCAGGCAGCAAGAAGACAGAGACACTGGACTTAGCTTGAGTATCTGAAACCTCAAACCCCACTCCTGGTAACTTTTCCTTCAAAAAGGCCACACCTGCTCCAAAAGGCCACGCCTCCCATAATGCCATCCCCTATGAGTCTATGAAGATCATTTTCATTCAAACAACATAAATAAAATATAAGTTTAAGATAACCATTCCTAAGAGGATCACATATCACTCCCCAAGGGCATTACTCAGTGAACTCCTTCTTATCAACCAATAGCCCATGTTCATGCGTATGATGAAGCAAAATCACTAAAATCTCCTTGGCCCAGATATAGACCAAACAATTCAAGCACTTTAGTCATGAAACCATATTCAGAGTGTAACTCCTGTTTTATGATGTCAGTAAGATTGTGTTCTTCCCAGCAGTTACAGAGCACATTTTTTTTTTTCAGGAGAAGGGCTGATATAGGAAGTTAAGAACAAAATATTATAGAAAAAAACACATAAAAGAGTCAAAAGTTAAAAATAAGACTTTTTTAAGAGGGGCAATTAATGTAAAACAATACATATATTTACATCAATTACAAATACAGAATATGCTATTACACAAGACAATTTGGGTATTATACAATGTATTTTTATTCTGAGAAACAACTAGATGCAAGAGAAGTGATTGAAGCAACTGAGTCTCATTTTTGTATGCTTGTTGAGAACAGGAAGAGAAGTATAGTACAGCATAGTGACTTAGGGTTACTATTGCTATGATGAAACACCATGACCAAAATCAACCTGGGAAAAAGAGTTTATTTTGCTCACAGTTCCTTATCATCAGTAGCAGTGAAGGCTAGAAACTGGAAGAAGGAGCTGATGCAGAGGACATGGAGGAGTGCTGCCTACTGGCTTGCTCCCATTGCTTGCTTAACCTGCTTTCTTATAGAATCCAGGATCATCACTCCTGCCATGGCACCACACACAATGGGAAGGGCACTCCGCCATCAATCAGTATTTTAAAATTGCTCCATTGGCCAGCCTACAGACTGACAACATGGAGGTGTTTTCTTAACTGAAGTTCCCTCCTCTCATATGACTTGAGCTTGTGTCAAGTTGACATAAAACTAGCTACTACAAGAGGTATCCATACGAAATGACTAAAATGGATAAAATTGCCTTGATTTGTAAAATTTACACAGTATATTTCTTTATGAGAAATATCTCATTGGTCATGAGACATTTTCTAGACAGACATCAGCAAACTTAATAAAAATTAAAGTAATTGTAAATATGCTGTGTGTCTCTGCCATGGAAGTAGGAAAGCCTTACAATCCTACCACTGTATACTTCATGTGGCAGAACATCAATATAAAGAATATTCAACATCTGTTTCTAAATATCTTCATATTTGAGGCAAGTCATGGGCTTTGTCATTTAAAGATTACCTCTAATTATGGCTAAAACTGTCAGTCATTTTATAGATGCATCATGACTTACATTTGTGTAGTGTTGTTTTTTAAGTGATCTTGAAGTCATGTAATTTTGACAGGAATTCACAGTGCTTCTGATTTTCCCCCATAAGTTTATAATAATAAGGATGCAATATGAATATCTTATATCTGGCATTCCTGACAGTGAAGATTGGGTTATAGTTCAGTTCCCCAACCAGGTTTTGTATTGAAAAATTAATATTATTCTCCTTGTAACTAATAAATTATATGAGAGACAATCTAAACTTTGCCAATATTCATTTTCTTCTCAATCATTCATGCAATAAGATTAGCATCTATTGCTGAATACTGCTTATAACATTTATTCTAAGGTATTCAGCTGAAATAGGGTGGGTTTTTTGTATTAGCTGAATTCTCAAAAAGATATTACTTAAGAATTAATGACCACAACAATTCTAGCATTAAGTCAAAACATCCAGTGTTGCCGACATAAAGAACACCTTCGTCAGCAACTATAAGAAAAGACCTAGTGTTATCAATTGTGTATTTCATTTGAGACAGACATTATTAAAAAATGACATTATATGAAGGAAGAAAAGTGATTGTCAAAAAGTAGAGATGAATAGATTCCCATCCCTATACTCAAGACATAAGTACCTCATTGTGCACACTGAACTGAGAACAACAGAGAAGAGATTTCTGAAAGGGAAAACTTACTAGAATAGGGAACAGACATGGCAGGACAAACACAGAGTCATTGCCACTTTAGGTACAACTCTGTCTCTGTGTGCCCTGAAACCTACATTTCTGAAAAACAATTGCTAGCCTCATCAATTCCTTAGAATACAAGCATTTAACTGGCCTATCTCTAATAAAAATACTATTTTACCATCCGTTTTAGTTTCTGTTTAAGATACTGTAATAGTCTGTCTTGGAGTAAGTTAGTAGTACTTCTTCTTTAATATTAAAAGACAATAGTTGAAAAAATGTATTGTACATAGATGACTACTCCAGATATTATAACTATTACTATTATTAATATATTTACCTTGGTACATATTTATGAATTGCCTGTCATATAGAATTCATTCTTAGATTCCAAGTAACTCAAAGATAAATAAACTATATATCTGATTTTAAGGAACGCAAACAACAATGTAGTTTATCAAATATGTACAAAACTCTGACACCAAGAAGAATGTGTCAAGTGCTTATGAAAGATGCATGGGCACCTTGTTTACCATGTTTGAATGATTTAAATATTAAGCCCTTACTTAATCTTTTCTTCTTAACTCATTATAAAAACAAAGGACTGTGTTTTAATCTGGCTCTTCTCAAAAGATTAGCTCACATAGGTAAGATTAGCTCACTGAAGGCTTTGGACATAAGTTGGATATTACCTTAAACAACTGGACAAGCAGATCAAAGAACAGTTGACTTCATTTTTATCAATGTCTTAAATAAGGGGACTTTATCTCAACAAACAATGTGATTTCCAAGATGTTAAAATGATTGTGCTTTAGACAAAACACAGGACTGCTACATTTTCAGTGAGAAATGAAAGTCAAGAGTATTTGGTTTCTTTTCTACAAAAAGCTTTGTAGCTTAGAAATAGCTTTGGAATTAAATGACCAGATTGTTGCTAAGCAACATTGTAAAGCAATTTTTAAACATGAAGATATCCTTACAGTGTGAACATGGTAAGCAATGCATCTGACTTTTTCAGAGACAAGTCCACGGCTTTACAAAAAATATTATTTTAAAATTGCTTTTGAATGATTATGTAAATGTGTGAATGTGTGAATATTCAGATAAAATAGAGAGTTTAATATGAAAAATAAGGACATCCAAATGATGATTTGGTTAACACTAATTAAAATTTCAGCTTTGCTTTATCTGTGTTAGTGTGCCAGTCTATAGCTCTTTTCAAGCTCATTTTAGTAACTCTTGCAACCTTCTAAACAAAAAGCCATCCAGATGTTCTGGGTCAATGAACTTGCTCTGGAAATAGAGCATTTTACAGATGTTACAGAACCATGGTCCTCTGTGGTCACAGGAAAAGACTTAAGTTATTTGTCTGTGAACACTCTGATCTTGTATTTCTTCAGAGATAAACTGACTGTAGGGTGAACCTGGCAAATGTTACATCAATTACTGTGAGGAGTTGGGTCAATAATAAAATCTAATTCAAGACACACTGTTGTCTTGTGGCATGGCCACTCATAGGTTCAAAGCACTATGAAGTCCTAACCTAGGAATACGGAACTCAGCCTTTACACAAGCACATAAGGTCTTTGATATAGCATAGATAATTTTGTTGTTTAAAATTATTTTGTCTGCAAAATATATTGAATTGATATTTGGATTATTTAGAACACCAGTAAGTTGTCATATACTACATAACCATAATTCTCAGGCAATTATGCTTTGTTCCAGTCTGTTTTGTGTTTTTAGCATCTTTGAGATGTGAGTCACTGTCTGTTCAAGTCAAATGAAACTTATCATAACTTTAACTATGTAATTATGTAGTTCCCTATGTTAGAATCACACAAAGATTTAGCTTTACAACAATAATATAAGTACTAATTAATAAAGGAAATTTACAAAATGTGAGTCAACTGAAGTAGTGTTTAGGGAATAAGAATAAAATACTAATTTGTAAGACCTATGGCAAAAAGGCAATAAACAGTAAACTGCATTTATTCTGATCTAAAAATATAGATCAGCCTAATATTGAATAACATGTTCCCTGCTAATACCTTCCCTAAGGCTGAGGGTCCCTTTGTTTCTGACCAAATATTTTCTCAATCAGAAAGTATCTGATGTAAACAAGATTATTTTAATTAAAAAAACTTTGCCATCAGTATTACATTTAAAATAGAAGTTAAAATATAAAACTTAATAAGGAGAATGAAACATCACGTTGGGTTGCTAAGTTAGTTGTCATGTGATCATGACACATGTACCATGAGCTATACAGTATTCCCAACCATGTCACATTAGAGTAGATGAAGTGCTTTTTAAATATTTTAGCATATATGACTAATTATTAGGTAGAAATTTTAAATATAGCTCAAAAGAAAGTTGAGTTACATTTAAGATACATTTCTCAATATATGTCACAGTGTATTTTTAATCAGGGTATACTGTCATGTAGCTTATTAAGTTACCTCACTTTGTTGCAATATGTGCCCAAGGCACTTGGCTTATATAACTTCAAAATCTGTTACAGTACATGTATAATAATAAAACAGTTTTGTCTTCAAATACTTACCTGTATGCCACCACTGCTCCCATTCCTCCATATTTCACAGATTTTAAATGTTAGTATCTTAAGAGGAGATTGACACAGTATATTTTAAAAGGAATTCAGGGTATACTGACTGCATACGGTAAATGTTCCTTTTTACTTCAATTCCACCGTGACTTCTGGAAACAATTTTTTTTTAAATATAAAGTGTTTCCAGGCAACTTAAACAGAAGGATTATATGCATTTAATTTTGTAAGACATATGAAATCATCCAAGTGCTGTTATCCTTGAGCTTGATAATATAAAAATATGATAATGCTCACACATGCACGTGTTTCTTGAGTGTAGCTAAGAGACTTGAGAATAAGCGTGAACATGAATATAACTGTTTCTGGAAGGAAATGGCATTTCCTCATGAAGATTAGCAATTTAATACAGCATAAACTTCAGCATGTGCATAGTTTAAAAGCTGAACTAAATTACATAGTAAGAATCATAATGTTATAATCAATGCTGTACACATAGACACACACAGAAAGAGATCCATGAAGAAAGACTCATAGACATGCTACTCAGTGGTTTCCTATAAAAGTTTACTTCAGTGCAAAAGAATGCTAATACCTTGAAACACTAAAATGTTTGTTGTAAGTACTGAAGATAATTTTACCATAGTATTATTGTTTTTAATTGAAAAGTTTGATTTTAACTTCATATTACATAGATTTTTTTCCATTTTATTGAATATAGATTCTTTGCTCTCCAGTATATACTGATTATAGTTTTGCCTCCCTCTACTCCTTCCATTTCCTCTCTCTGTCTCTGATTATAAAAGAGCAGACTTCTAAAAGATAACAACCAAACATGTTAAGATAGAATATAATAACATGAAGCAAAAACTATCATATCAAAGTTGGAATGGCAACCTAATAGGAGGAAAAGAGTCAGAATGTCAGGCAAAATAGTCAGAGACCCACCTGTTATCACAGTCAGGAGTCCCATAAATATATTAAACTAATAGCTTTAATAAATATGCAAAGGACCTGGTGCAGACCCATGCAGGCAGGCCCTGTGCTTGATGGTTCAGTCTCTGTGAACTCATATGCACCCTGCTTAATTCATACAAAGGGCCTTGTAGTCCTGGTGTCCTCCATCCAATTTCATCACAGCCTCTGGAAGAACAAATGGAGTTATTCCATCGTAATTATATTACATGTAAAATTAATTAAGGGAATAACAAGTAGATTTTTGAGATGTCATTCATCTCCGAAATGTTTTAAGCCTCAGGAGTGAAGTGAAAACAACTATCCTAACTCCTGTCGAGGTGGAAGAACAACAAAACTCTCTCTGTTAAAATACCAAAGAAAACCAAACCTTTGTAGGAAGTGGCATTTCACAGGACTTCTCTGACTCTGTCAGACACAGAGAATGTTGAGAAGAGCACCAAAAATTACTTGTTTCAAGCTTTCTGGTAGTCGAGCAACTAAATGTCACTGTATACATGCGCTCTACATAACACTTTGGATGAGTGCTACTACATACTCAAAACCAATTCTGAATTTATTGCTGCAAACTGTGATGACACAAACTAAACTAAAGAGTCCTGTGACATGTTACCTAATATGTGCATCATCTCTCTTGTAGTCTATTGATGTCAGTTAAACTATCATAGTTTAATGCACTCATGTGTAATTTAATTTGTATATTTCTTTTGTCTAGGATGGACTTAAGAAGACACAATGGGAAAGACATCTATCAGATAGGAAATAAGAGTGAGAAGACAACGTAGAGCCAGAACGAAGTTAAAACTCACTAACCATTATGAAAGGTTCAAAAATTGACCCAAAGCTTTGAGAGAATTGCATTGATTCACTTACATACATTTTAATGTCCTAAAATAAAAATAATCATTTTCTCAATGAGAAAAATACTCTTCGTAGCTCTGATACCAGAGTAAAAGTTGCCTTTCTGTCCCTCCTAGAATACTTTCTTCAATACATTGTCCTCAGTAACATTATTACAATTAATAATGTAAATCTTAGCATTATTTTCTGTAAGAAAATAGATGAATAAATTTCCACATACGCTTCAAGAGTGATATTTCTTGTTCTTATTTTAAACTGCTTTTGCCACAAAGAATAAATAAGTAAATAGTTTAGACTGTGGTTGCAATGGCTTGAAAAATGATATTGATAAAGTCTCCAGCCCTTCAAAGGTCATCACTATCATTTACATTCAAGTACAGAGATAGAAGTTATAATATATTAATTTAATATCTCTAATTCTGTGGGAGAAAAGATCATATGAATATATGTGGCAGAAAAGATATTTCTATTATTACTACTTCTATTCCTATTATTACTAAATGCTGAAATTATGATTCTGAAATAGCACAGAAAAATGTTCCACCTTTACACAGAGCCAACTATGACCATTGTTAAAATGATTACCCATCAGTGTTAAAACAAGCAGAGGTGACAAGTTTCTTCCTATTTTCTGGGTCAAGAATTCCTTTGCAATTAATTTGAAAACTAGGCCAATATCAGTCCTAAAGAGAAAACTTCAGATTGTAGCCAAACCTAGATTTAAAAAAAAAAAAAAAAAAAAAAAAGATTACTGAGGGGAAATAGGAATAATGGTCAGAAGAAATGGAAAACAGAATAATGGGGGGCAGTCCCAACTAGATCAGAGTGGGGAGGTCAGTACAGAAGGAGATGCAGGGACTAAAGCACACATCAACAAACACATCAAGGTTGTTTGATAAAGCCTCAAGGAATCATATTTTTTATTCACTTATGAATAAAAATTTTTATTCACATATATATATACATATATATTAGATACATTATTATGCACACACACATATATATGTACATACATATACATCATATACATATATTTAAGATGCTCTCCACAAGAATCATAGACTAATAAAAATTTCAGTACAAGCACACACTCCCCCTTTCAAATGGGTGGACAGGGTACTCTAGGTATAGATTATCCATGTAGCTCTCAGTTGCCTCTCAAGAGTTAAGTGTTGGATCCTATTCCTGAGGACACTGCACATTTAGAATACAAGACTTGTATTCTGAAAACATCAGTAATGATATGTGTCCAAGAATACAATGAGTCATGTTTTCAAATTAGCGGCTACACTCCGTTGAAATTCTGCCTGCACATGCCAAATGGAATTTTGCCATGCTTCTTTAGTTTGATCTCAGGAAGTCTGATTGAGACCCAGGTACACGATGTCATTGAAAAATTTACTATCCTAACAGCAGGCAGCCACTCAGTTTCAAATGCTTAAGAAGCATTCAAATTTCAAGGACAGTTTCTCTGTTTCCAGAATGAAAAGCGGGCAAAAATCTCTACAGAAAGGTAGCAAGGGCTGGAAAGATGGCTCAGCAGTTAAGAGCACTGACTGCTCTACCATAGGTCCAGAGTTCAATTCCAAGCAACCACATGTGGCTCACAACCATCTGTAATGAAATCTGATGCCCTCCTCTGGTGTGTCTGAAGACAGCGACAGTGTACCCACATATATGAGATAAATAAATAAATCTTAAAAAAAAAAGAAAGAAAGAAAAGTAGCAAATCATAGTGTCATAGCAATGGTGGTGCTTATGTCAAGGATGAAAAACAATGGTAAATGCATGGATTATTTACAGAAAATTCTCACATACCGTAAAAATAAAATTTTCTTTCAAAATCCCCCAGTGTATTTGTTGTTTTATCCATACTTCTCATTTGCATAAAGAAAATTTTTCCACTTAAAAATGTGCATAGTAGAATTTCATTTTACCTCATAATTATTAATTTTTGCATTTGTACTAACCCAGACTCATAGACAAGCATGCATATTCATTCACTGAAAACCTTTCTACTGCTAGACATACTTGGGTTTTGAAGGAGAGAAAGTTTTCAAGGCCTTGAGCACCACTAGTTGAAATACACAGACTGCATAATGGTATGTAATGGGAAAGTGCTAAGGCATTACAAAGAGCCCGATCTTTGAATAATAAATATTGGGTTTAAACAGAGGGTTTATAGTCAGTGGAGTTTTGAGATATATTTTGTGAGTGCTACATGGCTGGTTACCTCTGCTCAGTTTCGTGTGTCCGTGTGTCAGTCTCTTCAGAGTTTGCTGGTGACTCTCCCGCTGCTCTTGATTCTACCCCATAATTCCACTCTCTTTTCGGGAACTCCTCCTATTTGCTGCCTCAGCTCATTAGCTAATCAGCTTTTTATTGACAGGTGATGTTTCCATACAGTACACAGAAGATTCTCTATACAGTGGAGTATTTAATGGAGTAGCAAAAAGAAGACAAAAAGTATGTTAAATTGGTAAATGACATAATTGGTCAGGATTTGAAAATAGGAAGCTATGCTTCAAATCAAATTATACAAACTAGTTTAATTCAATATGTGTCCAGGGTACAACAAATACTACTTATTCTTATCACTAATGTACACATTAATGTTTCTTTGGTTTTAATATCAGTTTTTCAGTAATATTCCAATTATAAACAGTTGACTATGAAAGCATTTTTAAGTATAAAGATTTTAATAGATACTGCTAATCAAAGACTTACTTCTTTGGATTATCAATATTTCATTAAATTTTATCCATTATTCTTTGTGGGTTTACTATAGGTGTCTCTTGATCCTATACAAGCCATTTGACATTAAATGTGTAACCCACATTCTCAGGGAAACAACTGGTAGGAAGAGTATAGAAACATTCCAATCAATGAGGTACTTTCATTTCAGACAGGGAAATCCAAAAGAGGGAAATTAGTTGACTTGAAGAAAACAATGAGCAGCCTGCTGCAAGCTTATTTTATGATAACTTGTCCTTTACAGTGAGATAGCGTTGAGACCTTAACATTCATTAAACTCACAAAATTCCGCTCATCTTGGGTGCCTCTTTTAGAAATACTGATTCTGATAGAAAATTTTCAGTGTTCTTGAAACCAAAACACCCTCGAAAATAGCTGACAGACAAAGTGAAATGAAACAAATGCAGTAATTCTTTTTGTGATCTGCAAACCGACAAATCAATTACCCAGTTATGTTCTGGTGTGAGATCTGCTAATGCCAAAATAAAAGGACATTGGATTTTCATTTAGATTTTATTCAGCTATTGGGCAAAAGATGGCTTACACTTTTACTAATGTTACTACTCTTAATAAGTATTTGCATACAACTGATGAAGGAGAACTAAAATATGTTAGCAATGGGAGGTTGTGATGTCTTTTCACCAAACACACATGAAAATACTATTTCAAGTTAAATTATGATGCCAATTACATACATTTGTTCATGTGGTAATATCTCAGGGTGGGTGGGATAGGGACTTAAGAATTTCCTAAACTGGCTGAGAGACTACTGGCAGCTGATAGTTGTTGGGGAGGAAGAGTCAGTTTTCTTCAAGGATGTGACACGCGAGAGACTACCCGTATGGCAGTAGATAGTCCTAAACCAATGCACATAAAATTAGTACTAAATGGACATATTTGGTTTTAAAGAAAGAGCACATGAAGTTGAAAGGAAAAGGTGGCAGAGAAATAGAGAAGACAATCTTGTTTAATAGATGGTTTAATAAATTTGCATTGTGAATGCATGAAATTATGAAAAAAATAGAAGAAACATTTAGTGTGAAAAAAAAATAAAAGTTAACAGTTTGTAGGGAAACTAACCTAGGAGTTAGTAACACAATTCAACATGCTGTAATTGCTCAACGATTTTTAAGGGGTTTTAATAAGATTTTTATCAATATTTTCCAAATGTTATTTTTACCAATTGTTCCATAACCTTATTTATGTAGAGATTCCTCCATTTAACAAGATAACTGTTTAAATCTCCACTTCAACACCATACACTTTGGTTGCATGATACAGAGATGTCAACCTGCAACTGAGCTAGAAGCTTCCTGCCCTGACAGCTTTCTTATATGATGTCATTTTCTCCGATTATTCTTCCATAGATGGTCCATTGTGCTAGTCACATTTCTTCACAGTTGTGAGTAAAACTATCGGATCATTTAAGAGAGATAGTATAAACGTCCTTTTTTTAAATTTTATTATTATTTAATCTTTTTTTTACAGTCCAGTCGTTATCCCCCTCCTGGTTTACCCACCCTCTGACTGTTCCTCATCTCATACCTCTTCCCCCTTCTCCCTTGTCTTCAAGAGAAATGTCCCCAACCCCCACTCCTATCCCACTAGACCTCCCCACTCCCTGGAGCCTTAAGTCTTTTGAGAGTTAGGTGCATCTTCTCTAAGTCCATACCTGGCAATCCTCTGCTGTATATGTGTTGGGGGCCTCATATCAGCTGGTGCATGCTGCCTGGTTGGTGGCTCAGTGTCTGAGAGATTTCGGGGAGTCCAGGTCAGTTGAGACTGCTGGTCTTCCTATATGATCGCCTTCCCGCTTAGCTTCTTCAGCTTTTCTTACACTTCTATAATAACTGCACAATTTTACATTCCCACCATAGGGTGCAACGACTTCAATTTCTTGATATTTTTATTCTTTATCAGCAGTTTTGTTGCTTAACTTCCCCTGCTCTCTTTTAATATGACTCACGTGGTCACATAAATGCAAATTGTAAAAATGTCTATTAATGTATCAGTATTTGCTACAGAGTTATTGGACTTTCTAGGATGTAAGCCCCATGTGTGAGGAGAGTCGGGCTCATAAATGCCTTTTGCCTCCATAGAATCTTTCTGATGAACCACATGCAGAGCAGATGCAATATTCGTGTAGGGATAATCAGACTAACAGAATGGGGACTGCGTTACCAACAAAACACAGATGTGCAACACATTGTCTTTGTAAAGACTGTATATGTTACAAAAGCTTTGTCTTTTACTTTTGAGACAATATCCTGATTTTTCCAAGACAGGACATGTAGTCCCAAGATCAAGAGAGACATAACAGCCTTGTAGGTTAGCATGAGGATTTTTTTTTCTTATTAGAATTAGGAGCTTTTCTCTTATTCTCAGTCTTTTCTGTTATACCGATCTCTTCGTGGCACTTTCTGTTTTCTGCTTACCAATATCAATAAGTGGAAAGAATATATCATGAAATAATATAGTCTACACTACTATCGTCATAGACACAAGATAAAAGCCTAAGAAAATAAAATGAGAACAGGAGAATTGACTTTAAAAGAACACAAGGAAATCAGTAATTGATTTCATACTTTTAATTAGTTTTCTGAACATATCAGGATGAATATTCTCTAGTTTTCAGAAAACTATCTCTAGTATTGGTGCATTGGCTGCAAAAATGGCTTGCTTTTTTATGGGCAAGCTGAAATCAATAAATAATATTTATTCTTAATTTGTAACTTTGAGTGCATTAAACAATTAATAATATTTCTGATGGGTGGACTCGGATCTAGGCCACATTTCTATTACATTAATATGTAATAATTACATGGATGATAAGCAAGAAGTAGTAGTCTTTAGTTATTTTCTTTCAGCAGTTTATAGCACAAATTAACAAAATTTAATAAACATTTAATTCAATTATATTTTATATTCCCCCCCCCTCTGAAATGTTTTACCTATTTCAAACTAATATATAGTATGAACTCAGGATATTGATATTTTATAGAGCTGTTTTGACTTTAATAATTTAAATTTCAACTGCATTTCATTTGTATATGAAGTCTTCAATGAGCTATTTAATTACTACATAATTAAAATATTCATACATTTATCATTTAGAATTATTTTGTAAAGTAGCCTAAAATAACTTAAATTTGACACCACCATGTTCATAAATTCATGAGCACCAATGTGAATATTTTCAAATAAGAAATTCAGTAAAAATTGATTTGTTTTAAAATATTTCCTGATTTCAGTTTCTCATCTATTCAATGATGAAAAGGAATATCACAAATAAAATCACAAATGCTGTTTAATAAGTCTGATGATGTTTATATTTGTGATTAGTAAACCAAAGATCAACTAGATAGTATATACATGGGTATATATATGACTTTTCTGACATACACACATACATACCATTTTAATGTATGAAATAGCATTCATTACACTTCAGTTTGGTCATTATAATTCTTGTATAACTCATTACCTTTAATATAAAAGTTTTAAATGGTGCTCAAAACATTTTAAATATC
Source organism: Mastomys natalensis (assembly GCA_021653895.1). Lineage (NCBI taxonomy): Eukaryota > Metazoa > Chordata > Mammalia > Rodentia > Muridae > Mastomys > Mastomys natalensis. The sequence continues at coordinate 198,428 of JAJTUV010001359.1, read as the reverse complement.
ACTTAATTAAATTTGTGTTTATAAATTACAATCAAATATATAAGATAATGTGTAATAATAATAAATAATTAATATGTAAGCTATATAAGCATACTTCTATTAATGAGATACAAAATTAACATAAGTAATATATCATTTTAAATGCTGCAAAAACATATCAAATATAGTAGAACTGAGTTTACTAAACTAAGAAAATATATATATATATATATATATATATCATATACATATACATACATTACAATAATTCATCATTAGTATTATGCGAGACTTTCCATGTTGTGATTGCTTACCATTTTCACTTTTAGCTTCTGAGTTAGCAAAAATCTATTTTGAGCCAAGATATCTTTGAATTATAAAAAGAGTTAGTAGGCATATGACTTAAATAAGGTATTTATTCCCAACATAAAAATAATTTATAGTATTTCTTAAAATCATCTTCCATTTCACATTTAATAAAATTTATGAACAAATTTATAGATGGATCTAGTTGACAGATATATAGATAAATAGATAGATGATAGATAGATAGATAGATAGATAGATAGATAGATAGAGATACAGATAAATGATAGATTAGATAGATGATAGACTAGCATAGATGATAGAAGAAGAGAAGAAAAAAAAGAAAGAAAGAAAGAAAAGAAAGAAAGAAAGAAGAAGAAAGAAGGAAGGAAGAAAGAAAGAGATAGAGAGAAAGAAAGATGACAGGCACATAGATACGTAGACAGCTGATACAGATAGATCATAGATTAGATATATGAGAGATAATAGACAGCAGATTAATAGATAGATGATAGATAGATAGATAGATAGATAGTAGAAAGAATAGATACAAAGATGATAGATAGATGATAGATACAAAGATGATAGATGATAGATACATATATGATAGGGATAGATACATACATACATGCATAATACATAGATGATGGATAGATAGATAATACATAGATGATAGATAGATAGATACATACATACATAATACATAGATGGATACATAATGATACATAGAGACAATTAATAGAGGATAATAGATGATAGATAGAACAGATAGATAGATAGATAGATGATGATAGATAGATAGATAGATAGATAGATAGATAGATAGATAATAGTAGATAGATTAATGATACAAAGAAGAGCTATCAGAGGACCGATATGTGGTACAGGGATAAATGATAGGTTTTAAAGCCATGCATCTTTCAGATGAGTTATTAAAATCTATAACAATATGCCTAATCAAAGATAAGTTATCACTTGGTACCATATAGGATTATCCTATAGTTTATAATGTTCAAGAAATGAATTATGATCCTTTTTAAATTTTGAATGTAAAATTAAAAGATATGGAGTGTGTCCAGTCTAATAGGAACTTGAATCCCAAGGCTAATACTTTTCTGAAAAGAAAATTAACAACACTCTCCCTTTTCCTCTACCTATTTTTCTTTTTCTTTTAAATAACTTATTGCAATTATTTGATATGCATAGTTCAATAACTCCATAAGTTGCATTACAGAATCTAAACAGGTTGAGATAAATTTATGTAGACATACTTTCAGAGAGAAGTTAAAAGCCTTCCCAAATTATAGAATTTTGAAGTAAATTATTTTTCCTTTGCAGCATTCTTCAGCTTTTTCTATAAACAGACAACTGAAAACCATATATGAAAACATTTTTTATAGACCATAGTGGCTTTCAGACAAGATTAGCTCCAAATTGTTGTTGAGGAAGATAATGTGAGTTGACACTTTCATAGCATTTTTGAAAACGATTTTCAAAGTCATTGATTATCCCTTAATTGTTGGTTTTTAAGATTGTATTTTAATTACGTTTCTGCCTTTCTCTTACTCTCCTAAACCTTTCAATATATCCCTCTCCTTCAAATTCATGGCTTCTTTTTTTCATCAATTGTATATGTATTTGTATATACACATATGTTCTTAAATATAACCTGTTGTATCTAGTAATGTTACTTTTATGTATGTTTTCAAGGCTGATCATTTGGCTAAGCTAGATGACTGCTGTACTCTTCCATGAGGGAGACCTTATCTCTTGGTTACTCATTTTAAATGAGGTTTGATCCCAGAAGAAGTAACATAACACTAAAGGATTTTTGTTCTGCTGAGAGTGACAGGCAGGCCAGGAGAGAGGCCAGAAAGAACATAATCAGTAACCAAGTGTCACATATCTGAAGCCTGTAATAGCAAGAGAGGCAGGAAGTCAATTCCAGATGGATGTACCTGAGGCAGGAAAATTTGGAGCCATAACTCAAATATGTAAGTCCTGCACTCTGTATGGCTGACAAGACAGCCCTTGTAGAAACTTTGAGAATTCTATTGGAAAGAGTTAGGTATGTCAGCAAAAAGAATTGTAGAGACTATAACGGGGGAAATGATATCTCTATTTTTTCTTGTTGAGAAGAAAAAAAAAAACAAAATTAAAAACGAGAATATTATGTCATAATGTGAGCTTTCTTTAAAATCTATGTACTTGAAGATACGATTTTCAGATTAATAGCATACATGATCTTCTTACTAGATACTGTTAGCCACGATAGTAAAATTTAGGAATATTTCTAAATATGATAAATTAAATTCATAACCTAATTAATTATATAACAATATGCATAAATCACATAAAAACTGTATGAGATAAAATTACCACACAAATAACTATCTATTATCATCATATTCATAGGAAGAATGTATTAAGAACACCTATCAGTGTGCTAAACTTGAATTGCATGTAATTTTAATTTATTCTTAAAAATAGACTATACAAAAACTAGCTTCTTTATAATAAACAGTTGAACTATGTTAACTAGTACAACTTAAATGAATAACTAATAATTACAAAATAATCTTGCAATATTTCTCAAGCTATACAGCATAATTATTTTAAAGCACATATACACATACCTACAAATTCATAGAACATTTCAGGAAAGATATAGAAATCTGTCTATCATGCATGCCTCTGAGGGGGAAAAAAGATATTTGTGTATATGTACTGAAAAGAAATTTAACTTCCTTAGAATATGTTAGAATTTTTGTTGACATTTTAAACATTATTTCTAATAACATATAAAATATTTTGTTTCCTTGTACATCTATATGTTTATCTTAACTCATAACATACATTTTGTTTTAGTATCACTTGCTATGCTAGACACAATCCGCAGAAATCAAAGATGTGTACTGAATTATGTATGCACATTAGAAAGCTGTTTAATTCTGGCACTGACAGCCATGTGGTGAGGTAGGACAGGAAAACACCCTGTGGATTGATGACCTGCCAGAGAAAGATTAACAGAATGTGCCTTGCCAAGAGGGGCATTCTCTGTTCCAGGTTATTTTAAAGTATATAATTTCCCCATACAGAAAGCTATATTGGGATCATTGGACTACTGTTATCTCTGACATCAATGAGTCAAAGTATGTTTGCAACAAATACAAGTGACACATCACAGGCTTATAATGGATATTTTTCATTCAAGGAATCGCAGAACCACAAAACAAAGAATACAGTTTTATTCAGAGGGGAACAACAGAGAGCAGAGAGCCTTTTTCTATTGCAATTTCTAGGAAATTTTAAAAAGTGTCTTTTTTAAAATCTTCGCACTATTGACTATGTATATTAAAGGACACATAATTACTTTCTTATTCTTAACATCTTCACATCAGTCATTATCTGATTTTAACCTTGTAATGTAAAAGCTCTTCAGAGTTACTTTAAGGCATTAGAGTTAGCAATAACATTGGGGATAGTTCAACTCTTCTGTCCTATAAAAAGTAGTTCAAAAAATATAAATTGGATTTTTTCAACCACTAGTCTAGACATTTTATAGAATCTGAATGTAGAGTTATTTTGATTTCTTAGAATATTTGAGATATTCATGTTCATAAAAACAATGAAATGAGTTGATAAGAGTTATAATTATAAAAGAGAAATGATTCTGTCTGCTATATAAAAAGTTTAATAATCTAATCAACATTTTTCTTATAGGGAAATTAAATTTTCTTCAAAATAAACTAGTTTTAATAGGTTGAAGAAATTGGCCTCACTGTAATATCTTAAATGAAAAGTTTGGTTATTAATAACTCTTATCTATCAAAGCCATTTGAAATGTGATTTGCACACTTGCCTTTATTGGAATAGCATCCTTCGTGATCATGGACACAACAGAATACTTACTACCAAAAGAAACTAATTTTTTTTCTTATCTTTTTAATTTAAGTTGGCATTTAAATGAAGTCCTACCTGCAGAGGTTCCTCCAGGCTTTACTCCTGTTTTCCTCCAATACCTGATCATGTTCCCTATTTCCCCTCCCTGTCTCCCTCCCACCCAAGTCCCTCTCTCCCTCCCCATCCCCCCTCTGGGCAATGATTGCTTTCTTCTCCCTCCCAAGTGGGATTGAGGCATCCTCACTTGGGCACTTTGGCTTGTTAACCCTGTTGAGTTCTGTGGATTTTATACTGGGTATTCTGTACTTTTCTTTTTCTTTTTTCCTTTTTGTTTTTCCTTTTTCTTTGTTTTGGCTAATATCCACTTAGTGAGTACATACCATGCATGTCCTTTTGTGTCTGAGTTATATCACTCAGGATGATATTTTCTAGTTCCATTCATTTGCCTGCAAAACTCAGGATGTCCTTGTTCTTAATAGCTGAGTAGTATTCCACTGTGTAAATGAACCACATTTTCTGAAGTCATCTGTCATGGGACATCTGGATCATTTCCAGCTTCTAGCTATCATAAATAAGGGTGACATGAACATAGTGGAACACCTGCCCCTGTGGCATGGTGGAGCATCTTTTGGGAATATGCCCAAGAGTGATATAGCTGGGTCTTCAGGTAGATCGATTTCCAGTTTTCTGAGGAACCTCCAGGTTGATATCCAGTCTTTTTACAAGGACGCATGGGAAAAAAAAAAAACAAAAAAACAAAAAAAAAAAAAAAAAAAAAAACACCTGTCACTGGTTCCTTTTAGTTTAATGAAGGATTTAGAAGTCACATATCCCTCAAATAAAAACAATTGCTATGATGTGGCCTCTCTTTCTTTCCCATTAACCAGCACATGATTATGCAGAATACAGTTCACCATTCTTACACATAACATGAATTCTAACCAGTTACACCATGGCTTTATAAATAGCAGAATCTTAGATTCTTTTACCTTTAGTTAATCCTACTTTTTTCTCATATAGTTTTTCTCTGTGTTTTGCAGTGTTCCAGATGAGGCTTGCAACATGCTTTAATTTTCACTTTATTTATCTGAAGTATCTTTACTGTACCTTGAAGATTGTTATGACTGACTAAAATCTTCCAGAATGGTAGATATTTGCTTAAAGCAATTTAGAGATATGCTTAGACGGTCATTTCGCCTCCAATAGTGCTTTGGAGAAATGATCTGAATTTCTGTCTTGCATTTCAAAATGGTCTGTTTATGACTGCTTTTAAATTTTTTATCATTTTATGCTTACCTTGGCTTCTTTTTATGCAGTATACTTCAAATCCCTTGTTTTGTTACCTTCCATCAGTTTAGGAATGTTTTTTTAAGCAGCTTTCTTATTAAATGTTATCATCAGCTCTCATTCTCTCTGTTTTCATTGGCAATCCAATTTCAAGAATTTTCAATTTATTCAGTGTTTAACTTCTTGCCCTGTTTATACTTCGTGTGTAGGCTTAGTCTGATTACTTTTCTTCATTAACTCACTTTTCCACTTTTTCTAAAATTATTTTAGAACATATGCTTTAGTTTCGTAGTCAATCCTTTATATAAGTATTTTACATATTTTATATATTTATTATATAATGAAATGTTAAATATTTTAAACTACATGTCAGGTAACTTTGATATCTAGTTACATATATCTCTTAAAATGTTATAAAATAATTTTCTCTTCATTTTCATTCAAATTATGCCTTAGGTAAGTTACATTTCACTAGCATTGATATTGTATCTGGAAAAAATATAGGATTAGATTGAAATTCCTAGTAATGTTGCATTCTTTCAGCAAGTCTTTACCAATGGTTTTACTGAGTGACTAGCTGAGGTGCCTTCAGACACATTTCCATGGACTAACAAAGCTGAAATATAAAATGATATGCATGCTACCAGCGCATCTGACATGCTAAATAATGCAACACAATCATGCTCATGTACCTCTCTCTACCTGAAATATTTTCCAATTCCAGAAAAAAAAACCCTGTTCCAAAACAATCTAGAGATTGTCTTAAACTATAAGAAAGCGTCTTTTTTTTTTTTAGAGTTTTATCTCAGATACCACTTCTAACAATTTGAAATCAAGATTTAAAATTTAATTACCCATCAAAGAACCAATATTTTTTTGTCTGCCATAGAAATGAATTATTCTTCATTACAATGTAGAAAAATAAGTGCCATAGAGTTCTTAAAAATGGACACTGCTATAAAGTGAATGTAAATAAAGAGAAATGTATTTCTGGAGGAAGCAGAGTGCTGTCAAATTTATTTCTTATCTCAGAGAAAAAAGATTGAATAATTATATATAAAATTGTAAAACGATACAGTGGCTGTATTTTCTTTTCTTTTTCTTTTTTCTTTTTTGCTCTTCTTTGTTTTGGTTAGAACTTCATGGTGTGCATACTTTTTCATCAAGTCCATGATCCACTCCTCCCATCCTTTCCCCATTGACCTTCACTGATTTTCCCTGCTAGCTTGATGTGTTCTCTTGCCCACACCACTGACTACACTTTGTGCATGGGTATAGGGTCATGGGTGTGGGACAATCTCCTAATGTATAAGTAGCTTTCCAGGGCCTGTATTATTTACATAAACTTATGCTACTTTCTCTCTGTATCCCTCAATTGCACAATAGCTTCTTAGGTAAGAGTAGAATTTCATGACCTCCTCCCCATCTATGCAAGGATTTTTAGCTAGCTTGATTTTGTGAGGGTCTTATGCATAGTTATAGCCATTGCAGGTTCATGTATGCAATGAACTGGTTGTGTTTGGCAAATATTGTTTCTCTGAAGATATCCACTACTTTGACTATCACAATCTTTTTTGCTCTCTTACATGATGATCCCTGAGTCTAGCAGGAAAGACTATTATATAGAGGTCCCATTTAGAAGTCAGTATTCTACATTTCTTAATCTCTGTACATTGACCAATTGTGAAACTCTGTACTAATTACTATTTATTTCAGAAAAAAAAAAAAGACTCTCTGACAAAAGTTGAAAGATTCACTAATCAAAGAATTTAGGGAACCAGTTTATTATGGTGTCTGTTTATCAAAGTAATGGTATTAGGTTTTTCACCTTAGGCTCCGTGACCTTATTAAGCATTAGATTTGGAGCACAGTGAACAGGACAAGGCTGGAATTCCACCCTACCATGTGGTATTGGTTATTTTCATAACATTTGTGTCACTACTACAATAGTAAGTCTATCTTGACTGGCCAGTCATTATTGTAGTTTGAAGTATGCACACCTGCATAGAATTATTGAATTCTTTCCTAACTAGTAGTATAAATAGAACCTTCTAGCATTATGAAAGCTATTCAGTAGAAATGAGACCCTCAGGTCAATACCTGCTTGATTTCTCTTTCCTGTGACTTAAGTAAATATTGTCTTTAAAAATACAGTCTTACTGTCATGTTCTGGAGAATAATAAAGAATAATGACCACAGACTGTCAAGTCTGAGGGGGCTGTGAGTTTCCAACCAGCAACCTCAAAAGAGGCAACCCATACCTATTACTGGGTTTTTTATTTGATGGTCTATGGTGTTTGGAAGAAGGATTATCTCTTCATTATAGAGTGTCTGCATTTAAGCATCTCTTATGTATGTATATGTTTTAGGAAAGCTCCCATGGTAATAAATTTCTATATGGCTTTTCAGAGATCTTTAGTGTTAATTATTGTTCACTATACCCTTGCCCTCTCATCTTCTCATTCCTCACTCCATTTAACCCTTCCTGTCCCATTATCCTCCTTTCCCTCTTTATGCCATCTGTGTCCTATCCACTTTACCTTAAGTATCCCCTTACTAGTTCCAGCCTTCTGTGTCTATTCCTATCTAAACACAGATATCCAAAGTTTCAAAGATAGCATGCACATCTAAGGGAAAATGTGTAGCATTTATCTATCTGGGTCAGGGTTACTTCACGAAGAACAATTATTGATTTGCCCTTACAGTTGAATAAAATTTTGTTTAGCTTAGCACAGCAATAGAACAGCAATGAACATGGATGAGCAAAAATCTAAGTGGTTGGATATAAGTCCTGTAATTAATACATTGAGAATCAATGTACTATCAACTAACAAAGATCGATGCAAATAATAAAGACTGCATATTTCAGATTCATTGGTTAGTGGTAACTAATTTTTATGTAATTTATGAATGTTTTCTTAGTGAGTTCTCTGTTGTCTTGAGACTCAAAGAAAAATCAGTAAAACATTCTGATTGATTTATTTCCTCCTTCCCACGATATTTTTCTTCACCCAATTTTCTCTCTCTGTGGTTCAAGAACAACATTCCCATAAAATCTACTTGCATTCAGGTATTTGTATCAGTCTCTTGCTATCTGAACTAAATCAAGACAAAGTAGATTCCCTCATACTACTGATGAATTAAGTCAAACTGACTTAAAATTAGACTTTAATCTTGTAATTCTAGTCAGTTTTTACTCAATGTTTTCTCCTAGTTAGAAGCTATTCAGAAGACTCAGACATAGATTCACTGGCTGTCCTTATAGCTGGTGGTGGTACTCACCATCTGAGTCTCAGCTTTTGAACTGACAAATGCCTGAGCTCTTCTTCAATGCAATCAAATACATGCATTTATCCAAAACTCTGATACCTCAACAATAAAATGAATTTACTTGTCTATTTTTGTCCAACCTTTTTAATCTAAGAAAGTTGGTGTCAAATTATTTTCCTTAAAAATATCATCCAAAGCTGATATTATCATGTACATGAGTAGAGATAGATTTCATTAGGAAAGGGAAATCGAGTACAAAGATTCTGAAGGATGCAGGTGGGGTGGGATAGGAGGATTGGGTAGGAAACAGAAACTAGGAAGGGAATAAGGAGAGAGAAAGCTAAATTAAGGGCCGTTTGAGGCATGATAAAGAAACTGAATACAGTAGAAGCTCCCAAAATATGTAAATATATGTAGATGATCTAAATAAAATCTTCAAATAATGTGAGAGACAGAGTCCCAACTGACCATTTTTTGTCACAAATTAAAGCCTCTTGTGCCAGAAGTAGTTGGCCAAAGGGGTCCTATGGGAATCCTCCAGCATCCCAGGCTGTTGCTGAGACTGTAGGTTGTAGAGTTTCTCTACAAATGAATGGCTTGATCTCATTGCTAAAGACAACATCCACACAAGTCACTAAACATGGGAAGTTGAACTAGTGCATACCGAGAGCCTTTACCCCTGTGTTCTAGTGTCTTTGGTATAAAAATGGACTCGGCATGGGAGATCTTTCCATCTTCTGAGATCTCCTTTGATTTCTTTCTTCAGGGTGTTGAAGTTCTTGTCATACAGGTCTTTTACTTGCTTGGTTAGATTCACACCAAGATATTTTATACTATTTGTGACTATTGTGAATGGTGTCTTTCCATAATTTCTTTCTCAGCCAGTTTATCCTTTGTGTAGAGGAATGCTACTGATTTGTTTGAGTTAATTTTATACCCAGCCACTTTGCTAAAGTTATCAGGTTTAGGAGCTCTCTGGTGGAAGTTTTGGGGTCACTTAAGTATACTAACATGTCATCTGCAAATAGTGAAACTTTGACTTCTTCCTTTCCAATTTGTATCCCTTTGATCTCCTTCTGTTGCCTAATTGCTCTGGCTAGGACTTCCAGAACTATATTGAACAAGTAGGGGGAGAGTGGGCAGCCTTGTCTAGTCCCTGATTTTAATGGGATTGCTTCAAGTTTCTCTCCATTTAGTTTGATGTTAGCTACTGGCTTGCTGTATATTGCTTTTACTATGTTTAGGTATGGACCTTGAATTCCTGATCTTTCCAAGACTTTTATCATGAAGGGGTGTTGAATTTTGTCAAATGCTTTCTCTGCGTCAAGAGATATGATCATGTGGGTTTTTTCTTTGAGTTTATTTATGTGTGATTACGTTGATGGATTTCCTATATTGAACCAACCCTGCATTCCTGGGATAAAGCCTACTTGATCATGGTGGATAAGTGTTTTGATGTGTTCTTGGATTCGTTCGATCGGCATACTACCAAAAGAGAAACATAAACTCCAAGCCAGCCACAAAACTGATCTGCAATGATGTACTGCCTATATGATATGCCAAGGCAAGGGAGGCACAAAGCTGGTGGGAGTAATCAATATTGGTTTAATTTAATATCCACCCCACAAGATAGACACCAAGCCTGACAATGGTTGGGTGACCAAGAATCTGAAACTAGATAGCAATGGAACCTAAGGCAAAACCAAATACTACTGTTCTAGAAAAATAATGTAGCAACAAAATGACATCTAATGACATTCTGTTATACTCATAGATCAGTGCTTTGCTCAGCCACCATCAGAGAACCTTCCTCCTAGAATAGATGAAAACAAAGGCCAACAGCCAGACATTATTCAGAAGTGAGACCTTGGCTATTCAGCCCATTCTTTTTCCCACAGATTATATTTTATAAATCATAAAGTACTTTCAAAATTATAGCATGTTGAAATTAGAGGTTAAGGATATCACTTAGTTATTAGACTGCTTGTTTAGCATGAAGTCTATGGGTCCATCTCCAGAACTACATAAAAATGAGTATAAAGGAGCATAGCTACAAACACAGTATTTGGGTAGATAAAGGGGGATCAAAAATTCAAGTTAAGCCTCAGATAAAAAGTGTGAAGCTAGCCAATGCTGCATGATATACATTCCTGAAAGAAATTAGGTAGTATTTTGCAAATTATGAATTATTTTATGCACTGTAAGAAATCAGGCATGAAGTGCCTGAATGATAAAGTCTCTGCTCAGTTCTCCTAGATGGAAGTCACTGGTTTTTCTTTAGTCTCATGGCACTACAACGTGAAATTTCATACCTAGCTATGGCTACTAGCAGCAAATTGTTTTCTTCTATTCAAAACCGATGTAACCAACCCTTTACTAATCAGTGTCTGCGTATTGCTAGCAATTGGTGGAAAAAAAACAGTTATGTCAGAAGGGGGAAACTGCTCAGTATTCTTGTAAGAAAAAATGCTGATATATTATGCAGTCATTTGAGATAATGAGCAAAGCAGTTGTTGGTTTCACGTAGACAACAGAAGACATATTGCATGTCTTCAGATTATATTAACTTTGAATATTTGCTGCAGCAGAAAACAGATAACAACTGTAAGATCCATTAGCTACTTTACACATTCTCTGATAGATAAAGACCTGAGTCACAGCTTCTCTGGGTCTTGGCAGAATGTCTGCAAAGAAGAGTATCGGATCCCTATAAGGGGCTGTTATAAGGACATGTATTCATTTCTGTCTCTTTCAGGAGGCTAGCAAGAGACAGTTTGTCATCTCTGGGTTTTCATTAGGCCATGGAGCTGTCTGTCTCAACATCCTGGTAATTGTGTCTGAATATAAACTCTATAGTCTGATTTTTGCTCCTGTCTTCCATACATCTCATGAAGTTTTCTGTCTTCTGTTGTTTAATGTCACCCTTTTTCAATTAATGAGACAAAAATCCTGATGTTTTTGGCTTCAATGCATTTTTCTTCTGACTCTTTAATTTAAAAAAAAAATAGTATCTTTATCTAATAGTCTGGCCTTCCAATGTAATTTTTGATTTTCATATTTTGTATCTCACCCCACAGTAAAATAATCTGTAAGTCAAACATGAACATGAGTAGATATCAAAGATGAAAGCAGTCTGAAGTACAGGAGAACTGAAATACTCAGAGTAGTTTGTATGGAGGTCATGTATTACTGTCAATTTAAGCTATTTTATACCATTTTGTTATAAGCATCACTGGGTAAATAATTTCCAAATCTCACAGCAGAAATAAGAAGGTGGTAATCAGCTCATGCAGATATGGTAAGCTAGCTTTTGAGAATCTGGTATACGCTTGGCTGAGTTACAGCAAGTCTCTGTCTCTATTGATCTCTCTGGGTTCACTCACTTGACAGAGAGGTGACTAATGTGGAGACAACCTGGTCAGGTTGGCTGTACTCCATAGATCATTATTTTTCTTCCTCCAGGACCAGACCACAGTTTTGAACAAGCATGTTCATCTCAGAACAGCATAGAGTAGTGGGGTGGGCAATCACATACAAATCCTTTTAAGTCTCTATTTACATTGTCTATATTATTATCCTGACAAGCCATGTTGGTTTCTAATGAAGAATCAATGGTAAAAGAACATGCCAAAAGCATATGACAAGGTGCATGAGTGTATAATCCTATTATTATGGAGGCCGCAAAGAGTTGGAACAATATTGTAACCTGCCAAATTCTCTCTGGCTGAAATGTCTGTGGACAGATATGCTTTGATTGAGTGCAATTTTATGTAGTCAAATGTCTGTATCCAAATCAAAGTGCATAACTATCATGTGTATATTTGTGTGTGTGTGTGTGTGTGTTGTGTTACACGTGCATGTGCATGCATGCAAAACAAACTATTCATATTGCTTGAACTTCTGGGAAGGAAATGTGAAATTCACTGGCTATCAGATAAGATCTTTAATCATTTGCTCACACAATTCAAGTTTATTATCCATTATGGTTATTATTCCCATACATTATTAAGTAAATGTATCTTCCAAAGCTGGTAAAAAGCTTTGGGACACTAGTTGAACTTAAAACTACTACAAAAAGCTTATGTGTTTGAGGAAAACTTAGGAGTTATAAGCTGGATTAATAGGTATAACACATAAATTGTAAACTCTGACAGGAAAGTGTGTAAGAAAACCTGTTTCAGTCATGACCAAATGATTAATTCTGGAAACTTTTACCATGTTGCAAGAATACAGTTTAATTTTTAAAGTAACTGGAAAATATTTTGTATAGTAAAGAGATGATTCTAATCAGCCAATAATGGTATTACCATGATGTGACCACAACAGAATATCCTAAACATATCCCTGTGTCTGTGGAGAGCAGTAAAAGGAGGAGAAAAAAGGAGTGGATGAAACACTGAGTTTCAGAGGAAACATGAAATGGATCAAAATGACTGGGTAGTATAAACCTGTCCTTTGAAAATGATTAATGGTGTCATTCATAAATAGAGAAATAAGATCAGTTTATCTTCCTAATCAACAACAGTGAACTTAGATGAAATACTTACAGTATAAGACAAGCTTGTTGCCAAGACACTTTGTCATCTTACATTTCACCATTGAACTAAATAAAAACAGGAGACACTTCATAACAAATCTTAAAGTATCGTTAATGGACCAATAACCCATTGGCTGGAGGAGACATAGGCCCTGGGGGGAAACATAATACTATCACAACATCTAAATGAAGGCAGTAAGAAACTGCCCTGTCATGCTTATTTTTATCACCTCTCAACTGCCACAAGAAAAGCTTTTGTGATGGAGCAGACTGAAGGATGAGCTGACCAGGGACTGCCCCACCTGGGATCCATCCTGTATACAGACACCAAACCAGATGCTGTTGCCCTTGCCAAGAGGCACTTGCTGACAGGAACCTGGTATGACTGCTCCTTGGGAGGTTCAGCAGTAACTGACCAGTACAGGTGTGGATGCTTAGAGCCAACCATCAGCCTGAACTCAGGGATCCTTATAGAGGAGCTGAGGGAGATTGCAACCCCATAGGAAGAAAAACATCAGCTTGCTGGATCATCCATGCTCCCAGGGTCCAGACCACCAACCAAGGAATGTATAGAGAAGGATCCATGACTCCAGAGACATAGGTAGCAGAGAATGGCCTTGTCTGACATCAATGGGAGGGGAGGCCTTGGTCCTGTGGAGGTTTGATGCCTCAGTATAGGGGGATGCTGGAGGGGTAGGGCGAGAGAGGATGGGTTGGTGGGGAGCACCTTCATAGGGGCAAAGGAGAGGGAGGTTGTGATATGGGGGGGGGGCTTGAGGAGGGGTAACCGGAAAGTGAGATATCATTTGAGATGTAAATGAATGGAATGATTGATTAAAAAGAGAAAAGAAAGAAAGGGAAAAGAAAAGCTTCTGTGTATATGTGATAGATTATCATTAAAAGAGGGGCCCACACAACCAGTTAACCTGTGGCGAATATAAAGCTTCAGTGATTGGCAGTATGCTCAGATCTAAATAGGACACCTCAGTGTCCATCTTTCAGAGATCATTGAGGGAAGAAGGAAGATTATCAAACGCCAGTGTGAGTAGAAGTCTGTAGCAAAACATATTTGTCAGATATGATGGTGTAGTTGCACATATAAACTAATGGTGGCTGTCACTACATGTAGAAGACCCATATAAGATCAAGCCAGCCAAAACTCAAGCATGGATGGGTAAAGGCCCATAACATCCCAACTAAAAACTGAGATACTATTGACAATTGATGGCTACTAAAGGAGGTTATACATACATTTTAATATTCAAAATCTTTACTAAGTAAAGAAGGCTCAAAGGAAATTTATTTTAATTTTTCCCAAGGTATTATATTGCAGAAATTTCAAAAAGACACGGGTTCTCAGAGAGGCTCTATAAAGCATCTGGGAAGAGAGGATGTACGGAAGGCAGTTGAATTCACACACAAGTGAACCATGGGAATCTGCTCTTTCACTTGATCTTAGACTAGTTTATCTTGCTCAGCAGTGATGACAACCATCATATCAACCTCATTCTCCTGCCACCAAATAGTACCCGATGTCAGGAGACAAGTAGCTATAATTTGTGAACCTCAAAAAGTCCGATTCAGTTAGATGTATTTGTCTTAACTATGGATTTTGAAATGTTAATTTCTTAACCTTTGTTTCCATTTGTTTTGTGAATTAACAAAATCAAAGGTTATTAAATGCATAACATTGAACTTCCCCCCCAGACGTACTTATACATAATATTAAATGAACCTAAATGTCATCTTTTTAAAAAATCTGGAGATGAATGAAATGAACATAGCATCATGTCTTACAACTTATAGCAGGTTTAACTGATAGAAGAAAAACAGGTCTAAAACAAGCAACTTCACTTTGTTCTGAAGGAACTAGAAAATAACCTAACTCAACAGTGGTATAAAGAAGGCAATAAAGACAAAAATAAAATTAAAAATAGAAGAAAATAGCAGAAATAGGCAAAGGAAATGTGTGGTTTTTAGAGATGGTGAGCAAAATTGACAAATTTGGGGGGAAAGGGAGGCTAAAATAAATAAAATTAGAAAGAGAAGACAAATATCTAATGTCACATATATACAAGAAGTTATAGGAGATGTTAGAGATTTTTTGCCTTATTTAATTTCAGTGTTGATTTTGTATATTTCACTTGGGGATGACTACAGAATATACAACAAAAATAAAATATTAATGCAATAATTTGAATAAGACCCAAGGCTTGGAAGGAATAAAGGAATAAATGAATAATTAGAAAATAGGACTGTGGGAGTTTATTACAGAATAGGGAACAATGCAGAATGCACTGGAATCCACTGTATTAAAATTGCCATCACTATGTATCTTTCAATTAAATCTAAATATAAGTAGTTCATTATTTTTGCCGACCGGTGTGCAGGGAACGAAGGACTGATGTTTGCCCCAGAAGGTTCAGCAGAGTAAATATCGCCTGTGAATAAAACCAGGCAAAGAGAAAATAGTAGCATGTCAAAAATCTTCACAATCCATTTTTATGTTGATTCTATCTGGTGGTTACCTGAATATTTGATGAATTTTTCTAGATTGTATCCTCAAATATTGTTTATAAAACATTTCATTTCCACCATACAACTTAGGAGAAAGTAACCTATAATTATAATTATCTTTGCATTTATTAGGCTTCAATATTTTCTTCCAAAAATTACAGCTTCCGATCCGATCGTATGTGGCAGGTCTTTGGTTGTTATCTGCCTAGCTCCTGAGCCTCTACGTTCTTTAATCACAAGGTTTTCTCAGTTCTTCCCCCTGTATTTGTCTCCAACCACAATACTGAGCTCTGAGCTACTAATTTTACCACTAGTCTTCAACACAGTACACCCTCCAACGCATTTCTAAAGTGAATTGAGACATCCCACCTCTCTAGCCCTCCCCAGCTCCTGAACATAGACGTTTAGACAGAATCCAGAAATTACTGCTAAAGACGCATAACTGTTCCTTTTGGCTCACTCCATTTTCCTATCATATCCTCCCCGAATCCCACACAGACCACTGCCTTCTCTGCTTTCGTCGTGCTTTTCTTTTTCTTTCTTTTTTTTTTTTTTTTACATTTTTTATTGGATATTTTATTTACATTTCAGATGTTATCCCTTACCTCATTTCCCTCCCACCCCCACCCAGGAACCCCCTATCCCATCCCCCTCCTCCTGTTTCTATGAGGATGTGCCCCTACGTACCCTCCCACTCCAACCTCCTTACTGTCGAATTCCACCATACTCAGCGTCCAGCCTTCATGCGACCAAGGATCTCCTCTCCCACCTATGCCCGCAAGGCCATCCTCCCTACATAATAGCACAGCGCCTGAAATTCTTTCCCACGCAAATGAGGCATCTCAGTAGTCATAGCCTTCAGCCAACGACCTTTTCCTTCCCTGGATCTTTTCACACCCTTCCTCCAAACTATATAACTCTTGCTTCACCCCAAATAAAGAGTATGCATTCAAAAATCACCCACAGTAAAGAAATACGAACAAGCTAAGATCAAATCAGAGAGCTGCTTCATTAAAAATTATCTCAGAAGGCTTTCACCTAAAAGAGTCATAACACTAAGATTGTCAGAGAAACAGACCTGAATCTTACTTGTCCAGGGATCAAGTTCTCTCACTCCTTCCTAGCCAGGAAGACAGCGGTGTCTGACACCTGGGAGTGAAGAGGCAGACTGCAGACCCCACCCATTCCAGACTTTGCCCAGTCTTCTCCAAACCAACGTACAGGTGGCATCTGGACATTCCTAGAGAAGAAATGTAGCCTGGAACCATAATCACTGGTTATTTTATTAAAAGAAACCATAACATCAGCATTATAAAAGCCCATCATTACAAAAAGTCCCCAAAAGTTTCCCCTCCTCCTTCCCCCACCCACTGGGTCAATCACCTCTGTAATCCCATTTTCTAGTTTATCACTTTATTCCTTTATTTCTTCCAAGCCTTGGGTATTACTCAAATTGTTACATTAATAGTTTATTTTTTGTTGTATATTCTGTAGCCATTCCCAAGTGAAATATATAAAACCAACAATAAAATTAAACAAAGCAAAATCAAAACTCTATGTCACTACAATTTGGTACACCGTGACTGATAAATGAAATTTTTTGTCTTGTTATCCATTAATTTCCTAAGAATGAAAGTTAGTTACACAGAAAATTTGCCAGTATGGTAAAGGAAACACAAATGAATACGTTGAAAATAGAAGGGGAGATATTAATCTCAAAATATCGAAGCTAAGGCACAACTTTTACTCATATTCTTTGTTGTTTGCACTGTTTGGTTATCTTAATGATGCTGTAAGAGGTTACTGTCATTCAAGAAAATTTGAAATGTAGTCATCGTATTGTTTATCTTGAAAACATCACATTGTGGTGGAGCATCTTTTGGATATGTGCCTAGGAGTGGGATAGCTGAGTCTTGAGGTAAAACTATTCCAATTTTTCTGAGAAACCACCAAATTGATTTTCAAAGTGGTTGTAAAAAGTTTACCTTCCCACCAGCAAGGAGGAGTGTTCCCTTGCTCCACATCCTCCCCAACACATTCATCACTTGAGGTTTGATCTTAGCTCTTCTGATGGGTATAAAATGGAATATCAGTGTCATTTTGAGTGCATTTCACTGATGATTAAGGACATTGAGCATTTCTTTAAGTGATTATCAGTCATTCAAGATTCCTCTGTTGGAAATCTCGTTTAACTCCTCTACACTCCATTTTTTAATTGGGTTATTCGGTTTGTTGGTGTCTAATTTCTTGAATTCTTTATATATTTTGAGTATTACTCATTTGTCAATCGAAGAGCTAGTGAAGACATTTTCTCATTCTCAAGACTGCTGTTTTGTCCTATTAATGGTGTCCTTAGCTTTGTAGGTTTTTTGCATTCATGAGATCTCATTTATCAATTGTTGATCTTAGTGTCTGAACTATTATTGTTCTGTTCAAGCATTTGTCTCCTGTGCCAATGTGTTCACAGATATTGTTCACTTTCTATTTTATTTGATTTAGTGAGTCCAGATTTATGTTGAGGTCTTTGATATACTTGGATATGAGTTTTGAATCGATTTGTCTTCTTCTACATGCAGACATCCAGTTAGATCAACACCATTTGTTGGGATACATATTTTTTTTTACCATTGTATGGTTTTGCTTTCTTTGTCAAAACTCAAGTATCCATAGGTGTGTAGGTCTTCTTTTGTGGGTTTTTGTTTCCATTCCATTGATAACCTGTCGGTTTTGTACAAATACCATGTAGTTTTTTATTATAGTGCCCTGTAGTAGAGCTTGAAATCTATATGTCTTTCAAGTAAAGAATGGATAAAGAAAATGTGGACATTACATAATGCAATACTACTTGGCTTAAAACAAGACACATGAAACTCAGCTGGATAGTTGTCAGGCAACATGAGCTGATGGTATGTTATTGAAATTATGCTGCTATTTCATAACCAAGTAGTAGGGGGTAAGGTGATCTAAATGTCTCTCAAGATAAACATTGTGAGAAGGACATGTTAAATGGTTATGTAGAAACTACAGAACTTAATTATGAGAGACTTGAGACAAGCTGATCAGAAAGAGGAGTCCTGATAGTCTATGGTACTAGCTAAACCAACTAGGATAAGAACTGACTGCAGGCAGGATTCCAGTAAGAGGAACACCAACATACCAAACTTAACAGAATTGTCTGCTTAAAAGATTACAGGATAACATAGGCAGAATCAAAAATAAAGATAACAGAATAATGAGAGCCAAGGGATATTGATTCTAAATGAGCTTCACTCAGAAGAAGAAATAAAATAGATCATATAGTTGGAGGCAGGGAGGGATACATGGAATAGGAATTAGGTTCTGGAGGGGAAGCCATGTAGGGTTAGTGATGCAGAGAATAGAGTAAGAAAATATGAGAGTGAACTGAACAAGAGAAAAAAATTATGGGAGAGGCAATCTGAACAACGCTGAAGACCTACAAAGGAGGAGCTCTGATAGCCATCAGAGGTGAGACCTATGCTAAGGACTTCCAAGCAACTAGGATTATAGGAGGACTGGACATGGCACCAGACGTGATCGTCTCTCAGGTAAAGGGTAGGTGGAACACCAACTCCTCATCCAAATCTCTTAACCCAAATCCTGTCCATGATCTTAAAAGAGTCGATCAATGATGGAGCAGTTTTGAAGAGATAGAAAACCAATGACTCGCCCAACTTGAGACACATCCCATGGCAGAGACCCTACCCCTGATACTTTGAATGATACTCTGCTATGCTTGCAGATAGGAGCCTAGCATAATTGTTTTCTGGAGGCTTCATTCAGCAGCTGATAGGAACAGATGCAGAGATCCATAGCCAAACATTAGTCAGAGCTCATGCAGTCTTGTAGAAGAGTCAGGAGAAGGATTGAGGGAGCCAGAGGGATCAGGGACACCACAAGAAGACTGACAGGCTCAACTAACCTGGGCTCATGAAGGCTACAAAGACTGAATCACCCACCAAAGAGCATGCCAAAGTTGAACCTAGGACCTGTACACATTTGTAGCAGATGTGCAGCTTGGTCTTCATATGGGTTCCCTAACAGCTGGACTGGGGCCATCCCTGACTCTGTTGCTGGCTTTTGGATCTCTTTCCCCTATCTGGGTTGGCTGCCTTGCCTGGTCTCAATAGGAGAGGATGCAGTTAGCTCTGCTGCAGTTTGATATGCCAGGGTGGGTTGGTACCCATGGGAGACTTCACCTTCTCTAACAATAAAGGAAGGGATAGTGGGGGAGAGAGTTGTGAGCGTGGGGCTGGGAGTAGAAGGGGGACCTGTGATCAGGATGTAAAGTGAATAAATTAACTAATAAAAAAGAAGAAATTCTCAGGAAATTGAATGTTAAAATGAAACAGCTCTAGGATCAAAATATTTCTATTAGTTACTGATTACTCTGTGAAGGAAGGAAGTCTTTTGAGACTCAATTTCTTCAACTAAAAAAAAATTGGGAATACAATGCATCTGCCTATGGAAATTTTGAGATGTTAATATCCCATTTTTAAACACATAATCCAGTTCAAGTTATAAATATATTCAGTGGTAGCTAATGCTACATGATATGATTTTTAGAAATACTATTATGAATTATTATACTAGAGATGATCTTATTCAATTATTCAACAGGCGTTGATGGTGGGCAAACCCTAGAAAAGTCATGAGACAATCAGTCAGACTGGGTTTACCCTCTCTAACAGGGCACTTCCTTCAGACTAGTTTGTCTTATTTCCTTTAGCAGATTCTACTAAATTTCAAATTTCTAAAAGACAAAAACCAACTCTGATAATTATTTGGCGACTAGATACAGTAGGTTCACAGAATTTTGCTGTTATCAGCTTTAAATATCTGTGTAGGTGGCTCTAAGAAAAGAGACTTATAATTAAGGGGAAAACTAATTCGGATAAGGCTCACTAATGCAGAGCTTTCAAAACCAGGCAAAGCATGTATACTCAAAATTATTAAATATTGTAAAGCAAACCCAAGTAACTGATGACTATAATAGGAAAGTATCAACCCGTCTCAAATAAGCATAACTCTATAGAAGTTATTCTGAATAACCCAACATGATTTATGTGGAAAAATAGGAAAGATCACACCAAAGAAGAAATATACAAAGATTTTCAGTCATCTTTAAAAATAAGACATACTCAGCAATGTACATGAAACTAAATATTAAAATTGAATACAATCAAAACAATATCACACAGATAAACAGATATATGGGGGGTGAAGTTCAAGTACAAATTGAAAGTGAGCTATATTAGCCCCATCTTGGAGGACTACAAAGGGCAGACACTAAAGAAAACTGTTTCAGAGAGCAGAATGTTAGCTACGTAGGTCATCAAGCACTTTGTCTGAAAAGATAGATTACCCAAGTTAAGGAGTCACACCAATTATTGGGCTCTTTATAATATTGATCATTGACTTGAAAGAAGTAGGTTACATGCCAGCCTGGGATTCATAGAATATTAATGAACAAGTACTCAGTGAAACACTTGTACAATGGAATTTATCCTTAATAAACTGGTGTATATGATCAGCAGCTCTGGATGTCAGCTAGCCTTCTTTTCAGCAACTGAATACTTGTCCAGTAGACTGAGAGCAAGGTGTGTGACCGTAGTGGCATGGCCATAGACTATACAAAAATATGATATTATAAATTTGCCATCATTAAGACTTATTTATAACCCTTCTCCAGTGTTTTGGATACAACAACTACAAGTTCCTCAGCATGCTTTCATGCTTTGACATAACCCATCCTGCTAGATATTGGAAGATTAATTACATCAGACTCTTCCATGGTGAAGAAGACAGGCAATAAAATCGCATCCTGAACATAGGCTTTCCTTTTTCTTGTTTACTATGAAAATCGCTGTCTGTGAATTTGTTAGATGGATGATGCACCAAGATATTAATCCAGGTAACAATACGTTTATCAAACAAATTAAAAAGACAAAGGAAAGGGGCTTAATACCCATAAGATGTATAGGTGCTGTGACCCATAACATAGTGAAAGAGTTGAATGAATGCTCGGTTATGTTCCCAATAAAAAGACAATCTGTGGAGAGATTTCTGTTCTTTCAACTCTTAGTGACTCTTCACTTTATACAACTATATTCTGGATAAACACCCTGTACAGAGATTTATTTAAGCTTATCTTACTAACAAAAGCTGTATTTGTTAATATAGTCCAAACCATAGCAATGAGGAAATAGAAGAAGGCAACATCTGTTGAGCATATAATAAGATGCATAGCATGAAGTCTTTTTTACACATGATAAAACTGTGAAACAGACTCACGGATGTTAAACAACAGTGATGATGTATGGTTGAATGCAGATCAGTATTCATGGTTGCTTTATCCCAGATCTCAAAATCCTCTAGTGTGCCAGTTTTAATAAGGCTAAAAAATTTACTAAAGACATTTTTGCAAAAATTTAAAGTGTAATGAAAGATAACAGAATTTGTCCATGCTTCAAAGAAAATGTACTACAACATAGACTTGGAATATTGGAACTGTGGAATGGCATTGAGAAAGAATGTTTTCCACTAAACACATTTCTGGTGTTCCTTCCTTTTGTCTACTTATTCTCCACATCTTCTCTTCATGTAAGCTTTATAAGAAAAATAGCATTATCCATCTTGTACACAGATAGCTAGAGTTTCTCAAACAATACATGACACTTAGAAAACGCTCCACAAATATCTATGTAAATGAATTATTTCATTAAACACAACTCTAATGATTTATGCTGATCCTCCACATACCTTTCCATGAATCTTTATTTATATAATTGCTGGCCACAGGTACTATCTAAAGGGCTTTGTTGTCTGGTGAGAGATACTATTGACAGACTACTTGCTTTGAACAGTGACTATATCTATTTGTTATGGGATCCAAATAAGACAAGAGATGTCACGTTCTAACATAAACGCTGTAATTCACATTATGGTAGTGAACGCTGTAGTAATGGATTTTTTTCCTAGTTATCTGTGAGGTCTTGAGAAGAAACTCAAGGAGCTGTGTTTGGATTTCTTTATTTGCAAAATAAGGTTTAGAAATTATCTCAGCTCAGATGACCTCCATAGTTCAAGCCACCTCTTATATTATTGTCTCTTTTGTTGTTATTATTATTGTTGTTGTTGTTTTTATATTGTTAAAAGCATGGAATATTTTCATTCAACAGATAATTTAACAAAAGAACAACACATGGGATATGTTAGCATTAATCTCTGTTTTCATTTATGACATGTAACAATAAAACACATGACTTATAAATGTAAAATATAGAAGAGAAAATACAATCATAAAGAACAGAATAATGCAAGTCTATTATTATTGAGTAAAAAAAAAAAATTTTCATTTTTTCTAATTACACAGTTTAGGAACCGACTAGCTGTAGCTTCGTTCCAAATTTTACTCCCTGACAAAACTGCTGAAGTTCTTCAACTCCTGAGACTGTATCATTTGTTGTAAAACAACATCAATCAAGGCCTTTTAAAATACTTGGTAAATAATTAAGTTGATAACATCTAAAAGGTCCATGGTATTCAATTTTTTTAAAACTAATTAAAAATACATAAAAGATACTTTGTTTCACTGGCTGTTCAAAACTCCCTGCTTAACATGCCAGATGCCACAGCTCCTCAAGCTTGATGAGGGCTCCCCGGAGTTAATGTCGCTTAGACAGTTGTTGCCAGACAACTGAAGCAGATTGTGCAAGGCTGCATAATCATAGGATTTCACTCACAATGGAGGAGAGTCACTGCTGCAAGAAAAATATACTATCTTGATGAAAATAATAAAATAGCTACAAAATAACACATTTTAAATGCAGGTTAGTGTTAGGATACTCCTGACATTTTAGTTCTGAAGCCTCTATTTCAGTTTGTCCTCGTACATTTTACTGATAATGTACAGTTTTAAAATTAAAAATGTTGTACTGCAACAAGACCACACACACAGAGGGGGGGGAGCTAAGGGGGAGGGAGAGAGGGAGGGGAGATGCTTTGTTAGTATTGCAAGTTTGTGGACATTATTAAATGAAATTATATAAGGGAAGCTAAATGGCTTGAGCCATTTAATTTCTACATACATTTAAGCAACATATCCAATAAGCAAGATTATTATTTAAAAAATCATGAACAGGGTAAGCTAATAGAACTGGATTTTCATACATATATGTGTTAGAACAGCTTTTTTTAACTATACCACTTCAACTAACATGGTCAGTTATGAAAATACTATTCATCCCATCCAGTCTCCACTGTCTCCTTTTAGTCTTTATCACAGGACTTATTTTAATTTCCTAAACAATATGGCAAACCATCTTAGTGATTTTCTGTGTTTCTGTACTTTAAATAGCTGGTGAAAGAAACCTAGGGAAAGAAAGGGTTCTTGGGATCAAGAGTTTCCAGCATTTGAGGCATGATATCCATAGTCTGAAAACAGAGAGAAGTGAAATGACGCTCAGTTAGCTTTCTCCTTTGTATCCAATCCAGAACTAAGGCCAAAGAATTGGGCTGCTAATACTGGCTGTTCTTCCCACCTCAGTTAGGAAGCAAGATAACTCCACACAAACCTGGCCAAAGGTTCACCTAATGAAGATAATCCCTTCATAGGGTTGTCTGAAGGCTTGTCTCCTAGGTGATTCTTGACCTTGCCAAGTTGACAAAAGTATTCACTACCTCAAAATCCTAGTGATAAATACTGCTAATCAACTATCAACACAATTTCCCATTTTTTTTGGCCATTGTTCCTCAGTCTATACTATGTAAGGAGCCTTTTCTGAAGAAAAGAAAAATAATAAGAAGGAAAACGCTGAAAGAATTTCTACAAAAGAGTTTGTTTTCCTGGTAGTGTCCATTGACTTTTATCATAATTTCTGTCATTCAATAGGAAGTAAAATGGGAGTTCCCAAAGAACTACAAATACTTTTCAGAACAATTTCTAGAGTTTTTGAACCAATTATTGTCATACCTACCTCCAAAGTTATTGCGGTATAAAAATAAGGAGTAGGTGTTGACTAGTGAAACTTATATTCTCTGCTTTTTGAAGGAATATGACTTCCAATTATTTACCAATTACTTAGAATTCATCTCACTTTAGCAATTTTACTTGAAAATCAGCATATGTTGCCTAAATAATAAACCTATCAATTTTGTCATCTGTAGGTTATTTTACTTACCACCATAAGATTCTTTATAATTCTAAATTCACCAATTCTTGTCTGTAGTGATTAATATTATCAGCTTGATGGGATCTAGAATATCAATAAAGCAAGCAACTTAAACACCAGATTTTCTCTGGGGACATAATGTGACCAGTGCATACCCTCCCTTACAGGAAGAATTAGATTTCCTTCATCAGTAAGCAAAAGACAAATCCTTTCTCCCTTCAGCTGGTTTTATCAAGCACTTTATCACAGCGAGAGAAAAAATAACCACAGAGGAAGTCAGTGCCAAGTAGTAGTGCCATTGCTAAGATGAACCTGAGCAAGTGGTTTCTAGGTTTTGGAACTGATTCGTGGGAGGAAAGTGAAAGAATTGATGCTGTGAGTTAGAAAAACCAAGGAATGCTGTGCAAAGAGCTTGGTGGGCCTTTCAGAAAAGATGTGGCAAAGCCAGAATCCAGGAAAATTCAAAAGGGAAAAGGCAGCTCATAAGGTTTCAAAAGAGTAAGATGTAGGAGGAGCTAAGGTGGGAGGAGTTAGGAGAGGAAGAGGAAAAGGAAGAGGAGGAGTTAGGAGAGGAAGAGAAAAAAGGAGAGGAGAAGAGAGAGAGGCAGAGATGTAGGAGCAATGGAGCGGATGTTCACGTGTCTGTAGCAGTCAAAGGTAATTGGTATATCTAGGTTGGGTATTGCGTTACACTTCTGATTGTATGGGTATCTTGTTACTGATCATTACCAAATATATAAGCTTTGACTAATCTATAAGAATTAGAGTCTCATTCTCTTACTGGGCCTGCATGGATGACGGAATGGTCTGGGCATGCCCTGCCTTGCGAGATAGTGTGGAAGATTGGCAGAGCCATCTCTCAGCTGGCATCTAGTGGGTGGCAGGGCTGGTGTTTCTGGCAGCTGGTTCTAGCTGCAGCGTGCACTTGGCCTCAGGCAGAGAAACAGGGTAGCTGGGCTAGGCAGAGCCGCTTCAGCTTAGATAGTCGGCCTGAGCCAGAGACCAATTTTAAATAATTACTACAACAGTAAGACTCTGGCTGCATTATGTCAATCCTTAAGAACATGAAAGAGACGAATTCAAAAGTAATGGACTAGTTTGTTTGGCAGACCAATTTTGAAGACAAGATAGCATTCAGGCTGTGACACAATTAGTTTTCATTTCCTTATCTGGGTAAACAATGATAGAGTATGTGAATGAGTAACAAGTGACAAGAAAGGTCTAAATACAAAGAGTAGGAGTAAAATTGTAGACAAGGTGAATTGTGGTGAAACATTCGTAATTGTTAAGAAAATCCCTAGAGGAAAGCTGTAGCAGTAGAATAGAGCCAGACAATTAGTAAGGCTATGCATGATGTAGGAAGAGCTGAAGGGAAAGAGATACCATGCCCTTTGGTACCCAGATGTTGCCATGATGACCTACAGATGACAGAGATGGAACTGTAGATGTTGGTGTCTGCCCTAATGGAGTTTGGTCTTGCTTTGATCTTATCTTTTCTTGCTGTTATCCTATTTCTCCCTTCTATTGGAGGTATGTAAGTTAGTCTTTATACAGGCTCATAGCTTATATATTGCCTTGAGTCTCAGAAAAGATTTTGGACTTTTAAATAGTGTTGAGACTGTTAGACATTGTGCAATGAATTGGATGAATTTCAGTTTGGAAGTTGTCTATGAGCCAAGGAGGACAGAAAGTAGAATATTGTGGGTTAAAAATGATATGCTTAGATGTTAAGCTGACAAACGGTAGACTTGTGGTGATTAATATTGATTGTCAACATCAAACTAGAATTTCCTAAGACAATCCTCTTAGCCTGTATATAAAGGGGTTTCTAGAACAGTTTAATTGAGGTTGAAGACCCACTCTAAAAGGGCCAAGTACCATTCCATGGGCAATGTATATTGACGGAATAAAAAGGGGAAAGAATATAGAACACCAGCTGTACTAGCTGGTCTCTGTGTCAACTTGATACAAGCTGGAGTTCTCACAGAGAAAGGAGCTTCCCCTGAGGAAATGTCTCCATGAGATACAGCTGTAAGGTGTTTTCTCAATTAGTGATCAAGGGGGGAGGGCCTAGCCCACTGTGGATGGTGTCATCCCTGGGATGGTAGGCCTGAGTTCTATAAGAAAGCAAGCTGAGTAGGCCAAGGGAAGCAAGCCAGGAAATAACATCCCTTCATGGACTCTGCATCATCTCCTGCTTCCTAACCTGCTTGAATTCCAGCCCTGACTTCCTTTGGTGATGAACAGCAATGTGGAAGTGTAAGCTGAATAAACCCTTTTGCTTCTTGGTCATGATGTCTGTGCAGGAATAGAAACCCTGATTAAGACACTGGCTTTCATCTCTTTCTGTTCTCTGGCTACAGACCTAATTTTACCATATCTTCCACTCTCTTTGAAGAACTACAATTCCCAAATTGAAACCCTAAAGGAGATTTTTCCTCCTTTAGGCTGAATTTTTCAGTTATTTGATCATAAAAAGGAGAAACGAAATTAATACAGCCCCCTTCAAGTTGATCCACTTTTGTTAGAATAAAGTTTAAAAGTCTTTCTATAACTTGTATAACAGGTAAAGTTTCTGTATACATAGTTTCATTAATTCATTTATTTATTAATTTAAATATCCTTAGTTTAGCATTCATTTGTTAAGGATATATTAAGTATGTAGACAACACAACCTTAACCTGCATAGTCTCCATTTTATTACAGTTTGGAACTGTTGAGTTTCCACAAATATGAATGTGCTCTTGACCTCATTGTAAAAGACTTGATCAGTCTATTGGGTTTTCTTTATTCTTATATCATTCTATTAAGAAAAGAAGTATACAAAATAAATTACTGGTCCTCAGAATGTTTTCAACAAGAATTATTCTTTGGCCATGTAGTGGCAGCCTTTAGTTCCAGACTTGGGAGGCAGCAGCAGGTGGATCTCTGAGTTTCAGGACAGCCTGGTCTATAGAGCAAGTTCAAGGGCAGCCAGGGCTACCCAGAGAAACCCTGTCTTGAATAACAAAAACAAAAAAAGAATTATTAATTTAAAGTATTCATCATTAAAGGATTGAAATTAAAATGCGCCCTTAAAATGCATAGCAAGTATTAAGTCAGACTTCAAATGCTTTTGCGCTAATGTTCAGCTTCAAAAGTCAAAAGACTGCTTGAATTCTTCAGTTGTCCATTTACTTACTACACATTTATTTAACAATCTACCATAGTAAACACAGCTGCTTGTAAACCAAAATAAAACAGTAGCAAGAGAGAGAGAGAATGAGAGAGAAAGAGGGGGGAAGAAGGAAGAGGAAGGAAGGAGAAAAAAGAGAAGAGAAGAAGAGGGAAGGAAGAAGGAAGGAAGAAGGAAGAAGAAGGAGAAGGAAGGAAGGCAAGAAGGAAGAAGGCAGAGAGGGGGACGAGGGAGGGAGGAAGGAAGGAAAGAGAACACCCCAACACATTGAGTCAAGATGAAGAACTGAAAACATATTTCATTATGTTTAATACCAAACCAACAGAAATACACATTGGTAATATCTCAGTAAATTTTCAAACAATCACAAAATTCTATGCATATTTAAAGCAGTTTGTCACAGGAGATAAACAAATGCAACCAAAGGTAACGTTAACACAGTTTTCAGGTATTTAACATAAAGACTTATCCACACTCTCATACTTCAGACATTGCCTAGTGGTTACACTATGGCTTGAAGATCAATTTTCTTTCACAAAGTTTATATAGGAATGTTTTAACAATACATTCTCAAAGTAAGAAGTAAAAATATGCCAGTTTTCAGGTAGGTAACATGTACATTGTAGATCAATTGACCTAAACAGCAAATTTATCTCTCACAGTTCTGAGAGTAAGAGTCCTAGATCATGATGTTGAGAGGTACGATGTGTAAAGAAGCTATAACTCTTGAGAAATCACCATGGCCCCTCACTTACCATTTTACTATTTCCCAATGGTCCTATGTCCTCTCACTATCTCCTGCAAACTTAATATTTCAACATATTAATTGTGGAGAGTGGGCAGCAGATATGCCTAAAAATCAAACTCTGTGAAATGTACAAACTATTAAGAAAACTAAAACTCATTTTGCATAAATAAAAATAAACTCCCCCATGGTCAACAAATTAATTCTTTAGTGAATATGTATTAAGCATCTACCACATATCTACAAATACCATGTTAAATCTTACGCTTACATGATACACCAAAATTTACCATCATGAAACCTTTGGACTTAGCATTTTATCCTCACTTCAAGTCTGTAAATTCTGATATTTTCTTTACCTAAGTTGGATTCTACATTGTAAGAGATTAAAAGCAGCAGAACAAATTTACTCTCTATTTCATGACCTTGGGTCTGATACATTTATTTAGCATGTTTTATGAAATAGAATTGAAGCCATGGGAACCAAAACACCCATGTTTGAATTCCTGCTTTAAGTGTTTTTGTTACACAATCCAAGTTTTATTTCCTTCTTCCTTTCAAACACATTTATGAGTTTAGGAAAATGAATTATGAGAAAACTTACAATAGCAATTATTCTTTATCTCATGGAATAATATCAAGACTAAGTATTCCTGATATCACCCTAAGAATAGATTTCATTTACTAAAAATATCATTTGTCAAACCCTTGGGATGTGTTTGAAAAACAAGACAAAGTTAAGTAACTTGCAGGTCCTGCAAATTATCATCGACTCCTTTTCACGTTACTGGAGACATTTTGTATTTAGCCTCCATTTTGCTCATAAGGGAAAACCAAGTTCATTCACTTCCCAGAAGTAATCGTTCGAGCTGACACTGAAAAAGTGCTACTAATAGGTCAAAAAGCTATGACTGTATTATTAATACTCTGTTATCTCAATGTTCTGGAAATCTCTTAGCCATCACCCCACTTACCTCACTGTAGGCCAATCAGCTTAAAGGTCATCTGATAATACATTCTCTAGTTAGCCAAAATATGATACTGCTTCCCTCTTTGCCTTCTGAACTTTTGAATCTGTTATATTTTTTTCCTATAAAAATCCTGCCCTAAGAGAAGATGAGCACCACAGTTTGGATCCTGATTCCTTTCTATGGTCCTGAGCGATCATCCTGAATTAAGTATTCAGTAAATTTTCATCATGTCTGAGTAGTCAGTTTTGGCCAATCCTGGACCCCAACACAAGTATTTTAAGTTTTCACTACTACATGGAAAAATATATAAAACATACATTGACAAAGACATATTATCTCATAATATTTGAGGGTGAGAAATTCAGGTAGGGTTACTTCAAAGGTTGAAGTCAGCACAATAGTTACAGATGTTAGAGGATGAATGTAGAAAAATTTTAATCCAGAAATATGGCTACTCTCCACAAGGGATCACATCCAAAGACCTTCTGAGTTTTCTGAAAGAACTAATGACAAAATTTCTATTTCTTACCACAGAGGTTCTTCCAAAGATACAGAGGCAACATAAAAAAATTTCACTTCAAGTTGTTCAAGAGAGATACCAATACTGAGCTGACCATTGATATTGGGTAATTAACTGATGTGTTCTTCCGTGGGCAAAACTATTTCTTCCACTCAGCATGATTTCATTGCCTATAGTCTTTTGGGTAGGGTCCAGGCCTCATGAATTTTTTCTTGGACATAGATACCCTTCTTGTTCAGCTCATATTTAGGCAGTTTGTTGGTGAGACTTTTAGAGCATACTTTGATATTGCTTAGAAACATAATCTCACAGCAAAATCTATGATCCACTAGCCTTTTACAATCTTCCTGCCCCCTCTTCCATAATGTTTCCTGAACCTTAGAAGTGGCAGTATTTGGTGGGTATATATGTTAAGATTGGTCTCCACAACTCTGAGTTTTGATCGGTTGTGATTTTTCTGTAGTGGTCTCTGTAATGTTATTCAAGGTACCTCTTGGTCATACATTATTACCATTTTTTCTATCCTTTTCTATCGATCACCCAGATAACACATCACATTATAAAACAATGCTTCTCAACCTTCCTAATGTGTGACCCTCTCATTCAGTTCACATTGTGGTGACCCACAACCACAGAATTATTTTAGTTGCTAACTCATAACTGTAATTTTGCTACTGTTATGAATCATAATGTAAATATCCAAGTTACCCAAGGGTCTCAGGCCATCCCTGTAAAAGAGTCATCAAATCCCATAGGAGTCACAACCCACAGGTTAAGGATCGCTTTTACAGAAAGCAACCACACAAACATGTAGATATGACTAAACCAAAGTATCTTGACTTTGACAGGTCACACTCACTTTGTTACTCAAACATTGGGAAAAATGGAGCTACACTGATGTTTTGTGGTATTTGACACTTTCAGTTTTGTGACAGTGACGCATTTAGATTGCTGTTGCTATTTTTGTATTGCAATGATAATGAGCATAAAAACCATATCTCTGTAACTTCCTTCATGTTCAGCACATTGGGTCCACTAAAATATGCATACCTCATTTTTATGATATTATTATTCCAGTCCTTCTTTGATATCCAAACACCAAGACAGCAGAAAAAAATTCTGAAATACTTAAGCAAATATTTTAGCATGGGATCAAGTCTGTTGAAATCTTAATACTCTCAATGCATCCCATTTTAATTATATTTATATTCCAGAAGAACCATCCGTGTCTTCCATAACTCTTGAAGCCACTCCCTGAACTCAGAATCCATGTAGCATCAGAAGTAGAGAAAAAACAATTCAAATCTATTCGCGAATTTCTTTCATGTATTGAGTTAGCTGCAGCTTTTCAAAGCAATATAATCTAAAAGGGTTTTATTAGGTTGGCTTCTGTAATGAAAAGCTGAACAGTCCAACAAAAGCCATCTGTGCAATCAGGATCCAGGCAACCCAGTAGCATCTCAATTCAAGAAGGTAGAAACCTCAGAAAAAGATGGAACGATGGATTAAACAGCTACAGAAAGCCCAGAGAATTGCTGATGTGAGTCCAAAATGAAAAGCTGAAGAAGGACCCTGACATCTTTGAGTTCTCATTCTGGATCTTCCAGAGACTGACTGAATTTCACACTTTCTGCTTGTATTCAGCCAGGTACCTAACCGTTGGCTAGTGCAGCTCCCTCTCAGGGCAAGTCTTTACCCCTTAGTTTCTCCCACATGTCTATTTTCTCTGATTACAGACTTAGAGACATATCTACAGATGTGTTTTAGTAATAACCTGGATGTCTCTGAATCTAATCAAGTTCAAAATCAAGATTAACCATCATAGACACACACAGTTATAAATATGCCACTTCTTATCGAGATAAAATTCAGTGATACACTACATACTTGTTTTAGCATTGGAAAGGCCATAGGATCTTAAAGAAGGCAGAAATATGTAAATCTGTGCCTGAACATATTCAATGAACATATTCAAGAGAAGCACTTACAAAAAGAGGCCAAGATAAAATTCTATGATCACTAGATATTTGTGTTAATATTTAAAAGCCCTTGGGATCTTATAGAAAGCAGAAGTATATAAACCTGTGCATATGTTTCCAAGAAACACATTCAAGAAGACCAAAGTGTTTTGTCAAAGCAGAAATTTGGATTTCTAAGTAACCATATTTCAAAAGAAGAAATAGTTGGGATTTTAAAGTCACCGAGTAGTCATAACATCAGCATAACCTCTTTCTCTCCACTGGAATATATTTGTTTATATTCCACAAAGGAAATCAGGGCTCGAAGCTTAAAACTGGTGTAATTAAAGCCACTGAAACTTATCCTGACCTGCTATTTTTCAGCCTTGTCTCACAGATTCTTCTGCACCAATAATTTATAACACGTGATTCTAGCTGAAAAGGTGAAAGTAATTTGGGAAAATCATTTTAAAAGCAATTTTCAGCTGACAAATTGTTTAAAGATATAACTGAAGGACTTACATATTCATAATTTTCTCTATATATTATTTAATAACCCTTCCTTTTCACAACAATCTGAAACATCCCAATAGGTTAAATAAAATTCTACAAGAAAACTACTGGAATGGAAGTTTGAAACTAATGCTTATAACCAGTTGTTGTGATATACACCTTCAATCCCAGAATTAGAGAGACAGGGAGACAGATGTGATTCTATAACAAACATGTAAAATTTGACAGAACATTTAGTAATAATTAGCAGAGGACCCATTTCCTCTCTAGTTAGAATTTTGTTTCATAAATCCTAAATCCTAATTCATTTTCCTACCAGGCAAAGGTTAAAAGGAAAGATGAGAATCTCAGGAGCATATGATAAACCATCTGTGTTTCATCTAATAAGTAATATATATTTATATTAAATAACACATATTCTGATATGTGGAAATAGAATAGAATACAGATTCAATCCATCCAAATTCAGAAAACAAAATAGTATGTACCTAAATAAAATACATGGAGGTCAAATTGTGACACAAGCAAAAGGAAAAGAGAACAAGATTAGAAGAAATTGTCTGTAAATGAATAAATCTTATTCCTAAATATACATTCTAGGTGTGCATACAGAAGGCATGCATTTCTGGAAAGGGTTAGCCCACCTGACACATCGCTGAAAGCCAGTCAGGCAATAAGATCAGCAGCTGCAGCAGGCAACTGATTCAGCAGCAGATGTGAGACAACACGCCCTGTTTCCAAATTTGCTAGAAGGATAAAACCTTGTTTAAAAGGAAGCTGAATCTGGGTTATTCAGTAATGAGGTAAACAACAGACAGCAAAACTGTACTGCAGAACAAATCAGGATTTCACTGGAGAGGAGAGGAGAGGGAAAAAGGGGGTCAAGGAGTTGGAAGTGAAATGGAAGGACGAATCCTCACCACAGAGAAGGATATTTGGTACAAAATACAGAAAGTTTAAAAGGTCAGTGTAGGCATCTATCAGTACCTTGTATACATGTGTGTACATGTGACATGGTACACACATACACACACACAACAAGTGTGTGTGTGTGTGTGTGTGTGTTCCTGTGCATTCGTGTGCATGCATATGTATGTGTGTGCGAGTGCAAGTGGTGTGTGTGTGTGTGTGTGTGTGTGTGTGTGTGTGTGTTTGAACCTGGTTTTGATAGTCTACGTGCTACAGCCAATGACTAACTCCCTCACCAGTTTGCAAAGGCATGGCGACGGGATTTGATTGCAAATGCCTCCCATTCTAATCTCAGACCAATATACCAATATATGTCTGACAACAGAATGATCTCCATTCTGACCTGTTCTGTTTTTCTATTGTGTAGCATTTCTGCTGTGTTGTTTTCCATCGGGCTGGATGCTGAAGTGGCTGCTCTTAAGCCCGAGGTCTTGCACAAGCAAGGCATGAACTCTACAGCTGCATTTTCCCTTTAAGGATTTGTAACAGTCGTTTTCTCAAATAAAACGAAATTTCACGTAAGATATGCCCATCTACTAGTGACCTTTTATTTAAAAAAATAAAAATGCAGCTTTTTCTCCCCAAGAGTCAAATAAGAGTCAAATATGACCTGTTGAAAAACTGGTCTGTGGATTCGTTATCTTTTGCCTACACCCTTCCCATTAAAAGGATTCTTGAACCTTCCCAACTTGAGCCTTATGTTAGGAATACAGCAAAGCATGACTCCTAACAGCTGTGACAAGTGTCCATGTGGAGACTCAAGTGTAAAATTGCTTTCAGGAAACGGACTAACTCACTTATTCTAATTGTAACATCTAGGTTTTATTTTTTTTTAATTCATTTCTTTAGTTTCAATGGGCAAACAAAACAAACTAAACTCGAAGTGTTGTAAACTCAAAATATCATATTAAGTGAAGTAAACAAGATCCAGAAATAGAAGCCCCTCAGGCTGTGTGTCGTATGCCCCATCTAGCTTTGGGTTTTTAGATTTGCCTGTTGATTGAAGTGTCTTTAGGAACCAGGAAGCTAGAAAGAGTCCATGATGGTAGGTTGGGGACAATTCCTTAGGGACTATAGGAAAGAAGTATGAAGATAAGAGGGCAGGACAGAGGCAATACTAGTGGTCAAAGGCTGAAGTGTGGACAGAAGCAAAGACAGTGAGGGTGAGTTAACTGAAGAAAATAAATATTTATATTATATTATATTATATTATATTATATTATTATATATTACATAATAGATGAGATGAGATATATAGATGATATATGATATAATATGTAATATGTATTTATATATATTTGGATGGATAATATATATAATTCATACATAATACATGATAATATAATAAATAATATTTACATCCCTTATAGAAATCCATAAATGTATAAGCAAATGAAAATTTAATTTAATTTTTAAAATGACAAGTTTTCAGAAAGTTAAAAATGTTCACTGGGTAAGACGGAGAAAGACACAGGTTATTACATAAAATCTCAGTACAGGTGTGAGATACCACTTCATGAGTTCCCCAGATGCCCCCAAAACACAGACCATTGCTCTTGGTTGCCCACCAGAATTAAGTGGTAAAATCCTGTTGCTGATAATACAATGTATTTTGGTTGATAGAGAAATCAAACTAGAACTAAACTGACAACTCCACCGCCCCCCACACCCCCCCACACACACACACACACACAACTAGCTAGCTTTCATAGTGCAAGGTGTTATTCGAACCACTGGGAAAGAAAAGTCATCATTGGAATTTCCCAGCACTGAACATTACATTCTACAATATCAACCTGCCAGGCCAGATGTTCCCACTGGCACAGTAATGGCCTGACATTATACGGAGAACCAACTATATACTAGTCTGAGTGGGACTGTGGCCTGTTCTATAGGGGAGAACTCATGCCTGCTACTGTACACCTAGTCAAACCCCTCATACATGGAGAGATTATAGACCCAAAAGAGGGGGTGACTGTGATACTGCCATTGTTTAGCAAAAGGTCAGGATGATAAACTGCCTTCTATCTTTATGTTGGTAGCCATGGAACTGGGATGAGCTCAACTTGATCAGAGAAGCTTCTATCTGAGGTGACTTCTTAAAAACCACAACTCGTTAAAGTGCTACATATAAGTTACTTGCTACTGAAGGGTCAGTCCCAAATGAGACATTTATATAAATCTCCACAACCTCAGGAAACTCATGGGGGAAAGAGTTGAAAGACTGTAAGATCCAAAGAATGGGGAAGGGTGCTGGGGAATGGTGTCTTCTAAAGAAGATGTGGGCTACTATTCCCTCAAACTAACAACAGCCCTAGTTAGCTTCACAAGACCTGTGCAAGAACGTTCCAGTCAC
The DNA here is from genome assembly GCA_021653895.1 of Mastomys natalensis. Classification (NCBI taxonomy): domain Eukaryota; kingdom Metazoa; phylum Chordata; class Mammalia; order Rodentia; family Muridae; genus Mastomys; species Mastomys natalensis. The sequence continues at coordinate 162,231 of JAJTUV010001359.1, read as the reverse complement.
TAACTCCATCATTAGTGAGGGATGGTCTACAAATCTCCACCTAAGTGAGGCGCTATTGGCAACTTGTGGATGAAAAGAGACATACTTCAGGGATGTGGCCTCTGGTGGGTTGATTCTGCACTTGCAGGCAGTACTGACTGGAATAAGTCTGAAATTAAGAAGATAAAAGAGGATATGAAGGATGTGGAGACAGAAGGGAGAGGGAATGGGTATGAGCAATATACATTTATATTGTTATACATTTATATTGTGTATGTGTGTTTGTGTGTGTGAATAAAATTAAAAAATAATTTATAAAACATCTGGTTTGTAGAGATATTTCAAACAATATGCTCATCCTGCCATTAAAACTCATAAACAGATTCAAATATCCATATAGTAAAAGATACTTTTAAGGAAATGACAAGAAGTATTCAAATATTCATATATAAAATTCTAAATAAATGAATTAAAAGTTAAAAGAAATCTAGGAAGAATGGAAGGGGCTACTCTAGTTGATCATACTATCTTTGCAATGAGAATAATAATAATACATGACATTAAATAAAAAAATATTTGTACAGTACTTGGCACATGTAATTTTCATGGCAAATCATTTTACTCAACCCCCTCCTAACATGTCTAATATACTACCATATAGCAGAAAATAAGTAAATACAAAGGATCTAGTGAATGGTACAGTTGATTCTAACTATTAATGAGTCCAGAGACAGTAGACTTAACTGTAATATTTAATACCTTCTTATTTATTATGGCTACAAACATAACCTATCTGCGTGGTAGCAAAGACTTAATTTATTCACACCTTTTATTGGATCAGTCAACGAAAGACAGTTACAGCCTGTTAAGACATGTTTTATTGAGTAACTAATTGTATCACTCTAATGAATAAGGGTGATCTAAGACTCTTGATAACAGATGGCAAATCTTAAAGGTTCATGCCTTATTTCAGGTGTGAGATGTAGACACTTAGAAAACAAAACCTGGGAACAAATTAGACATAGTCAGTGAAGCAGGGCAAGCCTATTACAAGGAGCAGTTAGGAGCACAGTTGGGTTAGAATAGAATTCATATAGTAACAGCTCAGTGGAAATTCAGGTAGGTGATACCAACATAGGAGGGGATAACAGATGTTGTCAATGGCAAGTGCAGAAACAAACACAGGAAGCCTGGTGGCAGGAAAGATTAAATAGTGATGAAATAAATTATAGAAAACACAGTGTACTCCCACCAAATGCTATAGATGCCTTTAAAAGAAAAGAATACTATCTTAGCAGGGTGAAGTTAGTGAGATGACCAGAATGGGGGTGGGAAGAATATTTGCTAGTTGTCAATCATATTACATACACGCTTGCATCACTACAGGATACATTATTTCAATGTTTCTCTGTACTAACCGCATACATTGCAAAACACACCATTACTTGTCGTGAATCCGATTATCAACATCATAGCTCTGTGGGTGGTTATTTTGTTCCCAAATGCACAGATGAGAAAAGCAGTACAAAGCTGGTTTTAATTTTTGGAGATCAAACGAGCTATAAAGGGAAGAGCCAGAATAGAGATCCACTTGTAGAATCTAGCTTTATATCGAAATAAAAAAGATATTATTGGAATTTTTATTGTTGTTCAAACTGAAATTCCCAGTGCATATAATAAGTAAGAGGTTTCAGGAATGAGGTCAGAAGGCCTTTATCCTGATGCATAAGGGTAGAGATCTTAGCAAAAAGCTAGAGAAGACTAGCAAACCTCCTATTTTGTGATTCTACCAAATGAAAGCATAACACTCGTTCCTGTTTTGTGAGGATACAAGGTGTCATAATCAAAATCTTCTTGACTCTCACCCGAACCGAAACCTGTGGATTCCATTATCTTGTCTTCCTGCTGTGAGAAACTGTTAAATAAAATTCTCTTTTGTGCATCTTGTCATCTCAAGTCTTCCTTTCTAGGAGCAGGAATGGCTAAATATCAACCTGGCACTGGAGTAAAATAGCTAGCAACAGAGGTTTATGATAGTAAATATCGCAATGTAAGTCAAGAAATACAGAATTTGAGGAGTATGTACAGAATTCTGGTGTTGGGCACAATAGGTATAAAATACTTAGCACATAGTGTGATAATAAATATTATCTAGGAAAGAAATGAGTATTGTTGACTAAAAAGCTTCCCGCTTAAGTTCATATGAAGTCTTAGTACCTAAGAATGTGATTATATTCAGGAAATAATCTGTAAGAAAGCAAAACAAGGAGGAATCCTTAGATAGCCACTTTGCCAAGTACCTTAGTCTAGCTACTATTTTCTACTATTGTGCTGCTGCCAAAGTACTTGATTAGAGATGTCCTAAAAAAAACACAAGGATCAAGATATAGGAAATAACAGGATAAGAAAATACTTGTTTTTGACACAAAAGACACTATGTCCAAAAATGAGGCCTGGACCAACACAATGGAGATAGAGTATGTTAAATACCTCAATTAGTGTGTCTGAGACAAAGAGAAAACAATAATTAATATCAAAATTAGTTGTATTTTCAACTACTGCTCTTCAGCTCCTTGTAAGGATAGGACTAGAATTTAAGCAAAAGAAAGAGACATTAGCAGGTCCTGTTAAAGTAGAGATAGATACCCCTGAGGTGTGAAAGGAGCAAGGCATTCAATGCTTATGGCGCCTGCCATCAAATGCACAAAGGCAATCTTACTGTTTACATCCTCCTAAATGAAACTGCAGTAAATTTTAGGCCCAAACTAGGTCGCTCCAGCTGCATTTTATCTACAGTCTTGCTTCTTTCCATGATGAATGCCTCAAAAATAATGTGAAATTTTCCTAAAAATAATGTATTCTAGCAGTCTGTAAGTCATGTAGGACACCAAGGCTAGCTTAGAACTTCATGGCCACTCACAAACTCTCTTTAAATAAACTCCACTTTTTCCTCTTCTTTACTAAATGCCTTCTATTCTTCCTTCCTTCCTTCCTTCCTTCCTTCCTTCCTTCCTTCCTTCCTTCCTTCCTTCCTTCCCTTTATATCCAGATTGATCCATAGCAGCACCCACCCTCCTCCACTCCCAGTCCCACTCTCACACTCTCTCCCCTATCTCCACCTTTTTTTCTCCTCAGAGAAGGGGAGCTCCCACCCCCATGGGTACCAACTCACATCACACATCAAGTCACAGAGGGACTGAGTGCATGCTCTCCAGCTGACTACAGACAAGGCAGCCCAGCTAGGGGAAAGGGATCCAAAGGCAGGCAGAAGAGCCAGAGACAGCTCCTGTTCCAATTGTTAGGGGCTCCCACATGAAGTCTAAGCTGCACATCTGCTACATATGCATACTTTCCCAACACAAATGTGTTTTTAACAACATCTATATCCAGAGGTTATCAAACATGCGCTGATTTGAATTCATAGAATTAATTTGGGAGTTTGAAATCTACAGTTCTGGTTTTTAGTGTTATGATCATCATCCACACCTCCTGAATTTAAAAGAAAGAAGTGCAACAGTAAGATCTGACAGTGGAATCCTGGCTGTATTTTTTCTTGTAACAAAGACATACCTCCCTTAATTAACATCCACAGCTTCAAATGACTAAATTTGGTGAAAATGGCAAGTCCAGAGCCAGGAGAGACCTAGACCTGTGTCTTGTGCACCAAAGATAGCCAAGCTATGACTGTAAAAGGAATTGCTGGGCTACATCTGTGAGTAGTAAAAAACTGATAGATCACTGACACAAGTCAGATACACAATTGTCTCTGATTGAGAGAGAGTTTATGTTCCAGTCATGATATTCCACTCAAGCCAAAACCTAATGCAAGTGATCCTTAATTCTTTCTAAGTCTATAAAGTAAAGAAATTGCAGAAGAAAAGTATAATGTTAGTAATAGTTGTCTCATGCAATGCAAATACCAAAGTTATTTTAACAACATAAAAGTGAAAGATGTTGTTACAAAAACCAGGTATCTAGTGTATCTAACCAAGATAATTGATAAACATTAAAAAAAAAAAAAAGTTCCCTTCAAAGGAAAGAACCTCCTATTAGAAAAAGAGTGCTATCTCAGATTTATTTTGCCAGATAAATCAAAGCCTAGCTTCAGAAATTAGAGACAAGAGTGACTTCTGTTAGGGACTAATGGAGACAAATTTACATTGAAATTAATACTTATTCCCCATTCTAAAACTCTACAACTCTTTAAAACTACCCTACAGTTATATAGTCTACGACTACAAAAGGAGAGGTGTATCTGGGTGACCATACATATGTTTAAAACATGTTCCAGTTTACTGACTACCTGAACACTTTATTGAAAGTGACCTACTGCACAGGAATAAAAAGGGGGACGTCCTTTTCAAAATATTACTGTTATTGTCAATGCCACTCAAAGAAAATATTGGATGGAGATGGACTGATTCCTGTTACTATAATTCCCATTCTGTCACTCATAGACCAAGAAATAATTTTTACTTTCAGGTCTTATTATTTAAGAAATACATTTTCGATAGCTATACTTGACACGCTGATTGTTTTAGTGGATATGGGGAAAGTATATTGAAAATGCACTGGAAAAAATGTCATCATTCTAGATGACATTAAGAGTATTTGTGAGTCATGAGAGGAAGACATCTCAAGGTGAAGAGTTTGAAAAAGCTGACTCCAACCCTTAAGGATGACTCTAATACATTCACACTCCCAAGAGGAGCTAATCACAGATGTAACAGACGTTATAAAATAACTATAATAATGTCCGGGATATAGACATGTTACTGAAAGCTTGCCATGCCATGATAAACATAACCAAGTGAAGAGGTCCTACACATGGGTGATAAAAATTAATTTCTTTCGATGGGCTTCCCACTTTCACTTTCATTAGTACAGCAGCCCTGAAGACAAAACAAAACAAAATAAAACAATTTTTTCAGCTTAAACTGTCAAAGAACATGGAAGGTCAAGAACAAGATTAGGCCTTTTGGATTTCACTCATTCACATTTATACAAACACCCTATTATACCCTTTGGGTATGTTGTACTTCTACAGATAATTAAGTGACTATTTTATTTTCTATATGTAATATATATTGAAGAATATATATCGAAGTGAATGAAATCAACACACCGTTTATCTGTGCCTGAAGTCCCAGCTAACTGACTCACAATGACACTAATTCATTCAGTAGGCAGAAATAGCACGACTTAAACCCTCCTTAAAGCTCTCACCACCCAATACTATTGTGCTGTGCATTAATTTACAACACCCGAACTTTAAGGTACAGATAATGGTACTGATGGTGTTGTCTTCCTGCAATGCTGGCACAATTGTGGTGAAGATTTTAAAGGTCAAAATGCTATCCTGACAGCTTTTACCCCACCACAAGTACATGGAAGATAAAGAACAGGATTAAGCTGTTTAGATTCCAATCATATACATTTATATAAACACCCTATTATACCTTTTGGGCATGTTATACTTTCACAGATAATTAAGTGAATATTTTATGTATATGTAAAATGTGAGAGTCAGTCAAAATTTAGGTGTAATGAAACCTAAAATTGGTTCTCATCAAAGCAACCAAAAAAACATAAAGGACATTGCCACTGTATTGGCATTCCAACTAAATTGATCTTTAGAGAATCTTCTTGCTTTGTAAAATTTTACTGTTTAAGTGGTTGTCATAGTTAGGGTTTCCATTGCTATGAAGAGACACTATGATAAAGTCAACTCGTATAAACAAAAGATAACATTTAACCAGGGTAGCTTCCAGGTTCAGAGGTTCAGTCCATTTTCATCAAGTCAGGAAGCATGACAGCATCTAGGCAGACATGGCACTGGAGGAGCTGAGAGTTCTACATCACATTCAGAAGGCAAACAGGAAAAGACTGGCATCCTCAGGCAGCTAGGAGGATGCTCTCTCAAAATCCATACCCACATTGACACACTTCCTTTAATGAGGCCACACCTTCTCCCACGAGGCCACACCTCCTAATAGTACCACTCCCAGCCCCAAGCATATTCAAAACAACACAGTGGTGATTTTTGAAATTGGCATTACGTACCTAGTTATCATCAGTAATTGAAGCGATGCTAATATTGTACAACTATGCATCCTTCGTGATGCAAAACATCTATTCTTCCTTTTCCTTTAGAGAATAAATAAAGTAGCTGCTGTAATAGGTACCCCCTCAGCCTGCCTTCGAAGGATTCATCCCGACAAGACACATCACTAGCTGTTCAAAGAAGACATGTTTCCCTTTGTCTCCTTTGTTGCATGTCGTCCTGCTCATGGACCATAGTCCGATAAAGAGCATCATTTCTCCTCTTCCCCTGTGTCTTCCCTTTCTCCCCTCCACCCACCCACACCAGAGGCAGCCTCTGTATTTTTTCCTTTTAATAAACCTCCCAGGTGAGACCATTTCCATGGTGTCATCTTGTCAAAACCCACCACTTAGTTCCATCAGCTACTGCGAAACCACTATGGTGTTAGTTTTCTAAGTGAATCAGAAATACATTAAAGAAAAAGTAGGCATCCTCTTTAAAAGGAACTAAGCTGGTAGGTGACACTAGAGCTAACACATCACTTTGTCTAGGTTCTGCTGCTGAAACAGAACACACAGATAATGTGTAAGTCATACCAGCTGTTTCAGTTCATCTTCCTGGATCCCTCTAAGGCCAAGAACAGGTCATCAGCATGTGGCAAGGACCTCATGCTGTACCTTCTTGTGGTGGAAGGTGGGAGAATATATATTGAAGTGAATGAAATCAACACATTTTTATCTGTATCTGGAGTCCCAGCTAACTGACTGACAATGACACTAATTCATTAAGTAGGCAGAAATACCATGACTTAAACCCTCCTTAAAGCTCTCACCATCCCACTGTTGTGCTGTGCATTAATTTACAAGACCCGAACTTTAAGGTACAGATTTAAACCATAATGGTACTGATGGTGTTGTCTTCCTGCGATGCTGGCACCATAGAGGTGACGATTTTAAAGGTCAAAATGCTATCCTGACAGCTTTCACCCCACCACTAGTACATGGAAGATAAAGAACAGGATTAAGCCTTTTACATTCCAGTCATGCACATTTATATAAACATAACATTATGAATCCAAAGAAGAAATTAATGAATAAGCACAGAGTATACATTTTGATCATTTTAAAGCTCACATTCAAATAAGATTCTGCAGACTTCCTTTGGTCTTTTCCTGGATACACTAAACCTCTACAGAGGTACCTCTGGCTTTTAGGTTCCAGAGAATTATATATTTTTCTCAAATAGTGCTTGTTATTTTAAGATAAGACATGCCAGCGACGGAAGATTATGTGTGCACATAAAAGAATAATCTTATCCTCAAAGATTTTCAAAGAAAGCTACAACATGAATAACAGCCTTGGTATAGTTTTATTAATATGAATTAGAATCCTACAAATACATTAATTATTCAAGAGTTTTGCTTGTTATAGTGTATGTAGTTTGAGAATAAAAGGAGAGACTTTGCTATGCATGTTTCAACATATTTAAGTTATACTTTCTTTAATCTTTGAGTCTTAGGAAGTAATCTTTTATAAATAGATAAAAGAAATGGAAATGACAAATAATTTAACCCCTCTAACTCAGCATTACTTATTCTTGGTCAGAATTAAAGCCATTTACACAGAGGAAAGAGTGGAACTTCCATCCAGTGCATTATCAATATACCCAGTTCATTTGACCATTTCAGTAAAATCAGCCAGTTTTCACCTATTTTTTAAATTATCTTTAATTTTTTTTTACAATCCAGTTGTTATCCCCCTCCCGATCCACCCTCTGACAGTTCCCCATTCCATTCCTCCTCTTCCCTGTCTCAAAGAGGATGTCCCTACCCCCCTCCCACCCCACCAGGCTTCCTCATTCCCTGGGGTCTCAAGTTCCCTGAGGGTTAGGTATATCTTTTCTCACTGAGGTCAGACTCGGCAGTCCTCTGCTGTATATGTGTCCGGGGCCCCATATCATCTGGTGTATGCTGCCTGGTTGGTGGCTCAGTGTTCAAGAGATCTCTGTGGTCCAGGTTAGCTGAGACTGCTGATCTTCCTATGGGGTCACCCTCCTCCTCAGCTTCTTCCAGCTTTTCCCTAATTCAACCATAGGGTTCCCTGGCTTCTGTACATTGGTTGGGTTTGAGTATCTGCATCTGACTCTTTTAGCTGCTTGTTCGGCCTCTAGGAGGGCAGCCATGCTAGGCTCCTGTCTGTCAGCACACCATAGCGTCAGTAAGAGTGTCAGGCCTTGGAGCTTCTCCTTGAGCTGAGTCCCGATTTGGGCCAGTCATGACAAAAGCGCTTATTTTTCTTTTTAAGAAAGCTTTTGCTGGTTAAAACAGTGAGTCTCAGCAATTGCAGCAGGAGTGTTTCTGACTCCACCTTTGTTTTAAAGTATGGACACTTAAAGCACAAAAATGTACACCTTGACGGTATGATATGTAAAATTTGGACACACGTGTACATTGTATGATGTCTGATTACATAATGTTTAAATATATTATCTTCAAGCATTTATTATTTATTCCTAGTCAGAGCATCCTATATTTTCTTCTAGCTTTCTGAGGCATACATTACTTCATCATTATCCGTGGACACTTCACTATCTTGTCCCTATCTGTGTCCCTAGTACCTGTTACCTTTCCCCATAGCATCTCCCCACTTGTCCTCCTAGTCTCTAGTGGCTTTCATTTTGTCTTTTTTAAAAATTATTTTATTTATTTACATTTCAAATGTTGTCCCCCTTCCCAGTCCCCCCTCCTCAACCCCCTCCATTTATCCCAACTCCCTTTTTGCCTCTAAGAGGGTGTTCCCACTCCCACCTCACCCCTCTAGCATCCCCCTTCTCTGCAAAATCAAGCCTCCACAGGACCAAGGGCCTCCACTCCTACTGAGGCCAGATAAGGTAGCCCTCTGCTACATATGTAGAGGGAGCCACGGACCAGCCGGTGTAAGCTCTTTAGTTGGTAGATTAGTCCCTCGGAACTCTGAGGGGTCTGGTTAGTTGACATTGTTGATCTTCTTATGGGGTTGCAATCCCCTTTAGCTCCTTCAGTTCCTTCCCATAACTCTTTCTTTGGGGTCCCTGGGCTATTCTAATGTTTGGCTGTAAGTATCTGCATCTGTCTTAGTCAGATGCTAGCAGAACCTCTCAGAGGACATCCATGCCATGCTCCTATCTGCCAACATGTCATGACATCAGCAGTAGTGTCAGGGTTTGATGTCTGCACAAGGGATGGATCCCAGGGTGAGGTAGTCTCTGGATGTCCTTTCCCTTAGTCTCTGCTCCATTTTGACCCTTGAACTTCATTTAGACAGGAACAATTCTGGGTTAAAAGTTTTGAGATGGGTGGGTGGCCCCATCCCTCAACTGAGAGACATGTCTATCTATTGGAGGTGGTCTCTTCAGGTTCTATCTCCCCACCTTTGAACATTTTGGCTAATGTCATCCCCATTGGTTCCTGGGAGCTTCTCCCATCACTGGTGTCTGGGATTTTCTAGTTGTTACCCTGATCCCTAGCCCACACTGCTGCATATTTCTATTCATTTTCCTGGCCCTCTGAGCTTCTCTCCTGCTTTCCCCCATATCTAATCCTACCCCCTTTTTCCTTCCCCCTCTGGTCTCTCACCCATATCCCTACCTCCCTCTGCCTCCTGTGATTATTTTGTTCCCTTTTTAAATGGGATTGAAGCATCCACACTTGGGTCTTCCTTCTTGTTAAGCTTCATATAGTCCATGAGTTATATCATGGACTGTGTGTGTGTGTGTGTGTGTGTGTGTGTGTGTGTGCACATTCTGAGCTTTTAGGCTAATTTCCACTTATCAGTGAGTACATATCATGTATGTCGGGTCTGGGTTTACCTCACTCAGGATATTTTCCAGTTCCATCCATTTACCTGGAAAATTTGTGATGTCCTCGTTTTTTAATGGCTGAGTGGTGTAGTATTCCATTGTGTAAACGTACCACAATTTCATTATCCATTCTTCAGTTGAGGAACATCTGGGTTGTTTCTAGCTTCTGATTATTATAAATAAGGCTGCTATGAGCATAGTAGAGCACATGTCCTTGTGATATGGCAGGGCATCTTTTGTATATTTGCCAGAAGTGGTATAGCTGGGTCTTCAGGTAGAACTATTTCCAATTTTCTGAAGAGCCACCAGATTGATTTCCAAAGTAGTTGTATCAGCTTACAATCCACCAGCAATGGAGGAGTCTTTCTCTTTCTCCACATCCTTGCCAGCATCTGTTGTTGCCTGAGTTTTTGATCTTAGCTATTCTGATTTGTGTAAGGTAGAATTTCAGGGTCATTTTGATTTACATTTCCCTGATGACTAAAGATGTCAAACATTTCTTTAGGTGCCTCACAGCCATTTGAGATTCCTCAGTTGAGAATTATCCCTTTAGCTCTGTACCCCATTTTTAATTGAGTTATATTGTTTTTGGAGTCTAGATGTTTGTGGCAAGACCTCCTTGATCTATTCTTTTTCTTCAAATGAGTGTCTCACCCTGAGTGAGATGATCATCCATTTAACTGACAGCTGTCAGACTCTCTCTATTTCATTTCTATTCAACTCAGTGGTTCCTGTCCAGAAACTAGGCAACTAACAAGGCCAGGCATGGATGGAGAAAAGATCAAAATCCGTTGCTATTTTCTCCATACTCCTTGAGTCCCGTAGGACTGTCAATAACATTACTATTATGCCAGAGGTTCTGTCACAAACAGAAACAACAATGCCTTCAACCCTACTGCTTTCATAGAAATAAGGAACCAGCAATCAACTAGCCATTTCTTCCCAAAAGCTGAAAGCAAATATAGCTATTCTAAGTGACTAAAGGCTACTTGAGAAGGCTTGCGTTGAAGATACCTTGTAATGGCTCCAAGAGGCTTCATTTGCATGACAACTTTAGAAGACTCTACTACAGATACTCTAGATGTTCCTACCTATTTTGCACATGCCATCAATGAGGTCATAAAGAAGGGAGACCCTCTACCACAAGGCAGAAACAGCTCACAGCCCAAAGCACTGGTGTGACGAAGCAAAGTATTGGTAAACTGGTTAGCTAACAGGAGGCTTGGACTAGCATGACTGGCTTTATAAGTAGTAGCCTTCTCATTTCCCCTGGGTCAGTCTGGGAGACTGCCATTCTGGCCCCTGCAATGCTACACCCTAAGAGCCAAGGAGGCTTCTTCTGAATGTTTTTCTTGCTTACTTGATGTTTTGATCACAATTACAGCAGACTAAATTGGTAGTAACTTTAAAAACAAGCAATCCCTAGAACCATTATCCCTGTCATACCCAGCAACTACAAGTGACTAAAGACATCCAGAAAATGGCCAGGAACAGAGACTTCAAAAAAATGAGTCCATGAGGGACTGTATAAGTGCTGAAAGGTAAGAGATTTGAAAGGATGACCACAGATTGTAGAGGCTGCAAGACTGTCAGATGTGAAGAGCTACATATCAGGATAGCAGAAGAATCATAGAAACACTATCACAGCCGCTGAAGGAGCCGGAGAGTGTTACCATTGTCTAGCAGCTGTCAAAGGCTACTGACAGAGCTGTTAACACTAGGGGCCAGGGCACGTCAACATTCAAAGCTCTGGATTATCATACTGAGACATGAGGACCACTGGCATTGACTCTGAAGGTTCCATCCTTGACTATTCATGATTCCCATCTGAACAGAGAAAAGACACCCCTGCCAGTTTGAAGCGAACGCACAGATCCACAGAAACAAGGCTTTGAGTAGAAAGTTCTGACACTAGTTCATTGTGTGAATTTAGGCCTTGTCATATATTGCTGCCTCTAGCACTCTTAACTCTGCCCTATTGAAAACATCTTCCCTATCTGCTTCCTTTCATTCTCTCTTCCTTTATACCAATATCTTATACTTTTAAGATGCTCGCCAACTCCTATTCCCCAGCTCTCATTCACACATGCTCTTCATTACTTGTGACTAAAGATGCTGTGTATTTAACTTGCCTTGTTTGTTTGCTCTCTTTTTATTGACGTCACAGCATCACAACGGGGTTTTCTTAATGACTGCATCCTCAGCACCTAAAATAGTGGTAGGTGAAAAGGAATTGCTGAGTAACTATTGAACGAGCTAATGGCATCCACTGTGCATTGCCTTAAAAATGTATTTTTATTTTAGTCTATCCATGATGGACAATAAAACCTCTACAACATCAGACTCCTCTGGAAAATTGTTCCCCATAGAATCTACAAGTGTTTACAACAAAAACTACTTCCTCCACTTAATTGCATTTATACTTCAAGATGCAGCTAAATATTAATCATGTTTTCAGCATCTCTTGGACACCTACACCTGTAACTCCACATGTCTTTCCTCTATGTTTCTATATCACTTTAAACTGCTTCTAAAATGAAATCTCAAATAGTTGACCAAAATGATAGGTTGATGTGTATATCTTTCCATTGATTTTGAAATTGCTAAGTGTAAGAGTTGTGTCTTACATAGAGATATGTAACTCAGTGCTATTTGATTAATCTACAAGTCAGACATGCTGGAATGTGGAGTTAAGCAAGGTCACTGGCCATTTAATAGCTCCAACTATATGCAGTGTAAAGTGTGCGCCACTGGAGTCATGATCTTCACCTGAAAACTTGATAGCATTGCAGTACTCATATTGCTATAATCACAATAATAGCACAGTCTTGGTTTTTGTGTCTTCGAACATGCTATGTAGCTAATAACCTTGTATTCCTGATCATCCTATATCTGGCTCACAAGTAGTGGGTTTATCACCATGTCCAGGTGAATGATATCACAGTTTAATGTGATATTGCAAGCTATCCATCTATTTCTTCACTTTCTTCACCCCATGTTCAATGTTGATGTCATCCATTTCCAATCTTGCCAAGTATGCATCTCACTTTAGTTCTTTCCTCTCCTTGACCATGTTACTCTAAATATCAATCCATTACCTTAGTAGTGTGCTGCCAAAGCCTTTAAATGCTTCCCCTCAAAGACTCTTTCCTGTGTACAATATCTTTTACAATCTGAGAACACTAATATTTTTAAAACACAAATGTGCACATATATCATGCAATCCTCTTCACAAAACATTTCTGGGAACTTCTATTGCTCTTAGGATACAATTTAAAGTGTTTATTGCTGGCCACTAGTCTTTCTGTGCCCTAACCCTGCCCAGCTGTCCAGACTAATTAGCTGCCTCCCACACACACTGGTCTTCCATATTCACAGGTCTAAAGCATGGCGTATATGGTTCTCCTGTCTCCTGTTTCCAGAGTATAATCCTACTCAGCTGTTACCTCTCAGTTCAAATAGCATGTAGGGACAACAAACCAGGAGATAGAGAAAATGTTAATGTTTCTGTTAATTTCTCTTTAGTCACACATGACAGCTTGTATTTCTACTTTGGGGAAATGTTTCTCTCCACTAATAACATGTAATGGATTGCAGCATTCTGAAAAAAACGTTTTGGTTTCTAGGCCTATCCCTCCATGAGCAATTTAATTTTCTAAAAAGTGTTCTATGGAATTCTGGAACCAATTTGAGTTATAGAAGTTTATCTATAAGGGAATAGAATATGTAGTGAAAAAGCCATTTACACATTGTTTTTAAAGAGAAGTATACATGGACACTCTCGTGAGTAATATCACTTTTTTTCAAATCTTATGTTTTTCTGTGAAAAGAAAGACAATAAAATTGCAGTGCAATGACTTTTCCTAACTTAACTCAAAGACTTCTTTACTTTCACAATTCCATAATGCTTAATAAGTCATACAATTATTTAACTTTATGTGTCAGAGATTATGCCCCTATAATCTCTGTATAATATAATAATGTAAGTATTGATTTCTACTCATTTTTTCAAGTCCTGTTACTGTGTCTGCTGATGTGATCAAGTCCTGCTGATGTGAATAAGTTGAAGTCGTGCCCAGAGTATGCAAGGCAAATATAAATGCTAAGAAGTTTTCTGATAGTGTTGAATTAGGATTCGTAGAATATAAAGTAATGTAACACATCTATGTCTTCTTTTAAACTTTTTGGGCTGTAGTAACTACAGTCTTGGAATGAGATTGTTTTCAGTGTTGCATATGTAAGCACTGGTGTTTTAAACTGTTTTCAAGTATGACTATAATTTGTCCCAAATCCAGAGAATCATCAAGGACTCATTAAATGGAAGGTTCAACCTGATCTTATTTTCAGAGAGTATGTACCTACATTCCAAGCATTGTCAAATCCCTTAAAATGTCACAAATCTGACAAATTCCTGTATTAAATGAGATTTATATTTCAAAGAACGTAATCAGACACATACAAACAAATACACAGCTTCTCACACTTGTGGACACAAAACTGCTGACCTCATGGAACTGAGTGGAATGGTTCTCGCTACAAACTTCAAAATACATGAAATAAAGAGGTGAGAGGAAGTCAAATAACGGGCTATGATTACAAAGGAGGAATTGATTCTGATTTTCTATAGCACAGATTGCTAAAACAATATATGACTTATTTTGAAATAATGAGAAGAGCATAAAATTCCTAGTACATAGCAATAGTTCATTTTGGGGCTAGAACTATGTCTTAGTGGTAACATGGCACATTGCTTTAGCAGAGGATCTAATTTCATCTTCCAGGACCCATATCAAAGGACTCACAAATGACCATACTTGTAGCTCCAATAGGATCTGATGACTCTTACTACCTCAAATATCTGCACTAATGTGCATATAACCTCACACAGATATATATATATACATACAAACAATTAAAAATAATAAAAATCAATCTAAATCTTTTAAAATGACTACCATTTTAAGAAACATGCTTATTTGCCTTGTTTTATTATTATACAGTGTTTGCTACATACATAACCGTAAAGAAGGAAAACATATGCCTCCATAATGATAAAAATTTATAACCCAACCCCTGGAAGACTTGGATCTTACAGGATCCAGTCTTGCATTCAATTGATTTGATGCCATCCATCATGATGTTTTAACCACAACTATCTAAAATATAAACAGCTCTGAAACTGGGTAGCAAACAGAAACAGCATTTTGAAGAACTTGTTAGAAAAAGCCTAGCTTACGACAGATGGAGTTTTAATGGTAATTGTGGTGCAAGCTCATAAAGAAATGTCAGGCTATAGAGAAAGATTCAGTTTGTTTAGAGAATGCCTAAATGACAACAGAATATAGGTAGAAGAATGAATGGCAAAAGGCCATTTGAAAGGGTCTCAGAGAAATATAAGGAATATGTTATTGGACAGTAGAGAAAAGGCAAACCTTGTTATAAAGTGGTGGACAGTTGACTGTTGTATTGTGTGCTAGTGTTTTATGGAAAGTAGAATTGGAAAAAATGAAACTGGATATTTAGCTAAAGAGAATGTTTAACCAAAAGTTTAATAAACTGCTTGGTTCCTCTTGACTGTATTAGAAAATGCAAAGAGAGACAATAATTTATGTCAATTCTAAAGAAATATGAGGAGACTGAAGATTTAGTTTCATTTTGCTCTACAAATGTCTTCAAATTATTGTCCCTTTCTGCATAATTCAACACCTTCTCAAAAGAGTTACCGCTGAGAAGTCTAATTCTAGCCCTATTCAAGGGACATGCCTCCCATCTTCCACGATCCTATATGGCCATCCTTTTATTCTTATTTATTTAAGACTGGTAAGTATAGCTAATCCTTAGACCTATTCCTAAAATCCCCCTTTTCTCACCGAATTTTTTGTTTTATTCAGTCTTTTATGTTAAATACATTCTACTTAAAATATGTTATTCCTTTTCTAAATTTATCTTGATCTACCATTCTTGTTATCTATGTTTCAGATTTTAATAATCCTACCTCAAAGTTTTATTCTAAAATTATCTCAGGTAACGCATGTATTACAATACTTGACACTGAAGAATTTCTCAATTAACACTCGATATTATTTTCTGGTTAAACATACCTATGAAATGCTTTTAAAAGGTCACTCATTTGAAAATTCTAAAGTTTCAATATGGCTATTGATCCTGATTAATTTCATAATTAAACTTTAATTTTTCTCATTATCTTATATTTATTTGCGTACATCCAAAGCAATATCATAAGATTAGGAGAGGTCTAAGACAGGCTGACTCCATGACAGACTTCGAATTGGCAGTTCAGGAGACTAGACCTAGATCTCTGTTTCCAAGAACTGGGCAATTCCAGGCAAGTCAGTTACTGCAAAAACTCCAGGCTTCAGGCAGCCAATAAGAAACTGCCCTGCCATCTGTAACTTTCCTGCCACCTGGTCTGAGACAAGGGCAATAGGTCAGCAGCAGTTTCCAGGCTTCTCCAGCAACAGTTTTTAACCCTCCTCCAGGCTCAAGTAATTGTTCTGGAATGTCCTAGACATAGAGCCAGTCAACTAAGATAAATGTCCCCTAGCCCTCCCTGGAATTCCCCTAATATTCTTTAAATCTGGTCTGTGAGCTCATTTGGGCATCTCCATCTTGGTAAATGGTAGACCCCAGCATGGACTTCTGAAGAATAAAATGTTCTTTGCTTTAGCATACTATTTGAGTCAGGCATCATTCTTTGGCAAATTATGAACCCTAACAATTACATACTGATATGACTATGCCATTTGCTAATTTATTAGAATATACTTGAATTAACAGATAAGCAGAGGTAGTACTGTCTCATCAGAGTATTTTTCTACTGATCCACCGAAAGTTTCCCCTGCAAGACCCCACATATGATATGTGTATTATGGAACAGTTGTTTCCTCCCTCAGCATGTCCAGGCACTGCTGTACACAGGCCGGAAGAATGAAGAGGAGTCTGGAACAGGTGGAATATTCAGGATCCTGGTCTGACTGGGAATAAGTGTAAGCAGGGGGTGGGGCTGGGAGGGAAGGGATGGAGGTGAAGGGTGGAAGTTGGGGTAGGGGCTAGAACAGGGGGGTCAAGGCTTCTCCAAGAAGTTTAGTGTTACAGCTCTTTCAGAAAATACTCAATGAAACTGCTCACTTAGATAATCTTCAGTGAAAGAGCTTTTATGCATACACTTTATTGGAGGGGAGTGACCAAGAGCTTTATAAGAACCTTGAAGATTGAGAAGGGGGTTTTAAGGTGAATATAAAACCACTGGCTGGAACTTAAAGTTCTGTGAATGCCTCATTTGTATGGAGAGACACTAATCCCAGGAACTTGCTGGACAGATTTTTTATTGGATATTTTATGTATTTACATATCAAATGTTATCCTCTTTCCGGTTTCCCCTATGAAACCATCCTATTCCATGCCCCCACTCCCTGCTTCTATGAGGGTGCTCCCCGACCCACCCATCCACTACCACTTCACTGCCCTGGCATTCCCCTATACTAGGGCAGGGCATAGAGCCTTCACAGGACCAAAGGTCTCTCCTCCCATTGATGCTGGACAATGCCATCCACTGGTACATGTGCATCTGGAGCCAGGGGTCCCTCCATGTGTACTCTTTGGTTGGTGGTGTAATCCCTGGGAGCTCTGAGGGGGAAGGGGTCTGGATTCTTATCAGAAAAAAAGGAAGTTGAGATTGTATGTTTTCCAAGAGCTACATGACCTTCCTCAGATAGAGGGTGTAGGGGTTGAGCTCCCTAGACAAAGTCAGAGATAGGGAAGTTCTGCTGGAGAAAGGGAGTTCTTCATTTTTCCCAGAGCTTAGAAGAGTTATCCAGATATGGCAGACTTCAGCCTTAAGTAGTATAGTTTCCCAAAGCACATGGACCTCTTTTGTATATATAAATTTTAAAAAGTCAAATGTTCCAACTCTCCTGTAGCAAAGCTAGAAATGGTGTCTATATAGATCACCTTTCACTCAAACCAGATGTATAAATACTGTGTGCATGACTCTACAAAGAATATATAATATAAGATACATGCAATTACTCCTTTAATCAAGACTATTTCAACATGTTAAAGTATTCACTATTCTTTGTTTTTACAGCTAATATAACTAAGGTTAAAGAAAAAAAATGAATTAAAACTTGGCTAAGTTGAATAGCCAATATGTAATAGATCCAAGATATGCAACAGGCTGTCTGTTTTCATTTTTAATTACATTACCAGTCTGGGAATGTGTTGTGAATTTAGTAGGACTGGGGAATAGAAGGACAAAAGTAATCAAGGCAGGACATGAAAGCAGATTCTAAAGAGGCTAAACAAGGATAAAATTCTCAGAAGATACATGATTGAGATCAACTTCAAGTGTACCTCTCTTAACTTAAGAAAAAAAAAAAAAGGTTTTCTAAAATTCACTGGTTTTTTTCAATGAAAATAGCTCATATTTATTATTTTATCTAAAGTTCTGTTGTCACTCTCAGCATCAATTGAAAGGCAAAGGAACCCTATTTCTGATTTGTCTAAGGATCTCAACCCCTACACCGTCTATCTGAGGAAGGACATGTAGCCCTTGGAAAACATGCAATCTCAACTTACTTTTTTTCTGATAAGAATCCAAACCCCCCCTCCAGAGCTCCCAGGGACTATACCACCAACCAAAGAGTACACATGAAGGGACCCATGGCTCCAGCTGCATATGTAGCTTTGCTGTCTTCTTCAAGAAGAATGAGTTCTGTGATGCAATGCCGTCTCATCAGGTAACCTCAGGTAATAAAACTGCTGTTCTGTCTTAAGTCGTTCTGACAAGAATGCCTTCCTTACCTGTCATGTAATATGCATTATCAAAAGCAATGCACTTATGTCTTAGGTTGGTAAGGCTCTGTGCATATTCCATGACAGGTAAGGAAGCATTCTTGTCAGAATGACCTAAGACAGGCTCAATCTTGCTTATGCAATAAAAAAGGTGGAGATGTGGAGAGCTTTTGGGGCTACCTGGCAGGAATCTGACATTGGCCAAGGACAAGGAAATGGGCTGCAGGCAGGAATCTGACATTAGGCTAGAACAAAGAAGTAATTTCAGGCAGGAATCTAAATCCTAGGCTAGAACAAAGAAGTAATTTCAGACAGGAATCTAAATCTTAGGCTAGAACAAAGAAGTAGGCTTTGGGCATGAAAATGACTTTGGGCTAGGACAGCGAATTTGGCTCAGATATTTGGTCATCCTGATAAGTCCTTAGAAATAGTGATCACAGGAGTGATCATAGGATTCTGTTTACTGCCTTGCTTATTCTTTGACTATTTGCATCTATTGTATTGCTAGTTCCTAAACCTAGAACTGACTTTAATACTTGCTTGAAATTAAAATGATATAAAAGCAAAAAGGAGCAAGAGGGATGGGAGAGGGGGCTTATGGGGTGGGGAATGGAGAAAGGAGATAACATCTGAAACGTAAATAAATAAATAATCCAATAAAAAACTAAAACAAACAAAAAAACAACTGCTCATGGTAAATGCATTCAAATGCAGGGCCTAATTTTTAATAATAACCATGACATTAGACCAATCTAAAAGCCAAGGTAATATTTTTAAAATAAAACCACTAGTGTCAAACTTACATAAATGATAAGTAGGACTAAGTATTAACATCACCAGTTTGTTGTGGAAGAAATCAGAAAGGATGCTCTAAAATGCCTGGAGTCAAATCACAATGAAAAGACAAAAACAATCTGTGAGACACAGCCAATATTTGAAGTTGTAGTTGCTTATATTTAAAAAACAAATAAATTAGAGATATCACTTGTGTTCATTTATGTCACACTATGAACAAAGACTTAAGGACAGGTGTAAATAACCCCTGCCTTGAAACCCAAGGTTTTTATTATGATGAATTTCACCATTCATTATGAGTTTTGATATACATAACAAGTAATGCATGATACTATTGAAAATTCAAAATGATATGGTAATACAATAATTAAGACTGGTTCAACAATTAGGTGATATATAATAGTATTAGAAAAAAAACAGAGACCTCAATAAATAACTTATTGATTAATCTCAAACAAAATAAGAATGGGTTACATTAAAAAACCAGTGGAAGAAAAATCATGAGGGTCAGAGTTTAAGTTAATAAAACAAATTCTAAAAGAATAATAAATAAGATGGAGCAAAAAGAGAATTTCACTATATATATATAGTGTGTGTGTTCTGTGTGTGTGTGTGTCTGTGTGTGTGTGTGTGTGTGTGTTCACAGGTGGAGATATGTGTGTATCCAAGCCAATATTTGTCCTAAGATGTCATCTCCAATCTTTTCCAAAATACTTTTTGAAACAGAATTTCTCAATGACCTTGAAACTCACCAGGCAGGGTGGCTGGTCAATGAGTTTTAAGAATCCATCTGTCTCTTGCCCTGTCTCCCCTACCTGCTATCCTCAGCACTGGAGTTACAGACACAGACTGTTTCACTATGATGAGTAGCTCACAACAACCTGTAAGTTCAGTTTTAGGGATCCTATACCCCTTTTTGGCCTCTGTGGGCACCTGAACATTATACCAATGCTCAACCACCATACATATACAGAAAGTATTTGTTAGAAAAGTTAATACATTCTTTTTATGTACAAATTAAAAATAAGTATTAAAGCACAAATGTTTCAGAACAAGAAAATGTCACAATTTAAAAATAATTATCAGATGCTGTAATAAAAATTCTGCAATAAAAAAATGAGATAAAGTTTTGCTCATGTTTGTTCTCAGTTGCCATCTGTGTCTGTGATGAGAAGCAACTTGGGGACAAAAGACTTCATTTAAATTTGTGGGTTATGATCAATCATGGATTGGAAATCAATAAGTAACTGAGAGGAAACACGGAGGAAGAAACTGAAGCTGAGAAAATAGATGAAAGTTGCTTATCGACTTTCTCCCTCTAATTTTCTTGGCTAATGTTTTTATGCATCTTAGACTCACTTTCTAGGGACTGTGCTGCCACAATGGACTGCACACTCCATCATCAATCATCAACCAAGACAATTACCCAAAGACATGCCTACTGCAGGTCAATCTAAAGGGGAATATTCTTCAACTGAGGTTCTCTTTTCCTAGATAACCCTAATTTTTGTCAAGCTGACAATAGAACTAACCAGTATAATATTCAGGAAGAGATTTGCTTTCAAAATATGAGGATAGTAGAGTCATATTTGTTATGTATCTTTGTAATTTATATTACATACTCTATTTTCTATTGTTGTGATAGAAAATACCTAAATATTTAAGAGAATTTTGTTTTTGCCTATTGATTTCTGAGCTTTCAGTCCATTTACAGTTTCATTGCTGTGAGTTCAAGATAACTAAAAGACATCTTTTAAATGGATCATGTTTGTTGAAAGTAGGCTCTTTAACTCACAGTAATCAGAAAACAAGGAAAGTAGAAGGGGATATAGTTATCTACTATGTACCCACATGAAGCTACTTCTTTTAACTTGATCCCACTTTATAGAATAATAGAATCTATTCAGCCATACATTTGTTATTCTAGGTCTGGGTTACCTCACTCAGGATTATGGTTTTTTTAGTTCCATTCATTTACCTGCAAATTTTGTAATGTCGTTTTTTGTAACAGCTGAATAATTTTCTACTATATAATGTACCAAATTCTCTTTACAAGTCTTCTATTGAGAGCTATTTGGGTTATGATGAGTAAACCTGAAATGAACAAGACTGAGCAAGTGTACTGTGGTAAGATGGTATACCTTGGCGTACATGTCTAGAGTGGTCTATCTGGGTCTTGAGGTAGATAGATTCAGATCTTCCTGAAGAAGTGTCATATTGATGAATGGATTTCCCTTAGAGGGGAAATAGAATAAATATTACGAGTACATGAGGCTAGAAAGGATGGGAACAAGGAATAAGTAGAAGAGAAGATGGGTGGAGGGTGAGAGTTAAGGGAGAGATAGTTGGAATTGCTGTTATTTGGGAATGAATTGGAAATATTGTGCACAGGAACTTCCTGGAATCTATGTAGATGATCCTAATGAAGACTCCTAGTAATGAGAGATATGAAAATTTAACTCACTATCTCTTGTAGCCAACAAGGCTTCCAGTGGTGATAATGGGTGTCACTCATTGAGTTCTTGGCCAAGGGATAGAGTGGAAATCTCTAAATAATCCAGACTATTCCTAAAGCAAAGGGTTGCCTTCTGAAAACTGACAGTGTAGTTCCATTGTCAAGGACAATACCACACAACTCATTAAAATGCAGAAGTATAGCTGGTGCTTACATGGAGCCTAACCCCTTGTTCTAGTCTCTTTGGTCAGGAAGGTACTCTGTAGACTACTGAAAGAAAAATGTGAACATCAATCCAGCCACAAAACCTTGACCTATCATTTTTCCTGCCTGGTAAATAGGCTAGTACAATGATAGGACAGAACCTGTGGGGATAGCCCACAAATGTCTGATTTGACATGGGCCTGCTCCATGAAAAGGAACCCATTCTTGACACTGCTTGGGTAACCA
This sequence comes from Mastomys natalensis, assembly GCA_021653895.1. Classification (NCBI taxonomy): domain Eukaryota; kingdom Metazoa; phylum Chordata; class Mammalia; order Rodentia; family Muridae; genus Mastomys; species Mastomys natalensis. The sequence goes on along the minus strand of JAJTUV010001359.1, from coordinate 139,858 downwards.
AGAACCAGAGACTAGATAAACCAGATTTCAAGGGAAAATCCAAACACTATTGGTCCATAAAACCATAAAAACAAAACCACAACAAGAAAAAACAACCAAACAAACAAATAAAACAACCAATAAAAAACTACTAATGATATTCTGTTATACACATAGATCAGTGGTGTAGCCCACATGCAGCAAAGAGGCTTCCTGCTGTCTGGGACGATCATAGTTGTCGGACATAGAGGAGAGAAGAGAGAGAGAGAGAGAGAGATAGGTAGTAGATAAAGAGAGAGAGAGGAGAGGAGAGATAGATCTGATGATTAGTAGTAGATGGGAAAGAGAGAAGATGTAGATAGATAGAGATAGAGAGAGAGAGGAGAGAGAGAGAGAGAGAGAGGTAGTAGAAAAAGAGAAGATGTAATAGATAGATAGATGATAGAGTAAATGAGGAGTCTCTATCAAATCCCTTCCTTCAGTGATCAGGAAATCCTGTGGGAAAGGAGGAGGAAAGATTCTAAGAGCCAGTGGGGATGGAGGACATTAGGAGAACAAGACCCTCTGAATCAACTAAGCAAGCTGCATTTGAGCTCACAGTGTCAGAGCCAGAAGTACAGGGCTAGTATGAATCTTTACCAGATCTTCTGCATATATAATACATCTATTAGCTTAACATTTTTACAGGACTTCTGACTGAAAACAAATGGGTCTCTGCCTCTTGTGCCTAATCTTGGGATCCTTTTCCTATTTTGGGTTGCTGTATCTAACTTTGGTATTAAAGTACTTGCTTCATCTTATTATATTTTATTGGGTCATGTTTGGTTGTTATCTCTTAGAAGCCTATTCTTTTCTAATGAGACACAAAAAGGGAGTGGATCCAGAGAAAAGAGGAGGTGGGGAGGAACTAAGAGGAGTAGAGGTAGAGGAAACTATAATCAGGATGTATTGAATGAGAAAAGAATTTGTTTTTAATAAAAGAGGAGAAATTTAGAACCCTTGAAATCCAGTTATCTCTCAACAGAACTAAATCATCAGTACATGATCCTTTTGGGGGAACACTTCATATCTGAATGACAGCATACACAATGTTTTTTTCAGGACCTGCCCACCTTTCTGATTTTTTTAAAGACTATCACGAAGTGATCATTGTATCAATATCAATAACATTCTGTGATTTCTCCTAGTAGGAATTAATAAACACTCAACTTGAAATCTGGGAAAATAAATCTGCATTTACTCCCTCCTGATTAGAAGCAAAATAATTGTAACAAATCTTTCTGACTTTTTTTTTTTTTGCCAAATCATTGTTAGAATCTCTAACTAGAACAGAATAAAATCGATGCCTTATATTTCCTGAGGTTTTCACATTCAACATGAATCCTCAGAGAACATACTTGATGTCTTGCTGTTTACATTGTCTAACAACCCACATATGTAATCAGCTACAGAAGGCCAACTCATTTCAGCAACAAAAACAATTAGTTATTAGATTTCCTGGGTGGATTGTTTTTCCAGTGTGAACATCCGTTAGTTATTATTAGAGAAAATTTACTTCACCACTGAGACATTCATCAATTTTCTTTTCTCAGCTCTCAGCTTAAAACTCTCCTTTTCTTACAACTAAGTGATGTAAGATTGTACTCTCAGATTCTCTCAATGTTTTGAGGAAGAAGGTTGATATCAGGTGCTAGCTTTCTTGAGCTTTCTTTAAAATTGCTTAAAAACTTAAATACTTTCTAGCAAACTTTGAACTTGTTAAATTTGTTATCCTTCTATAATTTTCTTGCTGTGTGTGTTCATGTGTCTGTGTGTGTGTTGTGTGTTATAGATGTTCACTGTGCAGGTATGTATATGTACAAGCCAAAATTTGTCCTTATATATCATCTCCAACCTTTTCCACGTTACTTTTTGAGACAGAATTTCTCAATGACCCTGAAACTCACCAGGCAGGGTGGCTGGACAATGAGCTCTAGGAATCCATCTGTCTCCTACCCTCCCCCCAAACCCCTATCCCCAGCATTGGACTTACAGACACAGGCTGTTACATCAGACTTTTTACATCCATTCTATGAATCAACCAAGGTCCTTGCACTTCCACAGCAAGGCCTTGAGCAACTTGAGATTTCTCTTTAGCCCCTCTTGGAACTCTCATAGAGTTTAAATCTTATGAATATTTAACCTTATGAAGCATCATGGCTACCAAGATAGCTCAGTCAGAATAAGTGCTTGCAATTCAAGAATGAAGGACTAAATTCAGACTCCAAGGACCCACACAAAGAGCCTATGTCAAGTGCATTCTGATCACTAGTGCTAGGGAGGCAGAGATTTTAGTCACTGGCAAGCTCCTCTTGCCTTACTCTTGCTACATCACTCAGCTCCTGGTTCAGGGAAAGATCCTGTCCAAAAAAAGATATAGAGTGACAGAGGGGGAAACTCAACATTGATCTCTGTGCCCGCATATGTCCATACAAAGGGCAAACACACAAACGCACAACGTGTATAAACACATACAGCACACACACACACACAAGAGACACAGAGACAGAGAGACGAGAAGCAGAGTCAGACAGAGACAGAGATAAACAGAGAGAGACAGAAAGAGTTGAGAATCACTACTGTAGTATGGATAATGCTTTCCCAAAATATTCACACTCCAGTCTTTGTCCTTGTCCATGTAAAGAGTTTGCACTGATCCAACTGAAAACCATCAAGGATGTGTGAATCCAATTCTCAGAACCTCAAGAAGATAAATTTAGTGCACAACTTAAAACAAACGGTTAGTATTTGGCTCTTGGAAGCCTTCATCATAGAATTCAGCTTATTTAATTAAAAAAAAAAATCCAGATTTTTTTTTTATCCCTAAATCAGTAAGCTAAGAAATGGGTGTTTAAAAGCCACTAGGTAGGTAATATTTTTTGTAGCATCCATGGAAATTTAATAGATTCACAAGTCTCTTCTCTTGTGAACCCCTGGATCCTGAGACTAGCCTGCATTTCCTGTGACACAGTGGACTTCATAAGTAGTTAGGTGCAAAAGCATGGCTTTCTTTTCTGGCAACTTGGATCTGCAAAATGGCTTTGTTTCCAGTTCTTTGTTATGCCCGTTCTTTTGGAGACACAATCAGACCAGAAGAGGAGTTTCTGTTCTTGTTCTGCCTTTGGGGAGATGAAGTCATCAGCAAGGCAAATCCAGAACGTGCTGGATTCGGTGATTTTAGCCAACAGACGTCCCACAGATGTCCAGAAAGTCCCTCACTTTGCCTCTGTGCCAGTTCCTTAATTTGTGGCAGGAACACATCATCCATTGCTCCATCTGCTAGTCTGTCACCTTCCAATGTAAGATCCATAAAGACACCGCATCTATGTATTTCTTTCTTTGATGGTGATAATGTGACACTGTTGCCTCTCGTTTTATATTCTCCCAACTGCTGCCTAAATTGGAATCATTTTTTAAACTTTATGTGTATTTGTTACGTGCAGCACCATGTTTTGCTATATGAGTGCACTTTGGAATGGCTAAATCCAGTTAATTAGCATATGGTTTGCATCACATGTTTATCTTTTTCAATGATGAGAATGCTTACAGTCTCTTAGCAAATTTCAAGCACAGAAGACATTATTATGGACCATGATTGCTATGAGGGGGAATTCATCTTCTGATAGCCTTCCTCCTAATTAAAACTTGATGCTCTTGGACCTACAGCTCTATAGTGACTCTCCTTCCAATCACCATAGACTCTCTAGTAATACCCATTTGACCCTCTGTTTCTATAAGTTCAACATGCTTAGATTCTATACAATATATCGTAGTATAACATGTTTTTCTACCTGGCATATTTTTTTACATAGTATAATTCCCTCGACACTTATCCACATTGTTACCAATGGCAGGATGTTTTTTCTTCTTTAAGAAGTGATATTATTCTACTGTGAATGTATATATTTTTCTAGCAGTTCATTCATCGCTGAACACTCATAGTAATTCCACATTTTGCCTATTGTGAATAATGCTGTTTTGAACCAAAAACAAACAAAACAAAACAAAAACAATGCACCTTTAAGACACGTATTGCATTCCATTTGGCTACATACTCAGAAGTGTAATGTCTAGAAGAAACATTAGACTTATTTTTAAGTGTTTGGTCTCCATACTATGTTCATTAATGTCTGCCCTAATTTCCACTACATGTTCATTACAGTATTGCTATCTTTCATGACAATACCAACCATCCAGAGCTCCCAGGGTCTGAACCACCAGCCTCAGAGCACATAAGGTGGGACCCATGGCTCCAGCTTCATATGTAGAGGAGGAAGGCCTTGTTGGGCATAGGTGGGAGAGGAGGTCCTTGGTCCGGTTCAGGCAGATGGGTAGGTGGGGGCACATCCTTATAGAAGTAGGAGGAGGGGGGATGGGATAGGGAGTGTCTGGGTGACGGTGGAAATGGGGAAAGAGGATAACATCCAGAGTGTAAATAAAATATCCAAAAAAAAATTAATTTCAAAAATAAAATTAGTAATAGTCTTTTTAACAGGCACTATCACATTTTGGGTTAAATTTTCATTTCCCTAATGATTGGTAAGTTGAATTTATTTACATGTACCTTTTGCCCATTTATTTGTCTTCTCTTGATAAATATACTTTGGGCCCTCTGCTAACTTTAAATCAGGATTTGCTTTTTCTTCAGTGCTGCATTCCATAAGGACTATTTGGGATAGCTGACTCTGTCTGACTGCTTTTCCTGCTACTATAATAGATGATAACAGAATACATGAGGTCAGGTCATTTTATTATTTTTTTAATCTCAGACATTTATTGATTTAGTTGACACAGTTCACAAACCAGGAAGTAAAATATGAAGCAAAGTAGGTAAAGTCCTTCTTTGTGCTTGGCTGAAGATGTGGCAGAAAGGTGAGGGAACATATATGCTCAATTCTCTCCTGTTCCTTTGGAAGAGATCACTAACAATATCTTACAGCTTCCACCCTTATCCTCATCCAAAACTAGTTAAGTCGATAAGGCTCTCCCTTCAAATGTTATTAACATAAGAATTTGGGGACTAAATTTGTGACACATGAAATTTGAGATACATAATTCGAAACATAGAAAAACTCCTTTCTAGATATATGGTTTCAAAATATCCCTTGCAACTTATAAATTATCTCATCACTTCTGCTTGTCTGCTTTGCGGAAGCTTTTCAGTTTGATGTAATTCCATGTGTCTATTTTTTCTTTTCTACTTTCTCTTGGGGCCAACCTAACCCTCCCCCCCAACTCCCACTAAATAATCTTCATGACCAGTGTCTTAGATGATTCCCCTTATTGTCTTTATACTATTTTCAGCTATTAAATGTTTAAATACTTAATTGTCGTGCCACGGTATGTTTGTGAAACCAAAAAAGACCAACAAGGAGATGAATCCAATGTAATTGCATTAGGGTCTCTTTATTTAAGTTTGAGCTTGGGTGAAACTACCATTTCTGATGCAGAAGAGTGGGGTGGGGCCCTGAGCCCAGTTTCAGGCAAGCATTTATAGAGGCAAGAAGCGGGTATCTAGCCTGGTACACCTCTGATTTGGGGGACCATAATGACCTTTAACATAATTGAATGATGCTGGGAGCCAAACCATAAACTTAACTTCTGCTTTCCTCCTGATTGGTGATTGCTAGGAAGTAAAGTGTCAGGGGCAGCCTTGTAACCTCCAAGTGCAGATTTGTTGGAGAATAACCTGGAAACTGGTACTAGATGCAGGTCTTCTTGTGGGGTAACCTAGGAAACTGCTGCTAGACACAGTCTTGTTAGGGGCTACTCTGGAAACTGGTGCTAGGTACTGGCCTTTTAGTTACATGAGTTCATTTAGGTCAGGTTCTCTAAGATGGAGTCTGACCCAAAGATTTCATATCTCACGATCATTTAATTAACTTGACTTGTTTCTCTGTCTCTCTCTCTTTTCTCTCTCTCTCTGCTCTACTCTCTTCTCTCTCTCTCTCTCTTCCCTCTCCTCTCTCTGATCCCCCCTCTGTCCCTCCTCCTCTCTATTCTCTCTCTCTCTCTATCTCTCTCTCTTCTCTCTCTCTTCTCTCTCCCCTCTGTCCTCCTTCCCTCTCTATGTCTCTCTCTCTCTTCTCTCTCTCTCTCTCTCTCTCTCCTCTCTCTCCCTCTGTCCCTCCTTCCCTCTCTATGTCTCTCTCTCTCTCTCTCTCTCTCTCTCTCTCTCTGTGTGTGTGTGTGTGTGTGTGTGTGTGTGTTTGTGTGTTGTGTGTGTGTGCGTATTTGAGATTGCAGGGAGGTTTACATGTGTGGTGATCAGAGAACAACTTGTTGGAGTTCTCTCTTCATTCATGTGGGTTCTGAGACTAAACTCAAGTCATTAAGTTTGATGACAAATACCTTTACCATCTGAGCCATCTCACTGGTCCATAAATAATACTCTTATAATGACACTGAAATTTAATTTCGTATATGATTTAAGGTCATGTTCAAATCTCCTTCCTCTTTAGGAGGCTATCCAATTTGAATAATCCGCTGTCATTTGCCACAACCCAATCACCAATGAATGCTTGCACTTATTTCTGAGTTTTCTCACCACATAATGTGGTGTAGTTCTAGTAATAGCAAACTTTTTAGATTTTGTTTTGAAACCAGGTACAATTACACTTATAGCTTTATTCTTTTCCTCATGATCTCTTTTCTCCTGTTAGGGTCTTCTGTAGGTCAATTTATTTTAGACTACTTCTATATTTTATTTAAAAGATTACTGGAATAATAACAGTGAGCCCATTGAATAAGCAGATCTCTTTGAGTCTGACAAGCCTTTTAACAATACTAATTATCCCGATCTGTAATCACTGATTATCTTCACACTTGTTTGAGCATTCTTACATTTATTATCAATGATTTAAGGTTTTCAATGTAAAAATTTTTACTTCTTTTGCTCCATTTACTTCTAGACATGCTTAGGAAATATCTAGTATAAACAGGATTGCTTATTTGACTTTTTTCAGGTGCCTTAAGTACAATCAATTTATAGGAATAGTACTGATTTTACAGTCTAAAATCTTACTAAATTTATTCACACTAAAATTTTAGAGAAATTTAAAGGAGTTTCTTTGCAAACAAGAATAATTAAACATTTTACTCTCTAACTTGGATATCCTTTCTTTCTTTGGCTTAAATGAAATGACTTCCAGAACTATGTTGAATAGAAGAATCAAGACTAAAGAAACCACATTGCCTTGTTCCTGATCTTAGAGAAAAAGCCTTCAACATTTTCTAACTAAATATGATGTTATCTTTGGGTTTGTGCCACATAGTCATTATTAACGCAAGCTCCTATTTTCTATATGTAATTTCTTAGGGTTTTATTATGAAATGTTGTTGAATGTTTATAAATGCTCTATATAACTCCATTGAAGCAGCCATATAATTTTTGTCCTTCATCTATTTTTGTGGTGGATGCTCAACTGATCTTGTATCCTAGAAACCAATCTCGCTTGTTCATGGTGAATGATCCTCTCACTGTGCTGTCAAATTTAATTTGTTAGTATTTTATGAAAGGTTTGGAATCCCTTTGATTCTGTAATAGAGAGCGAACTTGCCAATCATTAGCCCATATGCTTACTTACATGAGTCATTTCTTCTTTCAGGATGAACTCTCCTTTCCATGATATTTGTAGGAGAATCCACAAACATCTCTAGCACATTCAATAATCTGTCCCAGTGAATACTGGCCATAATCTCATGGTGACATTGAGTTGGCACAATTGGTATTCCATTCTCCCTGGCAGAATCTCCCTCTACACCTCTGCTCATTTGTTACCCACTCTTCGTTCAGAGCACTATCTTGTCTTTCACTGGTTGTCCATTTATACTGCTGAGTTAATAGAAGTGACAGACTAACAAGTTAGATCTATTTTGTCTATGGAGGAACATGCAAATCAGTACTCTGGGCTTTGCTGCAGAGTGAGGCAACTGCATCCTTCCCCCGTTATCTAACCCCATTATAAAGTGGTTTTTCTAAACAAACCATATTTATCTGACTCTACTTACAAGAGAAAACTATAGGGAATTTCTTTAGCTGAGGTGTAACTTGGGGGGGTGGAGATGATTTACATTGTGTGGGTGTATCTACTTTAAAAAAGAAAGAGTTATGCCTGGCTTTGTGTAAACATCCCTTTCATCTAGGAAAGAACCATAGGAAAAGGAAAACTGGGTTATTCTTGCCATCCCAGATTTCCTCAATTTGTTCACACTTTCACAAAGTGAGAATCTAGAGTCTATTTCTTTAAAAATGCTTGATTTGGTTGAGTAAACTGAGTTAGCTAGTAAAAATAGACCTTAAGATATTGACACGAGCACGCACAGGAGACATTCTGCTACAGGGAGTAATTTAGTTACTGCTGGGAAGGCATTTTGCAGAAATAATTAAGAACTCAAATCTTAAAAGAAACAGATTAGGGCTGACCTAATTGCCTGAACAGTTTAAAGGCAGAGAATTTCTTTCTGTTCACTAGAGAAGGGAAAACAGGGCGGGCAGGGAGGGTGATTTGAGAGGAAAGGATTCAATAGCAAGGGGTTTGTGCTGCAGAAGTCTACTTGTCAGGGTCAAGGCCACAGTGCCCTTTAGCAGCTAAGAGTAGTTTCTAGTTCAGAACTAGGAAAGAAACAGGATCTCAGGTCCTTTAAACACAGAAAAAAAATTGAAACAAAAATAGACTTGGTAGCATTTTTTTTTTTCTAAACAGAGAATCCAGATAAGAACTTAACTTGGCTGACAACCTAATTCCAGCATGTGAGCCTTGATTCAGGCTTTACTACTCACTCACAAAAGACAAAATCAATGCCAAATGAAATCTGAGCTGCCTGGCCCACCAGATTCACCTTGCTAAAATTGGCCAATTGTATTTGAGATTAGAGAAGACAGTGCTAATACTATCTCTATTACAAACTTTCCAGGGAAACCACTTGTTCAAGGTTGTCTTTGGTATTATACTTTGTTATGTGGCTATTATGTGACTAATACCTATTCTGTGTGTGGTATAACTTGTCACAAATGCAAAAACAATATAGACTCACTTATAAATATGTCCAGTGACACCACACAGTTGGATCACAGAACGTGAAGAAAGAAAAGCTGATAACTAACCTGGAGGCTTCTTCCTTACTGGCTTGGCTATCCGTTGCAGTCCTGGAAGAGAAATGTCTTAGGGTTTTACTGCTGTGAACAGACACCATGACCAAGGCAAGGCTTATAAGGACAACATTTAATTGGGGCTAGTTTACAAGTTCAGAGGTTCAGTCCATTATCATCAAGACACGTTAGCATCCAGGCAGGCATGGTGCAGGAGGAGCTGAGAGTTCTACATCTTCATCTGAAGGCTGATAGCAGAAGACTGACTTCCAGACAGGTAGGATGAGGGTCTTAAAGCCCACACCCACAATGACACACCTACTCCAACAAAGCCACCCCTCCTAATAGTGGCCTTCCCTGAACTGAGCATATAGAAACCATCACAAAGAAAGAAGTCATCACCAACCTTACCCGCTGTAAACACTGTGATTTAAAATAATAACCACCTCATTGATAGAATAGTAGCTTGAATGTCATTGGAGTAACCAACAACTTTCAGATTGAATTTAAGGCCTATTCCTCAGGAGGGAATTCCTGCTTGATATTGTAAACCTGGGACAAATCCTACAATTTAAGAGATAATAAGCAGTACTGGAGAACCTACTACTATTATTTTGTTAAATGGACACACCACCAAGCTCCCTTCCGTATACTTATTCTCATCCACACAGATAAGTGCTGTTCTCCACCCTCCTCTCTGAAGCTTCTCTTTGCAATGACCATCAAACTCACAGCCGTTCAAAGTACAGAGCGTGGAATGCAGTCTAAATGGGGCATCCATACCCCCTCCCACCTAAGGCTTGGGGAACCTCTCGAACGCCATAGTGGTCCTGGTGGAAGGACAGATTACAGATGATCATTCCACTACTACCTAGATAAGTGAATTCACTTGAAAAAGCCACTACTCTTATGTTTCATTCCAGTGTTCTTTTCAACACTGTGTTGTCCGGCTTTCCTCATTTTGGAGCTTGCCTGTAGAAATAAAATTTACAGTCCTACAAAATAGAAATTAATATTCTGTATCAAGTTAGGCTGGACAGGGGCAGATTACCCGCTACAACCCACATCACAGAAGTCCATCTCCTAGTACCTCATGTTAGGTGCACAACCTCGAGTAAGAAGGACAAAATTCCATGGTGCTGAGATGACTGGGGTAAGGTGCTGAATACTAAGCATGTGTACTTCAGCTTATAGCCCCAATGAAGAAGCCCTGTGTAGTAGTTCGTTTGTAACCCCAGTATTGGAGGATGACAAATACAGGTACATCTCAGGAACCCAAAGGCCAACGGAACATGAAACATTAAAACTACAGAGACTTAATACTTTCTATGTATCTTTGAGTAAACTATAGTGGTTCTGAGCATATGGGTTTTTTTCTATAAATGGTAGTGGTGATTTCTACAATGATAAGGCAATGTATTATAATTTTCAAACTCACTGGAATTTATAATAAGTCTGCATTGTCCCATTCATTATTCATGTATTGAAGCCCATGTATTAAATTCTAAATAATTTCTTTTTTTACTGTATTTCTACCAGATATTTGAGACCTTGATACTTCCTTGTCCTAAGTTTCTTCTTACCAAAAACTGAAAGCTTAAAGAAATAAGGTTTTCTATGAAAAGCAGTATATCAAAGAGCTTGAAAATTAAAGGAGATACTTCCTCAAAATTGAAATTAAAGATCAAAGGTGAGTCCTATTATTATTTGCTTAAAGTGAGGGTGGGGGGCTTCTGATTTACATGTGATAAACTTCCAGAATCCGCAAGGAAATTCAGCTTTTGAGAGTAAACTTGGGTTGGGGGAACAAAAGGTAAACTTAAACACAGAGGAGCCTCTGTGGCAAGCAGGACTCATTATGTTTTAAATCAGCATTCACAAGTGACAAAGCCAGGATGCAGCATCTGACTATGAAAGCATTTTATAGCAGCAAGAAGTCCTGGTAATGAGTGAGAGTGAGGGATATTGAATGCAAAAGGATTAGCACTTTTACAAGGAGCTGTCTGGGTCCCTTTTCTTTTGCCTTTCTTAGTATAATGTAGTACTGTGGGATACTGGAAGCAGTGGAGGCCAACCTTCATCAGGTACCAAACCCACTAATACATTTATTATGCACTTTCTGATTCCAGAAATGTGAAGAAAAACACCTTTCTTTGTATATAAGTTAGCCAACCTTAAGTACGTGATTGTAGTAGGTGCTGCACAGGGCAGCGTGACAAAATAATAGAAGAGCCACCTGAAACTCACTTATATTGCACAACTGAGTTTCTACATAGAAGGATCCCGTTGAAAGCCTTACATTTTGGTTGATATTATTTGTATGTTTTTGACACGTTCAACAACAAGCGTGTATCATTTTATCAATGAAATAGAAATAATGCACACTGTCCTTCTGACACTTTCCCATGTTCTCCCTCTCTACTCGGCAAGAAACAATTGTGTGCCAAACACCAGGAAATTAACAGCAATTATCACCAGCTGGCTAGCTGCTAGGAAGAGTCACCGGCTGTAAGCCACCCAGCATGAGACAGAAAACCTTGAAGGAATAAGGTTGATGATTAATCAAAGTTGAAATATGAACATCTAGGGATCGTCTGTGAAGCTAGCCAACTGAGCACGGAATTGCCAATCCTGCAGTCGCAGCTGGTGACTGTGTCAGGATCAGACCCTTTACAGGAGCCAGCTCACAATCCACCTTGGGAAGCAGGACTGTATTCCTTCATTCACAATTATTCCTAGCATTCTAAGTGAAGTAAAATAACGTACTGGAATAAGTGATAGCAATGGTGTGTGTACACTAATCTTAGATCAGCATTGGGCTCCAGTGTATAAAAGGTGGTGCTCGACCGTGTGAACACTGGCTTTTCACTGATACAAGGCATAGAATTCGCTATATTCCCTGAAGCCTATGCATACAGCCCAGCCTCACTGACATGTCCGTTGACCACATGAGATCACAGTAACCTTCATTTCCAAGTTTTGATACAGCATTATGAGTAGTGCCCTACTTCTCTGTTTAAATTCTGATCTAAATAAAACACCCATAAAGCTTAAGGCAGTCAGAAAACTAAAATCAGGAAAAGTGCCTGTTTTAGGATCTAACCAATATCAGAAGCAGCCATAGTGCTGATCCCAGCATGAGGGCGGAAGCTTCCACTTTCAAATTACTAGCTGAGAAAAGCAGAGGAGACTTAAGTTGTCTTAGGGCAGGAATGAAACATAGCATCAGTTCTCAGTGCGTGGTTTCTGAACCAGCCTCATCAGCATTACCTGGGCAATTGTCAAGAATTAGAAATGTATGGGTCTACCCTAGAAATACTGATCAAATCTCTGAGAAAGGAATCAGCATTCTCTAGGTTAAAAGTTATCTCTAGTCAGCTAATGGGAGGTACTTCTCTAATACTCTGTAAAAATATTGCTGTCATCTACAGTAATTTATTTTATGTTTCTAAATAACTAGCAAAAAAAAGCTGGAGGTTCCAACAAGAGAAAATAGAGAAATGTTAACATATATTAAAATGCTAGTTATTCTGATTTGCTCAACCAAATTTTGTGTGTGTGTGTGTGTGTGTGTGTGTATTCATGGTGCACCATATAAACATATACATATATGTTATGCATCCATAAATTTAACTATAGCTTTTCTAGGGGACCTTGAACCATAATCCAGCTTTAAAATCATCTGGAAGACAGAATGAGCAGGAAACGAAAGCATACATGTCCAATTTCTCCTTCTGAGTTCCCCAGAAAGATCATCCACTGCACAACTGTTGAAATTTAGTGTGGGATCTTTAGAAGGAGACTAAATGTCGGCACTATTTGAACATCTTTCAGTCACCTACTAGCTCTCTTCACTCACTGACTGTTAATATTACACCTATTCATAAATATGGCTTCCTTATATCCATACTCTGATGGATATTATGAAAGGACTGAGTTAGAGTGTCTTCCTCTTTCATGGAGGAATCTCTTTTTTTTTTTTTTTTTTTAATTTTTATTTTCAGCAAATCAAAAAAATTTAAAAAGCATTCAAACAGAATAAAATGAAAATAAACAAACAAGCAAAATACCAAGGGTCAGATATACTTATACAAGAATTCTATAGGGCCTTCAAACAAGCAACACTTTTTGAGTTATGTTTAAAAAAATTCAGAACCACATAAGCTCCTTCACAAAGCAAATAATATTGAATAGTGAAATCAAGTGTAGACCCAACAAAAATATATAAATTTAGTCCAATATCCTCATGAATATACATACAAAAATTCTCATTGAAGTAGTTGCAAACTGAATACAAGAGATATAAAAAAAATAATATTCCATGAAACTGAACAACTGTTTTTTTTTTGAAGACCGTACTCCATATACAGGCTGCATGTTTGGGACAGCCCCACTCCAGATGTTTGAGACCTACATGAAAACCAAGCTGCACATTTACAACATATGTGCAGGGAGGCCTAGGTTCAGCCCATGGAGGTAGATCTGTGTAGACTAGGTATGCTCCACGGTTGGTGATTCAGTCTCTGAGAGCTCCAAGGGTTCAGGTTGGTTTACTCTGTTGATCTTCCTGTGCAGTTCCTATCTCCTTAGGGCCCTCAATCCTTCCACCTATTCTTCTTTAAGAGTCCTCAAGCTCCATCCACTGTTTGGCTCTGGATGTCTGTATCTGTCTGAGTCAGCTGCTGGTTAGAGCTGGTACAACCACTATGGAAAGCAGTCTGGCGATACCTCAGAAAATTGAACATGGTGTTACCTGAGGACCCAGCTATACCCCTCCTGGGTATATACCCAGAAGATATTTCAACATGCAACAGGGCCACATGCTCCACTATGTTTATAGCGGCCTTATTCATAATAGCCAGAAGCTGGAAAGAACCCAGATGTCCTTCAACAGAAGAATGGATACAGAAAATGTGGTACATTTACACAATGGAGTACTACTCAGCCATTAAAAATAATGAGCTCATGAAATTCTTAGACAAATGGATGGAGCTAGAAAATATCATCCTGAGTGAGATGACCCAATCACAAAAGAACACACATGGTATGCACTCACTGATAAGCGGATATTAGCCTCATGGAGGAATCTCATTCCTTCCTGGCCACTCCTCATAATCATCTGTGCCTTCCAGAAATCACAAATGTATTGTATACATTGTATTTCTTGGTGTTTCTAAAATGATTTAAAATAACAACTAATTACATTAATTAGTTGAAGAAAAACCAATTTTTCATTTTATTTATTTGTTTGTTTGTTTATTTATTTATTTAGAATTCTAACTGGCCCTTCCAAAATGAATAGACTGGTACTCGGGGCTATGACTTGTCCAAGGTTTCATGCAAACATGCTTATTTTTAAGAACAGTAAAGAAAAACCCTCCTTGTTAGCGAAGGGGTTTTGTAATTCTTAACTCAGGGGATTTATCTGAAAGTCCCCCAGACAAACATTCAGATCAAGTTCAAAGGAGATACTTATGCAATGTTGGCAATGTCAGCTCATGAAGTGTTTAAACAGAAAGTTATTTTCTTTTCTTTTTCTTTTCCTTTTTAAACCAGAGAAATGATCAATGGCACAGAATACACTGAACAGTATAATTATCCATGTCACGAATGATCCTGTAAAACCTGGAATTGTTTACACAACTGTATAAAACAGTGTACCTTCCAAACTGAAAGCACAGAACCATCACAAACTGAACACGATAATTTTCATCGTATGTCAAAACACATAGCTATGTGGGGCTGGTCATCTCCTGTTCCACTAGGAATTAACTCCAAAGGGATGCTCTGCCCTGAGCCAACAGTGTGGTTTCCCTTCCATTTCTCATGTCAAATTATGTGCACTCATGTTGTCCAACATAAACTACAGTTCTGCATAGAAGACCAAATATAAAACTAAATAGTCAACAAAGATTCCTCAAGTCTGAAATAAATTTCTTCTCTTTTTGTACATTTTAAGGAAAAAGCTAAAATGAAAAGATTAAATCTCCTTTCAAGTTAATGACCTCAAACTCTAAATAATCTAAGCTTCCAATTAAACCTTCTTGTGCTTTTTTTTTTTTAAGAAAAAATAAATATTGTCCTTTTTTAAAAAGCACAATTCTACTTGACTAATGGTAGATTTATGAAAGGGTTTTTTGTTGACTCCATTATAAAGAATGGAGAATTCTGCATAGGCTCAGAATGAGAATCTGTGAAATACGCAGTACAGTCACTCTAAGACCGAAGTGTGAATTCATCTCATATGACCCAGTTTGAAATTTCAGGGTAAATAACAGAAAGAATTTGCACAGTGCGGTCGGTAGAGATCTGAAAGACTCGACCCAAAGCGAAACACTTCTACATAAAATCTCTTTCTAAGATCTAATTAAAAATTGTTTATTAGAACTCAAAAAATTATAAATTATCATTGCTCTATCCAAAATAAAAATCATGACCTATGATTTCAACCCAGAACATAATAAAGCATAATACATAATAAGGTAGAGAAATCTAGAGTTACTGGAGATATTGGCTCCAAGCAGCTTTTCAAGTTTGGTGTCTCTGATGAGGAACTAAAACTAAAAGTTCTATTTTACATATGTCTAGAACGTATTTTTCTAATGGAAATGTTCAACTCGGTGACAGTACCTTATCATAAGTTCACACCTGAGAGCTATGAAATCAAGTTAAGCAAAATTACACACACACACACACATTCACATCAAAGACTCCCATATATGTTTTTAAGAAAGATTCCAATTTGAGGTTAAACTATATTTATAGATATTCTGGGTTGCAAGTGGCACTCGGTCCATGGGTTGGATATGTATCACTCTGCAGCCTCTGGAAACAGAAAACAAAATGTAATCCCCGCTTTTTCTCAAAAAGAATATCCTCAATATTTTGGAAACTGAGCCCTTCAAATTCTCAATTCTACCAGAGACAGGCTCATAAACAAAAGAAATCAAAACCAGAAAAATAATTAAGAATAACAAGAACAGAAGAAAACAAACCACAGATTTGAAGCTACAAAAGATCAGTTTTATTTGTTTGTCGATAGCTATATTTTTACTATCAATTATCAATCACACAACAAACTACCCTTCAATTTCATGGCTTATATCCTTATATTTTGCTAACAAGTTTTGTGGGTCAGGAACATGGGGAAGTCTCAGTTGTTCAGTTCACATCAAACCCACTTGGGAGTACTAGGACTGGAGGTTCCAATTCGAAGCAGCTTTCTTTAGTCATGTGGCTGGTGTCTTGACATTTTTTGTTTTCTTTCTGTCTCTGCACGCTGTTTCTTTCTCTAAGGTCTTGGCACTGAGTATGCCCCTTCTGACTGCATGAACTTTCAGTGTAATTGCACCCCTGCAATGTCAATGGATTTTCAAGTAGGTTGCCAGATACGGCAAACAAAAATAAAGGAACCACATGTTCTGAACATCAGATATTCAAGGAGATTTTAGTATCAATGTTGCAAGTGCTACTTATTAGTATCACTACTTCTAAAATGCAAAATCCATACTTCCAATCTTAGACAATCTTCCTTGAAGTTGAAATGGTGTCACGGTCAAAAGTTCCTATCTAGATACAGGATACAGAAAGGTGATCGAGTGGTACATCCACACACATCGGTGTTCACAGATGCACTGGTCACAATATCTGGAAAATGGAAACATCCTAGATGTACATCCACATATTGATGGAGAAAGGGGAAATGGGTGCATCTTAAGGAGGGAATGTTACACAGCTACAAAGCAAAATAAAGACAGTACATTTCCAGGAAAATGTTTGAAACTGGAAATCACTGTGTTAGATGAATGGGCCAGAATCAAAACCAACTAACCAAACAAACCAATGTTTTCTCTTATGTGCACAACCTAAATCTAAAACTGATTGTGGTATTTTTTTCTTTCTTGTATTGAAAATAACTTGTTCTCACATAATATAATCGGATTATATTTTCCCCTCCCTCTACTTTTCCTAGTCCCTCCGTACCCCTCACTTTCTGTCTTTCTTTAGAAAACAAACAGGCTTTTAAGGGATAATAATAAAATGAATTAAAATATAATAATACAAAACAAAACCACACACACTGGAATTGGATAAGACAAACAAACAGAATGAAAAGAGCCCAAGAGAAGACACAAGAAACATTATCAGCGTGCTCCAAGGATTTCCATATAAAATACCCAAAAGTTGTAAGGTCATTGTACATTGTACCAAGGTTTCAGTAGTCACTTGGGCTAGGCAAAGTGTAGCATAGTCAGATTCTCTGAATGATGCTCCAGGGTGATCGACATGAAGATATAAAACCAAAGCATGAATTACATAAATTGAGATCTTGAATATTAAAAATAACAATAATGTGGAATATCTAGGGATGGGTGGAGGATCTTTAGAAACTGAGTGAGGTCAAAAAAAAACAGAGAAGTTACATGCTGAAGTGACAGAGTAGGAGGGTCAGGGATACTCAAGTTTGTTGGGACAGAGATGATGCCAACAGGAGCCCCAGAGGCTGATATGGTTCTTGTGTTTTCCCTGTCATGTTTCAGCTTTTCCTTCCCTATCCATTTTAGAATAGTAATTTTTATTATGTGCCTTTACATGTTGACAATATGTAATTAGTTTTAGATTTCATAAAAAGGTCATATTAACAGTTTGTCTGAGTCTCAGAAAAGACTGAAAATTTTCACAGTGTCAGAATTACAAGACCATGACAATATTGGAAGTTTTCCCAAACACATCCTACATTGCAAGTTGGCCGTAAGCCGACAGGATCTAGTGATAGAATGCTATTGTTTGACTATACAACATCCCTTATAAGATCATGTTTTTAAAAATGTTGGCCCCTGTTCTTGGAAATATTTTGGAAAATAGTGATACTATTAGGAAGTGAGACCTCACTTCAAGAAATAGGTCACTTGATGGGGAATATTAGGGCTCACATTCCAGTCTGTCGGGAGCCAAATCCAGGAAACTACCTGCTGTTCCAAGAGAGCCTCAGGGAATTGCCTGCTGTTTTTGGAGGCCTAGTCAGTACCAGGTTGAGAAAAGATGTTCTCAGGTCTCAGGAACTTAAAGAACGTCTGACATTTCCTGGAGGCTGGTTGCGACGGTGGGATAGCCCTGGGCAGGGACCCCCGCCCCCTTCCTTGTTCCCCCTCCTCCCTCACCTGGGAGTATATCTGTAAACTGCTTACCACATTAAACAGAGGCCTTGACAAAATTTCCTGTTGTTTGGCCTCCGTTCTCTCTCCTGCCCATGTTCCCTTTCAGGTGACGGTCCACCTTGATACCCCACGAATAACCAAGGCCCGCCGGTCGGGTCAGGTGGCTCCCAACGTGGGGCCAGAGGTACGGACCCTCATCGGTCGGCATCAACAGAAGTGAATTCGGCTGAGAAACCATTATTGAGTCTCCGAAGACTCCTGTCGCCCACGGGAGCCCAGAGGTGTGGTAAGTCATTGCCGTCCCATTAACATGGGCCAGTTATTGTCTTTGGAAGAAGAAATTTATTAAAGGCCTTAAGGCCTCATCAGGGAGAGGGGAGTTAGGGTAAAAAAGAAGGATTTTTAAGATGAGGGAGAGAAAGGGCTAAAGGAGTTGTCCACTCTCCAACAATGTTAACAAGAGAAGAGGAAAAGGCTATTTTAGAGTCCTCCTAGGAGCAGCAGAAAATCAGGAGACATCCTGCATTTTTCTCTGACTCTTACGGGAGAGATCCTCAGTTATGTTTTCTCTGTCTATTGTCTGTCATTGGAGCTCCAATCTGTCCAATGTGTGTCAATTGTCTGTTTTTTTTTTTTTTTCGTTGCTTGAATGTTGTCCCATTTTTTCATGTTTATAAGAAAAATGGTTAAAACTTTATCTGCTGATTATTCAGCCCTTGATTGAGTTTTTAACTAGATTCAAAAAAAAAGAAAAAGTAAAAATAAAAAGCAGTTTCAATTGGCCTTTGGAGCCCTGCACCTGTGGTTAGGAGTCTAGTCTAGCATGGAGAAGCCCTGCCACAGTCTCATTGATGTAAAAGCCGCTCTTAAAGGGGCCAGTAAGGGTTGTTTTTAGCTCCTATGATGAGGAGCTGATGGTTCGTTTCTCCTAGAATAATCTGTGGCTATGATTATTGGGTTCAGCAGGTGACAAGGTGCTTCTCTTAAAATTACAGCTGGGAAAAGTAAGAATTTCGTTTGGATGAAAGTATATAAGATGTGCATTTACTTCATTTGTTTGTTTCTGACTGGTTTTAAAAGTATAAATATGTTCCACATGTCTTGGTTATAGATTATTGGCTTATAAGTTATTGAATATGATTAAAAATTTGCAGCTTTGATAACAGAAAGTTGGCTTAAAACTGGTAACTCAGGGTTAAAGTCATTCAGAAACCAGATGTATAAAAGATAGAATTTAAAACAATGTCTCTTTAAGAGTCATTAAAAGCTGCATATAAGAATTGGCAGCAAAACTTTGTAACATAAAGATAATCTACTAGGTGTTGATTTTAGAGAAAATAGATTGTTTACATTGTTTTTGCTTTTGAGTTTGTTTCTCAAAATCATGGTTATACTCTAATGTTGCAAAAGAGACTTAAAAATATAGTTAAACAGCCAGTATTCCATTGGCTGCAGTTGGCAGTTCAATCTGTGAGTTTGAGATTTTTTAATTCGCCCATGTATATAAAAAAGAAAATAGAGCAGGTAGAGTTAAATAAAAGTATTTTAAACAGCTGTGATACAGTGCAGGCCTACAAAAAAGATAATCTTTGTGCCAGACCTCAGGAAACAGGCCCAGGTTAAGAACATTTACATTTAAATTAAGACAATGCAGACTGGGCTCCAGCAGAAGCTTGGGTGAGACATTCCTTTTGTCCTAACCAGCCCCTGGAAAGGTGTTTTCCGAAATTTGTTGATTGCCTTGCTTGTTCCTTGGGGGAGGAGGTGTTATCCTCAGGCCCCAAAAGCTGGAGTGACAGACATTCCTTTTGTCCTAACAAGCTCCTAAAAAGGTGTTTTCCAGAATTTGTTGATTGCCTTGCTTGTTTCTTGAGGGAGGAGGTGTTAGCCTCAGGCCCAAAGACATTCACGACAGTTTATGGGCCAGGAATTATAGATAATAATTATGCTGGTGAAATTAAAATTATGCTTGCTTCCCTCCATGACATTATAATTGTACCTGCTGGCAAAAGAATTGTTCAACTTGTCTTAGTTCCTTTGTATTTGCTTCCTTCCAAATTTTTTGAGAATGATAAAAGACAAGATGGCTTTGGTTCCTCTGATATGTATTGGGTCCGATCTATTACTAGCAAGAGACCTAATCTTAAATTAATAATTGAAAGAAAAAGTTTTGAGAGATTGATAGACACAAGAGTTGATGTAACAACTATTAGAGGACAAGATTGCCTTCAGCTTGGCATTTGTCTGATGCTCTCACTCAGCTAAAAAAAAATGGTTATTCAAATAATCCAAAACGAAGTTCAAATTTAGGATTTGTGAAACTAATGGGGCATTACTGCCTGACTTCCTTACTCCGGCTGCTATTCCAGTAAATACATATAAAATTATTATAGATTTAAAAGATTGTTTTTATACCGTTCCTTTACATCCTGGTAAAGGTGATGAGGTTTAAATTCAGTGAATTTTCTTGTCCTACTTCAGACCCAATCTCTCTATATATTTTGTGCTTTCTAACCTGGTGAAATACAAAGAGCTATATATTTTGTGCTTTCTAACCTGATGAAATACAAAGAGTCTCAAATACACTTCTACCCATACCAATGACATCTGTTCTCTTATCTTCCCATTATGATGGACTATATCTCTTCAAACCAAGAGCCTAAGCAAATCTTTCCATAAAGTGTTTTTGTTTAATATTCATTCACTACAATGATAAAATTTAAAAAAAAAAAAAAAAAAAAAACAGAGACACACTCTGACATAGATTATATTAATGTTCCAGGGCTTTCTCACTCCAATGACACTGGAGTGAGAAAAATTGAAATTAAATTAACTATCATATTTTCATTTTAATGGAAGTATAAGAAATAGTGATTGAATAATCAACTTAGAACATCTAAATTTTGCAAAAAGAAAGTAGTAATACCTTGGTTTTTTGTTCCAAAAATATTTAGCCAATCATGTACTATATTATTGCCAAATATGCAATATATCCAGGAGAGGGGTGTAAGTACCTTTTGGTGTTGGGTTGTGTTGCATATCCTAGCTGTACTTTTGATATAAATTCTCACCTTTACAAGCTCTTTTGGAATTTTCATTCTTCTATGGAAATAACAGTTTTTGAAGAAGCAAATTTCTTCATCTTGAAATCTGAAATGAGAAAGAAAGCATGGGAGGTGGTGACATGGCTCAGAAGCTAAAAGTATCCTTAAAGAGAGGAACAAAGTTCAGTTCCCAACATCCATCTCTCCAAATTCAGTCTCTCCTAATTGAAATACTCTCATCTACCAGTAACTCAGGTTTTAGGGAGATCTGGCACTAAGAACTTTCATAGGCATTTGCACTTGGGTATATACAAAAACACACACTCTCTCTCACACACACACACACACACAGAGAGACAGAGACAGAGATAGAGACAGAGACAGAGACAGAGACAGAGGTGGGGTAAGGAGACAAACACATGCATACATGCATACATACATACATACATGTAATTAGAAAAAATTAACCTTTTTTCTTAAGAAAAGACATGTGAAACAGGGTCATTGGTGATCTTCATTGACTAACAACTCTTTACAGTTCTTCAACTACTGAGATGGGTAGATTCATGCTGTATAGACAGTATCTGACATGTGCACAGAGAAAATATGAGCATTATTTTCCCTTAGTTATTATTGTCATAGTATAGTATGAAATACATCTTCTAACATTGTCATTCATATTATGTTTAGATTTTATACCACTGACATACATCAAATGAAATCCTAATATTCTAATGAGCTTAAAGCCCATGAAATTTATCTGTTATAGTCTCCTTCATTCCAATAACTGAATCTTGTATTCTAGAGAGAGTGACAAGTTTTCCAAACTCAATGAACTTTGGAATAAATTTATACTCAACTATATTCCAAAAGACAGTGGTCATATTAGAGATTTCACATTCAATACCCCAGCTTATGAATTCCTTTAGACTGTGAGTATACAACAAGTACTAAATCATCCCATATTTAAAAAAAAAAAAAAACTCTTAACCAGCTCATATGCAAAAGAGAATAATATGATAAAATTTGGAGTTTGGTTTCTTTAAAATTTAATAACTAGGCATTTATACATTTGATATTAGACAATGATTCCTTTGCATTTTTATGTTGCTGCTTTAGCTTGCAAGGGAATTTAATGTCTGCGAATATCAACTACTCTTAAATGACTGAATAGATATAAGGAATGCATTTTGAAATGTAGAACCTCTCACTGTTCACATAGCTTAGTGTAGATTATTGATATTCACTAAATTATATTATATATCTTATTGTGTATATCTGATATTATAAAATCCTGCTAGACTATGCTAAAACAACATGTCTGGAAACAATTTAGGAGGGAAATAGACATGCAAATGAATTTTGAGTGTGTCCAAGTGTGACTTAAATGTTAATTTAAAGTTGGACCTTCCTTTCAATTTCTTAGTCTTCTAGCAGCAAAAATATTGACCACTTGTAGTCTCAAAAAAATCTATCAAAAGGAACCCTGAGCTGTATAAGGGAAATGGCCTCATGAGGCAGAAAAGGACTTAGTGGGCTCTGTTCCCCCAAGAGGAGCAACTGCAATCCCAGCAACCCATAAGCTAATTAGTTAAACTCAGTGGGCTGTGCGAACCACTGCTAAACTCTAAAGGGGGCTAAACCAAACTATATAAAGAACTAAAGAGACTTGATATCCAAAAAGCAAATAACCCAATTAAAAACTGGGGAACAGTTCTAAACAGAGAAATCTCCAAAAGGAAGCCCAAATGGGCAAGAAACATTTAAATGTTTAAAATTCTTAGCTATCAGAAGATGAAACTCATAACTACTTTAGGATTCCAAGTTCTACTTGTCAGAATTGCTAAGATGAATAATGCAAGTGACAGCTCATGCTGTCAAGGATGTGGAGCGAGAGGAACACTTCTCCATTGCTGGTGGGAGTGCAAACATGTACAGCCACTGTGGAAATCAGTGCAGCAGTTCTTTGGGAAGATGGAAATTGATCTACCTCAAGGTCTATCTATATCTCTTTTGGTTATGTACTCAAAGGATGCTTTGTCCTACAACAAGGACACTTGATCAACCATGTTCATTGCTGCTTTATTCATAATTCTCAGAAATTGAAAACAACCTAGATGTTCCTAAAGGGAAGAATGGATAAAGAAAATGTGGTACATTTACACAATAGAGTGTTACTCAGCTGTTAAAAAATGGCATCATGAATTTTTCAGACAAATGGATGAAACTAGCAAAACTCACCCTGAGTGAAGAGACCCAGACCCATAAAAATAAATGTGATATGTATTTTCTTCTATATGGATATTAGCTGTTAAATAAATAATAACAAAGTTATAATTCATAGGTCCAAAGAGATAAGGGATAGAAGAAAGGACTAGTGGTGATGCGTGGATCTCTCTGGGAAGGGAAAACAGAATAGATGTAATGGATGGACTGGAGACAGGAACTGTGGGGAGTGATGACAATAGAAAGGTCAGGTGGTAAGAGAGGAATGGAATTGAGGGGGGAAATGAGGGGATACACAGCTAGAACTGTAGAGCATTCGAGGAGCAGTATTTAAATCTAGCACATTGGAAACTTCCTATAAAATATGAAGGTGATCTTCATGAATTCTCCAAATAATAAGGGAGACAGAACCCCACTGGCCCATTTCTTGTCACCAAGGGAAACTTCTCATACCAAGACAATGTTTTGTCCAATTGAGTTGTTGGCCAAGAAAGTTGCATGGAAATCCCCAAACAACTTAGGGTGCTACCAAGACAATTGTTTGCTCTCTGTAAACTGACAGCAAGTATCCATTGCTGAAAACACTGCCCACAGATCTCATTGAGCATGGAGAGGTTGACCTGGTGTCTACATAGAACCTTCAACCTCATGAGCTAGTGTCTGTGACACTTCTACTCTGCAGGTCACCAAAGGAGAAACATAAATACCAACTCAGCCATAAAAGTTTTGATCTACAATTTGTCCTGCCTGCAAAATATGCTAGGGCAAAAGTGGAACTACCTACGTGAGAGTAACCAACCAATGTGATCTGAATTAAGGCCCACTCTATAAGAATAGCCCATACCTCACCCTGTTTGTCTCATCAAGAACCAGAGACATATGGTAAAATCAAATAATAATAAAATGACTCCTAGTGATATTTTGCTATATTCATAGATTGTTGATTTATTCAAGCATCATCAGAGAGGCTTCCTCTAGTAGTAGTTGTGAAGAAATACAGAGACCCAGAGAAAAGTATTACACAGAAAGACCTGTGTAGCTCTAAATGAGATGACTCCATCATTTTCCTTCCCTCAGAGCTCAGGGAACCAAGCAGTAGGGGAGGCATTATGAGTGGCAAAGACAGAAGGGATGAAGGACACCAGGAAAATAATACCCTCTAAAACAATTGAGCAAAGCTCACAGGAAATCTGAGAGACTGAAGCAGCAATTTCAGGGCCTACATGGGTCTGCAACAGGTCCTTTTCAAGCAGAGCTTTCAGTTTAGTGCTTTTATGAAACTCCTGAGTGTGGATCTCTGATTCTTGTGCCTTCTCTTGGGGTTCTTTTGGTTTGTCTTGCCTTGTCTTGTCCAAAATCAAATTGATGATTTTTCTTTTATCTTATTACATTTTATTTTGTTATATTTTGTTGTTATGTCCTAAAAAGCTGTTATTTTCTAGTAGAAAACAGAAGGGGAGTATATCCAGATGAGAGAGGAGGTCAGGAGGAACATGGAGTAGTAGAGGGAGGGGAAACTGAATTCAGGTTACATTGTATGAAAATAAAAACAAAAGAATATATTCAATAAAAAGAGGAAAAGATTTTAAAGTATGTTGCTTAAATTGAATCGCTTCCATATCATCCCATAAATAATACTAATAAAAGAAGTAAATATTAATAAATCAGTAGCTTTCTTCTACTCTAAGGATAAATGGACTGAGGAAGAAATTAGGGAAACAACACCCTTTATAATAGTCACAAATAATATATGAAATATCTTGGTGTGACACTAACCAAGCAAGTGAAAGATCTGTATGACAAGAACTTCAAGTCTCTGAAGAAAGACACTGAAGACCTCAGAAGATGGAAAGATCTCCCATGTTCGTGAATTGACAGGATTAATATAATATAAAAGTGGCCATTTTGACAAAAGCAAGCTACAGATTCAATGCAATCCCCATCAAAATTATAACTCAATTATTCACAGAAACAGAAAGCAATTCTCAAATTTATCTGGAATAACAAAAACCAAGGATATCAAAAACCATTCGCAACAATAAAAGAACATCTGGGGTAAATCACCATCCCTGACTTCAAGCTATACTACAAAGCAATAGTGATAAAAACTGCATGGTATTGGTACAGAGACAAACAGGTAAATCAATGGAATAGAATTGTAGACACAGAAATGAACCTACACATCTATGGTCACTTGGTCTTTGACAAAGGAGCCAAAACCATCCAGTGAAAAAACACAGCATTTTCAATAAATGGTGCTGGTTCAACTGGCAGATAGCATGTGAAAAAATGCAAATTGACCCATTCTTATTTCCTTGTACAAAGCTCAAGTCCAAGTAGTTCAAGGACCTTGACACAAAAACAGATATGATGTCCCCCAACAGAGGAATGGATACAGAAAATGTGGTACATTTACACAATGGAGTACTACTCAGCTATTAAAAATAATAATTTCATGAAATTTGCAGGCAAATAGATGGAACTAGAAAATATCATCCTGAGTGAGGTAACCCAGTCAAAAAGAAACACACATGGTATGTACTCACTGGTAAGTGGATATTAGCCAAAAAGAAGCTTGGAATACCCACAATTACAACTTACAGACCATATCAAACCCAAGAAGAAAGATGATCACACCCAAGTGTGAATGCTACAGTACTACTCAGTAGGGGGAAAAGAATAATCTCTGGGAAGTAGAAGGAGAGAGGGATCTGGCAGGGAGAGAGGAGGGAGAGGGAAAAAGAGGGGCCTGTTCAGGTATGGGACAAGATGGGAAGAAGTACAGAGGGTCAGGAATTTGAAAGTAAGTATGTAGCAGTGGCGGGAGGGAGAACTAGCATAAGTCACTAGAAAGTTCCAGATGCCAGAGACCCAAGAGGTTCCCAGGACCCAACAGGGAGAGGACTTTTGCTGAAATACCCAACAAATGGGAGAAAGAACCTCTAGAGACCATATCCAGTGAATAGGCACAGCCCCTAGTTGAGGGATGGGGACATCTACCCACCTCAAAAATATTAATCCAGAATTCCTCCTGTCAAAAAGAAATGCAGGGACAAAGAGTGGAGCAGAAACTGGAGGAAAGGCCATCTAGAGATTGCCCCACCTAGGAATCCATCCCATCTGCTGACACCAAACCCAGACACTATTGCGGATGCCAAGAAGTGCTTACTGACAGGAGCCAGTTATGAATGTCTACTGAGAAGCTCTGCCAGAGCCTGACCAATATAGATGAAGGTATATACAGCCAAACTCAAAGACTGTAGGAGCTGAAGGGGTTTGAAACCTCTTAGGAAGAACAATATCAACCATCCAGACCCCGAATCTCTAAACCACCAACCAAAGAGTACACGGGGGTACCCACGGCTCCAGCTGCATATGTAGCAGAGGATGGCCTTATCTGGCATCACTGGGAAAGGAGTCCCTTGATCCTGTGGAGGCTTGATGACCTAGGATAGGGGAACCCTAGGCGGCTGAGGCAGGAGTGGGTGGGCAGATGGGGGAGCACCCTCATAGAGGTAGGGGGGGGGAGGAGGGAATAGGTGACTTGCGGAGGTGTAACTGGGAAGGAGGATAACATTTGAAATGTAAATAAATAAAATAACCAGTAAAAGAGGAGTAAATATTGATTTAATACTTTTAAATTTCCTGTGTTGTATTTGAAATTAATTATATCCACACTTTTATTTAATTTTATAGCACCTTCACTGCAGACTGCTATATCACTATCACATATTAGTTAATTACCAATATCTTTGTGGTTAATACATAATCAATCCTGGTACTGAAGTAATAAAAAAGTTCAAGGTTGTGTGGAAGAGACTGGTATAAATAACCTATTTACCCAATAAATGTATTTTTAAACTTTAAAAGAAATACATAAGCAGAGAAAGAGGAGACGATATGATATGTGTGTTAATTTTAAAACTGTCATGGATGTCATCTTGCAAGTGAACTGAAAACTGTAAAATTGGTGCTTAAATCTTTAAAAGCTGTAATTCTGAAAGTTGACTTAAAATCTGTTTTACTAATTTACTACTGGCCTTCATCACTGCTTTACTGAGAGACAACTGAATATTAAATCAATGGAAAATATTATCTTTCTAAATACCACAGAAGATACCTTCTGAATGATACTAAACTGAGAACAACTTTTCTTGGCATTTTCTTTTTTCTTTTTTACTTTAAGAACATATGCTTAAAATGTCTGAGTTCTTTTTTATCAGAAATAAATTGTATTTATTATCGGAAAAAGTCATCGGTAGTGGTGTTCTCTTCTTCAAACACACACACACACACACACACACACACACACACACACACTCACTCACACACACTTGCTATCATGAGCTAACCTGCAATGGCAAAAAATGTATCTAACATTAAATTATAAATAAAATCTAGTATTATAATACAACACACCATACTCAAAATTTTCTAAGTCACTACACAGAACTCAATGATAACAATGGAATAATTGTTTAGTCAACCAGGGGCTGGATACACTTTATGAATCTTACTGACCTAATTTTTAATGGTATGAAGTATACGGAACCTTTCAATTCTCATCAGTTGATACACAAAGAGGCTTGAAAATTAAAAGAAATTTTATTTGAGGAATAATATGTGTGTATTTGTCTATTTTAAAATTGTTTTATTTAATTTTACTTTCCATGTATAAATATAGGCAGTGTATTCACATGTTTTCATGTGTATGCTAGCATGTGCATGGTGTGAACCAAACATCTGTGCACAAGTATTTGTTTGCCCTCAATGTGGAAGCAAAATATCTACTTTGAGTATCTTCCCTGATCACTTTCCATTTTATTATTTTGTTATTTGTTAACAATTTTAGACATCTATACATTGAGTGATGGTCATTTTCAACCACCATTGCCCCTTTTCTCTCATAAAATCCCTTTTTTCCAACAAGACCCCTTTTACTTTGATGTCTTTTTTATTATTTTCCCAACATAATATTTGTATTATTTGGGAATTTCATACGATGTACCCTGATCACACCTGCTTCCCATTCCTCCTAAGACTGCCCACCCACCCTTTCACTGCCCACCCCGCCCCCAAAGTAACACACCAAGACACCAAGTCCATCTTGTGTTACAGAATATAATCATTGAAATATGGTCAAACTCCCAAGGGCCAGCACCTTAAAAAAAAAAACTGAGTACTTTACTACTCCATCCTCAAACTCCTCCAGAAGAGGTCAATTGAGAAACGCTACATTTCCGCATCTTTATCACAGTTTTCAAGGACTTTCATCAGTTGCTTCCCATTGGAGAAGCAAGTTGTTACAGAAGCCATTGGTGTCCCTCATTGTCAGTTATGTGTCAGGGGCAGCCCTGCTTATACAATGAAGGCCTAAAATCAGCAATAGGCCTAACATACATGCCTGCTAGCACCAAGTCTTGAGTCTCTGTGGAAAAACACTGAAACAGAAGCCTAGAAGCTACTGTAAACAAGCAGCTTTGGTGGAGGGCTGCCAAGCCTGAGTAGTCATAGACCTTGTAGATGGGTAACCTTGGTGGACAGTACCAACTTAGATAAAGACAAGTGAATCATAGGTGGAGTCATAGTGGTCTGTCTCCTGAACCTTCACCCAGCTGACACTCTGTTCTGGAAGATTTCTGTACCCCTCCCCCAAACACCAACGCTCCTGCATCATTCCCTTCCCCACATCCTGCCTTTCTGTGTATATAACCTGTGTGTAAAAAAGTAAAAATCTGTGGTCTGATCAACCTATAGACAGACCGTGATCCTTGTGTTCCTCGTTTCTCTTCATCCTCTCTTAGGTGATCTCCCCGGACCCTGTTTAATGTCCTGCAGGACAGGACAGTTATGACTCTGTAGTCATCAATACCACCGCAAAAAACGCTTCTTTGTCCGTAGCAGCTATCAGCAGAATGGATCATGGAGTTCCACAAAGTTTTTAGCAACACATCATAGACATCAACTTGGTTTCCTGTGGCAAGTAGGACCACAGACACTAACATGGCTGCCAGTGGGCCACTGAAGTCTTTCGAGACGACTTAACCCAGAAAACGACCCATTTTTCATTATGGATATCTTGTTGTTTCTCAGAGTCAGTGTCATCATACAGTTGGGCACCATGTTGGAAGCAGGTCCTTTGTGTACTCCGGGCTGCTACACACCACCCTGCCATTGACGTTAGCTACCCTGCTGGTACCCTAAGCATGACCATATTTTTGCAGCCTGTGGGCATCATGTTTGCAGCCTCAGGTAACGTCCGGCTACAACACTGTATTCTTGTCAACACAGAAAGGCAAGTAGCACTAGTGGCAGCAGCAATGCTACAACTGGGCAAATCAGGACAATGGACCCATGCCTCCAGGACGCCTCAAATCTAATTGAGAATTAATCACTCACTCCTGTGTAGTTATGGCAATATTGCACCAGGCAATTTATTAATAAATTCTTGCCAAACAATTCATTAATATAGATTGTGAGATTTATAGTTACTTGAGACTACTAGTGACTTTTCTCCATCAAGAAGCCCAGCATCTTCCAGCACTGTACATGCTTGCCAACCAGGAGGGAGGACACATTCAGAATAGAAGCAGTTTGATTTCTCAGGATCCAGATACCCAAGGATGTGCATATTCTGTAATATGCTCTTGTGATAGAGTTGGTTTGAAACCATGGGCAATGCCAATAGCCTATATGTTTTTGGATAGGGGAGATCCTGAAGTATACCTGACAAACAGCTCAGAGGGTGGTACTTCATATCTGGTACTATAATCTTTGATTAATAATTTCTGGCCCATGGAAGCATAATCTACCCATGCAGGATGCCTCTGTGTTCATATTTCTTTTTATAATTGTGTTTTCAATAGACTTAAAAGTAGGTTGCCATAGATCTTTCTCAAAAACTCTTAGCTTGCGTTAACAATTTTCTGTACCCTTTTTTTTTTTTATATGGCATCTTCCTGATATCTGCTTAAATCATTCAACCCCTAGTATCATCTACAAAAACTTCTGTATCACACGTTTTTCACTTTGCCCTGAATTTGGGCTTCTTTTTCCCCCTCCATGTCTAATGGTCTCTTTGTAGTTTGCTAGCCTTCCTAGTCAATCTTGATTTAAAGACACAAGCCTAAAAATTAAGAAATTAGGATCCAATATAAGAGAAGACATGCAGCTTTTGTCCTTTAGGGCCTGGGTTACCTCAGTTTATTTTATTTGTTTTATTTTATTTTATTTCATTATTTTATTTTTGTCAGTTTCATCTATTTTGCTGCAAATTTATTTCAACCGAGTAAAATTCTGTTAAGTATGTGAGCCATGCTTTCATTGTCCATTCTTTTCTTGTTGGAAGTCTAGGCTGAGTCTGTGTCCTGTCCACTTCAAATCCAGAAGTCAGCAATGAACCTCTGCAGTAGGATATTGTCTCTGTCACTCTTCTATTGCTATGTCCAAGGAAACCCTTATAAAAGACACTATTTATTATTATGTAATTAGTGTTTATATTATTTAATTTATATAATATATTATATGATTATATATGTAATTATATAGTATATAATTATATATCATATAATATGTTACAATTTCTATTTATATTAATAAGTTTATATTTATATTATTTAAATTGGGAGCTTCCTTATAATTTCAGAGGACTAGTCTATTAGCACCATGGCAGAGAGCATGGTAGCAGGCAGGGTACTGGAGAAATAGCTGGGAGATACATATTTTTCTGCAGGCAGAAAAAGAGTGAGACTGGGCCTTTTATGTATGGGATTTTGAAAACTCAATGCCCATCACACTCCCTCCAACAAGGTCACACCTCCTAATCTTTCTAATTCTGTCAGAGTTTCACTCCCTGATAACTAAGCATTCAAATATATGAACCTATGGCAAGAGGACGGGGCATTCTTACTCAAACTTCCACAGATACAGAGTCTTTTAAGTATATGTCAAGGAACAGTATAGCTAGCTCATAGAATAGATTTGTTTTGGGCTTTTAGAGGAACTCTCATACTGATTTCCATACTTGCTATACAGTTTACACTCTCACAAATAGTAATAAGCATAGCCCTTTCTGCAAATCCTTACCAGCATTTGTTGTAGTGTGTGTGTGTGTGTGTGTGTGTGTGTGTGTGTGTGTGTGTGTGTAAAATAATCACTCTGTGGCAAGACAAAAATTCCAAATAGTTTTAACTTCTTTTTTTCCCTGGTGGCTAATGATGAATGCTTTTTAAAATATTTGCCATTGGTGGGTTTTATTTTTAAAAAGCACTCCTGCTAGAATTAATATTAGTGCCATTAGCACTAAAAAGATAAAAATTTAAAGAAATCCTAACAAACATGTGTACCACATTTTAAATTTCTGCTTATAAAAGTTCATCATCAACTAAATATAGTGATATCCAAAATAGAGGGTAGCTTTTATAACACATGTATCTGACAAACATCTTACACTAATAAAAATATAGATTAATGTACATTTTTACCATTTTAAATGTTTTATCATTATTTTTCTTCAAGCAGATATTATGATCAAAACTCTAATTTTTAAAATGGAAGGAAATGGACCATAAATTTCAGGACAGTACACATAAAAATAACCAATAAGTATATGAAAATATTTAACATTACTGAGTACTAGGTATGTGCAAATAACACCACCCCAAATCATTACTTTTCCATTATCATAACTAAAATCTATTAATCACTAAAATCCTCACTCTCGAGAGTTGTGATCCAAAGTGACACAATGAGCAACTGAGGCTGTACAGCAGTTATAGAGCACTGGCTTAGCACATGAAAGCCCTGGGTTGGAGTTCCAGCACTGCAAAATACAGGACAAACACTGTGAGAAACTGCATAGCATTGATTTTGCAAATTTCCTAATGTACTTACCTTGTGAGTTAGTATTTAATACACAAGCATTTATTAAACGCTCATCTTTAGGCACAGATATCCGTTGTGATTTTATCCATAGTAACCCCAAAGTGAAAGACAGATTTAAAAAAAAAAAAAAAAAGAATGTGTAGTATATGACTCTGTTTTCAGTTTTATAATCAATAAATATGATTTACAGTGAATACAAAATCAAATCAATATTGCATCAGATAAAGGAGGAGATAGGGAAGAAACTTGGTTCTACTGAATGTTCATTCAGGAAGAAAATGTAGAAGGAAAAGGAGAATAGGAAAAAAGAAGTTTCTTGGTGGATGGAAATAGTCCAGTTTGATAGCAGTGTTATTTCTATAATGTATAAGTTGAATATTTTGAACATCTGGATTGTATAGATTTTACTGTTCACACAATAGATTTTTAAAATTACTTAGATAAATTTATTTCTTCTCTTCCTTATATAAGAACTTAGAAAAGAAGCAATGCATCTGTTTGTTTGCCTCTTCTAGAAAGAAGACTCTAAAAGTTCAGTGGATGTGGAATGTTGAATTAAGAATGCCTCTGAGTCCTGCAGCCATAGATGAAAGGAGGTGATTTCAGCACTGAACAATCAGCACCAGCTAATCCTATATGAACACTCTTACATTGTGTCTGCTCCAAACAGTCATGAATGTGGCAATGCGCTTTTAGGAGTGAAAATGAGCAAGATGACTGACACAAAGGTATTTTCTGGCCATGCCATATTTGATGTCATATGACAGCATGCTAATCACTTTGCATAAATATTCCCTTAAAGAAGGATTTTGAAGCACAAATAAACACACCGCATGTCTACCTCAGGATTACCATTTCTAGCAAGTAATAATTCAAGATACCTAACTGAATTTCAAGTTCACATACGTAAGAAACAAATTTTGCTACAAAGTTGCATAGAAAATTTATACTAAAAACTATCTTAAATTCAACTTTCTATCCTGTACTTTTTGTCTTGTACAAACATGACAAATATTCATGTTCTCATATCAACTTACACATGTATGAAAGCAGCTCCTCCAGCATTCTAAAGGAGGGTTTCTTCCTGAGGACAACACACATTTGACAGATAATAGGAATAATTGAAGAATTTATCAATGAAGCATGTCCTATAACTACATTTATTACCTTCCATCACCAATTCATTCTGGATTTTTCTCAGTCTTACGTAGAACCTTTACTAGTCTGATTGATTTATATGATGGCTCAATCAAAGACCTAAGCCTGACCATAGATGGTCTGAACTTTTAGTTACTGACACATTCTCAGGGTGAGATGCTAAATCTGTCTATTTACTATGGTGGCACACAAGATGGTCACAATATACTCATAAATAGGTTGCAAGAATACCTAGTCTATTTCCATACTTTTTCTCTACCTCCACTGGGTAGCAGCAGTCCTAACTCTTCATAGTAATTGCATTTAATAACACCATGACAGTGGTAGCTCCTTTTCTTTTGTTGATTGCTGAAAATAAAAATTGTATCATGACAAGCAAAACCCTCAAGTATAGAGTTTTCTTGCTGTGTCCTTTGTTTAATGTTTTCTCTTCCTAGGGGCCAGGAATCATGAAAGGGCCAGAGATGAAGGTATGAGCATTCAAACTCTTCAAATGGGTTGTGCTGGCTAGTTTTATGTCAAACTTGACATACACACTAGAGTTATCTGAAAAGAAGAAACTTCAAAAGAGAAACTGCCTGCAGAAGATCCAACTGTAAGGCATTTTCTTAATTAGTGATTGATGGAGGAGGACCCAGTCATTGTGGGTAATGTCATCCCTGGGCTGGTAGTCCTTGGTTCTATAAAAAAGCATACTGAGCAAGCCATGAAAACCAAGACACTTATGTCTTAGGTTGGCAAGACTCTGTGCAGAATCTTACCTGTTCTTGGCTTGCCAGCCTGTTAATTTAATAACTCTCTGTGGGGGGTCCATTTTAAGATTCACACAGGAGTGTTCACATAATTGGGTTTAATGCCTTGCTTTTTCTTTGACTATTTGTGTTTATTGTCTCACTTGTTCCTTGACTATTTGCATCTATTGTATTGCTAGAACCTCAACCTAGAACTGACATTAATATATGCATGTAATCAAAATGGTATAAAAGCATAAAGGAGGAGGGGGAATGGAATAGGTGGTTCTAGGAAGGGGAAATGGGGAAAGGAGATGACATCTGTATTGTGAATAAATAAAATATCCAATAAAAAATTTAAAAAAGAAAGAAAACCAAGGCAGTAAGCAGCACCCCACCCATGCCTTCTGTTTTTAGTTTCCAGCCCTGCTTGAGTTTCAGTCCTAACTTTAATTCACAGTATGCTTCCCTACAAGATAGTATCCCACAGATATAACTTCTGTGATGCTGCTCCAGGTGTATTTTCCATTCCAATTCTATTCCAACTCTATGAACAATTATTTGAAAAGTATTTCATGTTTCTAATAGACGTGATGAATATGTTATATTTTGAACAAAGTAGAATTTTCTATCAGAAGTCAAATAGTTTGTAAGGTCTCTAACAGTGGTACTGGGTAAGCTTTACAAACCATCAGACAATAAAAGATAATTTGTATTTAGAAATTATCAATTCTTCCAAGAAAACCACAATTCTTTGGTTCAAGGGGAAAAAAGAAAAAGAAAAAACTTAGTATGGAACGGTACTGCATTGGAAACAAAGGTTGGTCCCTGCTCATGAGAATTTGGATATTGAGAAGCTTCATCCACTAAATCAGCTCCAGTGAAATAAACTTCAAATTGTTGAGCTTAAAAACTGCCTGAGTATTGCCAGAGTAGAGTTTTCCTACAAGTGCTAATGGTAGGGTACAGTGGGTGACTAGCAGCACACATTGCTCCTAACAGCTGGCTGGGTCATTTTTGCCTGGTTGATTTTGTTTACTTGATATTTCATCCAGGATTCATGTTCTGTTATAGGGAAAACATGATATAAAATATTACATTCTTTTGCTGTGTTTGCTTTTGTATTTTTATAGATGGTCAATATCTCTCTCTCTCTCTATCTATCTATCTTTCTCTCTCTCTCTTTCTCTCTCTGTCATCCATGTCTTCTCTCCAATCTTGTCTTTCTTCAGGATATGACTGTTTGGGCATTGTCAATGCTTTGAATCTATAGATATTTTTATATTGTAGACATGTGTATATTGTTTAATAATTGGGATTATTTTCCACTAGTGCTACTAACTTCTAACATCAGTCTCAAACATCTCTATTTTGCAACTCTATTTTTTTTATTCATTCTCATAACCAAATCCACACATATGTAAATAATGTTCTGAAATGTTTCTGTTCTATCAGCTTCTTATAAAGTATTTTCCAAATAGACATAAATGTGAGTTTAGGAGATAATTAGATAATAATGTGTCTTTGGTATTTGTTTATGTAGATTGTTGGTGACATCTCTTTCTGCCTATGGCAATCTGGCTAGATAAATTACAATGTGTGATATTTGAGTATTGATACTCCCTATACTTATGATTTAATCAACCTTGTATGCCTCATTATAGTTTGTTCTAGATGAATGATCAATTAAAGTCTCATAGACACTCTACCCTTATTAGAGCTTAAACATAGGTCCACAATTAGCTCTCAAGGCTAATATAATTAACCACTGTAGATGGCAAGGCATTATTTCAGAATTCCAAAGGCCTCCGCTGTGGTTCTCTGGGGACTCCCATAGATTTGACAAGACATTTGACCTAATATCCACACCTTCAGACCATAGCTTCCAAGTTTGTTTCTTCTATTTAGGTTTTTGTTTTGTTTTGTTTTGTTTTTTGTTTTGTTTTGTTTTGTTTTGTTTTTAAGATTAACTAAAGGCTCACATAGCTGGGAACACCTGTGAGAGATTTTTCTTGATTGTATATCCCTTGAGGTGGGAAGATCTGCCCTAAATCGGAATCATTTGAGGTGGTAAGAGCCACCTTAAATCTTGATCATGTGAGGCGGTAAGGCCCACCTTAAATCCAGATCATTTGCAGTCAGAAGATTCACCCTAAATTTGGGCCATGCTTTCTATATTAAAGGACATGGAAGAAAAAAAGCGTTCATTTCTTTGGCCGCCTGCCCTCTTTCTCACTGGAGAGTTCATATATCCTTCTACTGAGGCATTTCTTCTCTGGTACGACTCCTTTCAGATATAGGAAATGGCTATTGCTGGCCTAGCATGACAACAGTCTGGAAGTCACTCTAATAAATCCTGACCTTTCATATATGTAGGTTTACTCTAGAGGAAAATCCTAATATAATAGGATAATGAAATTGCCTTCAGACATAAAATAATTCAAGTTAATCTGCAATTTCTGTTTGCTTCTTTCTTGTTCTTACTTCATAGTGCAACTTTGGAGAATCTCCAGTGTGTGTAGATAGGTCCAGGGTTCAACATTTCTTTCAATATTTCTGTAAAACCATTCAAACTCCACTAAGCATCTCTACTTTCCTATGTCTAGTATATTCTCAAGAAGCATTTGTTAAATGAGTGGATGTATGAAGGACTGAAAAACAGACCCATTAGTACCATTGGTAATAATTATACTCTGTAAGTATTTAAAATGACACAAATTTAATATAAGTTTCTGTAAATGTGAAATACAAACACATATTTCATTAAGAGTTCTTAATTATGGTATAATATAAATGATAATTATTATCATACATATAAAATGAGTATATTAATAAACTATAGAGTTATATATCTTAGAGATAGAAATATGACATTTAATATGACATATATTTATCTCAGAATAGGAAATAATTGAGGAGATACTTTGAAGTTAGGTCATGAGACTAATATAGCACCCTTTATATCATCATCATTAAATTCAGCAATGAAATAGGAGAACCACAGTATCTGTATCATATGCAAGATTTTAAGTATAAAATAATCAAACTAATAAAGACTTTAATCTTCCATAATACGCTATTCTTAGATAAATTTTAGTTTCCTATATGATATCTGTTTATAATGTATATTCTGAACCTGGTGAAATGTAAATATTAAATAACCTTTATCATGTCAGGGGTCTACAAATCACTGATGCCAATACTTTGAAATATTCTCACATTTTTCACATTACAATAGCTGGAAATCAAGTCAGC
The DNA here is from genome assembly GCA_021653895.1 of Mastomys natalensis. Classification (NCBI taxonomy): domain Eukaryota; kingdom Metazoa; phylum Chordata; class Mammalia; order Rodentia; family Muridae; genus Mastomys; species Mastomys natalensis. Next base: position 102,294 of record JAJTUV010001359.1, on the reverse strand, counting down.
TGTCACATTTTTCCCTTAAATTAGGTATGGTTGACAGATACATGCAGTTACTGATGGAGCTCCATCACAGCATATTTGACAGAATATTTATTAGGTGACCTAAAATATACGCAAATGAAATTGAGTCACTTCTCCTCTTGGGACTTTGATTTCTTAAATAAATGTACACATTAGATTAACAACTCCCAAAGGTCCACATATAAGCCTGTTACTGATACATTTTAAAAACACTCAACTGGAAAATTGATTAAAGATCAAGACTCAAAGATGAACTCCAGGCACTCAGTCAGTATCTCAAAGCCAGTGGTTTAGGGAGTATCCTGGTTGATTCTGTTCCAAAATCAAGTTTGAACTCACGTGGTTGGATAAGATGTTGGCCTCTCCTCTCAGAGGTCTCGAGTTAGGAGATACTGGAATCTAAGTCCTGATAGAGGGTAGTTGGATCAAATCAATTTTCACTTTTTATGCAAGCCAAAAACATTTAGTTTTTCTCTGCATATAAAACATGCTATGACTAAGTTCAATTGTGTTAGAAAATATTGAGGTCATAGGAACAATGAGTTTAAAAATAGAAGTTTAAAAGAAGGCTTAAAGGAATATTAAATCTGATGTACTTTCTCTACACCCTCCCTGTCTTTTCTCCACTCTCCCCTCTTAAATACCAATACGGAAAAATCATAATTAAGAAACACATAGACTGATAATCATTCCAAAGTCCAAGCCTGTGATCCCTCTCTTTTCTCCTCTTTCTTTTCTCTCCTTGCTCTCCTCCACCTTTCTAATTCCTTTACAATAATTAATGGCATGAACACAACACTCTAGTTACTTAATCAGATCTCTCAATAAATATTTGCTGACCCGATATAATTAGCCTTATATATAGTAGGAAAATTCCATGTTGAACATAAACATAATTCATCCTGAGTATAAAGCTTGTCTTTTAACTTATAGACATGCCAATAAAATGAAATCTGTTGGTAGATTCTAAATTTTCTAAAGCTCTAATGGCTTCTAGTGGGCAGAGTTCCTCTTTAAATTATCTTTGGAACATTTCCTTCCATTGAATTGAAGGAAATAAAAAAAAGACTAGATGCAAAGATGAACTCCAATCTCAGATACTCCCTTGCTTATTAGAAGTTAGTCTCCTTCTCTAAGACTTCTCCTCAGTAAGATGAATACTATAGCTATGTCTATGGTCCTGAAATGTAGCAATACACCCTAGTTATATCCTCAAATTTATTAGAAGTTAGATAAGACTGAATAATTAACTCGTTTAAGACTCCTCATCAGTAAGACAAGGACTGTAGCTATATTACATAACTGAATGTCTATGGCCATTAAATACAGTAATTCATCATAATGTTCATAATAATAGCTCAGAAGAAGTACTCAGTACTAGTTTTATACTCTATTAATTAATTTTATGAGGGTAAAATAAAATTGTACATAAAAAACCCCTTTAAACTACAGGAAGTGTACTTCATTTTACTAGAAAACTTTTACTCAAATTTTTTGCTATGACAATATGAATAATAGTATTTATAAATTCAAGATATCTCAATTTATTAAATATGAGATGTTGTGGTAATGCTACTCATTGTAAGCTTCAATACAATAAAATATTCTTATTATTTTGGAAAACTGTATAGTAGAAGAAGGAAGATGGTATCACTACAATAGTCAAAATGCCAAGTGGTAGAAAGGAGAGGTATACTTATGACTAGCATAGTTGCTATTCCTGTCTGCTTTTGGACTAGAGAGTTAAGAATGGCATAAGATTAAGACTCTGGATCTATATTTCATCACAGGGCACCCAAACTTTGCCCATTCATTGTCTTCATTAGAATTATTATTGCTGGGATGGAACACCATGACCAAAATCCACATATATATGGATCCAAATACACATATATATGGACCAAAATCCATATATATATATGGCTGCTGTGGAAGGGATTGTGCAACACAGTCCCTGCCCCTGGAACAGAGGCAGATGGCTATGGGCCTCCATGAGAGTTGCTGGTTGCTAGCTGTAAGGCTTATTTGTATATTTTACTTTATGTTCCTCTTTCAGGGGATTAACCTCTCTGCCAAGGTCAATGACTCCATAATAATCAAAGAGAGAGCACAAGTCCAGGAGATGAGGTCCTTCAGCAAAATGGTAAATGCTGAGACCTTCAGGACAACCCTTAAGGCTGTGGGAAAGAACCCTAAAAACATAAGTTCAAAAAATATAAACAGGATTTCTCAACTATAAAAAATATAAGGATGCAATATGAATTATATGAGAGGCTTCATGAACCTAAAAGAAACAGAGGCAGCTTCACTATGAGCCAGCTTGTCAGAAAGATAAAAGGAAAGAGATAAAGTGATTTGGGAAGTGGTGATGTCAGAGCAAAATTCCACCCAGCTAGCTTATTGTCTGTGCTCACAAAGGTAGTCAGATTTCTGAATTCATTTGTCATATATATATATTTTTTAAAACAAAAGAAGTATACTTGCTGTCTTCTAAGAATCAAGGGGCTAAGGTCATAAAATACTGATTGATGGAATAATCAAAAGGGAACCTGGAGTAAATGACTAGATTTATATGTAAATAAAGTCTGGGTTTTATTTAAAAGAGAGAACTACCCAGAGAGAACTGCTTGGAGAGCAAACACAGCTCTTTTAACATTTTTCTATCAGCTTTTCTGACTTTGGTTGAAAAACTCATGAGCTATTCAGAGAGCTTTTAGAAGATTTTCTAGCAAGAGAGAGCTATCTTGAGCATGAAGCTGTCTTGAGAATGGAGCTGTCTCGAGGAGAGAGCTTTCTAGAGAACCATCTAAAGCAGACAAAGAGCTGTCAGATTGCACTCCACCTCATTGATTTCAAGTCATGCTTTAACCACTCTCAAATACCCCTTCGTCAAGACCCCCAACAAAGCCAAGGCTAGTCTTTGGTGTGTGTATGTGTGTATGTGTGCATATACATTACATGCTATGTAATATATATATACACACACACACACATATATGTGTAAGTATATATATATATATATATATATATATATATATATATATATATGTATGTATATATATATATATATGCATAGGTATATATAAAGCATATATACACACATTTTATATATATATATTTTATTATATATATATATGTATATATGTATATGTATTTCATACTTCATCATTAAAAGCAGTGAGGGCAAGAACTCAAGCAGAACAGAAACCTGGAAAAAGGAGCTTATGCAGATGTCATGGAGGAGTTAATAATTTTTTCCTCATGACTTGCTCAGCCTGCTTTCTTATAGAATCTAGGACTACCAGCCCAGGGTGGCCTCCCACATCATTCACTAAACAAGTATTTATGAAGAAATTTTAAAAGATAATTCCATACAAATATAATGCTGGATATATTTCATTAAAAAGGAACTTAGGTCAATTATGACTTTTTAATAATATTTCAATTATTATTTAAAAATATGCATAGCATAATGTATCATGATAATACCCTCTGCATTCCTTACAACTTCCATCCACTAGGAAACACTTGCCAACTTAATATCTTACCTTATTTATTTGTTTTGATTTTTTTAATAATTAGGTCAATGTATCACTGACCATATGAAGATGAGTGTGGAATAATCTATCAGAGTATTATTCCTTCCAGTAGCCATGAACCTCTAAAGAAAGGTGACATGTTTTTACTGAAAGTAGATGTTTTTTATGCAACATATTATGATTATCATTTTCCTTTCTCCAATTCCTCCCAGATCCTCCCTACCCAGCCATCTATACCCTCTCATTCTCTCTCTCTCTCTCTCTCTCTCTCTCTCTCTCTCTCTCTCTCTCTCTCTGGAACACACACACACAGACACACACACACAAACAAACAAGGATAAAATAAAATAACATCAAGCAATAGTGAACCAAAACAAGCAGGAAATAAAAGATCCAAAGAAACCATAATATGTATAAGTAAAAACTTGTAAAGTTAAAAAAAAAATAAAGACAGACAGAAATAAGAAAGAAACAAAGAAACAAAGAAACAAAGAAAGAAACAAAGAAAACAAAGAAAAATGGATGGATGCAAACAAATCATTATGATAAACAAAGATCCCTCCAAAATATCATTGAGTTCATTTTGTGTTGGCCATCTACTGCTGAGCATGTACTTTGCCCTCAAATTCAAAGAGAATCCATTGGAGAAAGCTAATTTTTTTGCAATTGATTATCAATCATAGATTACTTCCAGGTTAGTGATGGGTGTTCATGTCCTCTTCTCCTCTCAGTGCTGAGACCCCACCTGGCTTATACCTACCTATGAAGGCCTTGTGCATGCTACCAACCTCTGTGAGTTCATATGTGTGTCATTCCTACTGTATCTAGAAGGCTTTGATTCCTTGCTGTTTTCCATCCCCAATGGCTCATAAATTCTTTCTGCCTTCTCTTCTGGAGAGTTCCCTGAGCCCTTGGAGGAAGTGACTTGATAGGGACATACCAATTAGGACTGGTGTTCCAAGGCCTCTTATGTTTTGCACATTGTCACAGTATTCATTCCCATCTACTGTAGGAGGAAACTTCTCAGATGGCACAGCAAGACACTGTTCTGTAAGTACTGCAGAATACTGATAGTAACTTTAATATTGGTGGTAGTTATTTTAATATTGATAGTAGTTACTTTATTGCTACATTCCTTTAACAGAACAGTATTTGGTTTTACCCTATTCCCATCACCTATCTGGTTGTAGATTCTTGGCCACCTGAGCAGTGTTGGGCATTAGAAGGAGTGTCCCCAACTATCAGGGGTATATAGTGATTTAGACTATAGTTTTGCTTCTTTTATGAATTTGACTGACCCTGTGTTTAGTGCATATATGTTAAGAATTGTATTGTCCTATTGGTGAATTTTCCATTGATGTGTATGTAGTGTCTTTCTCTATCTCTGTATTAGAAAATATTTTCAGTGACTTTGATCTTGATTTCTTTTCCTTCTTCTATTCCTGTTATTCTTAGATTTGGTCTTTTTACAGTGCCTTTTTTTTCTGGATATTTTGTTTTTTAAGTTTTTGTTTGTTTGTTTGTTGGGTTTTTGTTGTTGTTGTTGTTTGGTTTTGGGGGGGGTGGTATTTTGTAGGGGTTTTTTGTTTGTATTTTCTGGTTTGGTTTGGTTTGGTTTGGTTTGGTTTGGTTTGGTTTGGTTTGGTTTTGATTTATTATTTTCTTTGACTGGGGTTTCTATTTCTTCTACCAGGTCTTCAATTGCTGAGACTCTCTCCCTTCTATCTTGTGTTCTGCTAATGAGGTTTGCCTCTGAGGTTTCTGTTTGACTTCCTAAATTCTTCATTTCCAGTTTTACTCCACACTGAGTTTTCTTTCCCAATTCTATTTCCATGTTCAGGCTTGATCTCTTTTCTTCATGTCATATCCTGATTTGTTTCCTTGCTCATTTGTATTTTCCTAGATTTCATAATGGTTTTTTTTCATATCCACTATAAACTCTTTGAACATACTCATGTCTTTATATACTCATAATAAAGACTTTCTCAAAGTCTTTGTCTTGTGCCTCATCTCTATTGTATTTTTCAGGGCACACTGTATTAGGGCTGCTGGGTTTAGGTGGAGACATTTGGTGTTAATTGGACTTTTTCATGAGGAATAGATGGCAGTATCTACTTTTAAATTATATACTTGAACCGTAGAAAATCAACCACATATAAAAACTAGGAAACTTAGAATATCAACCAAGTATCCAAGCTAACTTTTAAGGACATATGTGGGTGCTTCATTATCTGCTATTGAGAAACCCTACTTATTCTGCAACTCAAGGACAAAGTGACACTTGCAGAGATCAGAAAGTCAAAAAAAAAAAAGTCACTTCTATTTTTGGAAGTGATATAGAATTTCAGAAAGAAATGATGAATAATCCTTCCTTGGAAAAAGTGACTATTTTCTTGGCTATTCCAAATAAAAGTCCTCTTTTTCATATTATGCAACATGTAATTATAATGGAGTCAATGGCGGTTCTTAAAAATTCTGTAAAATAACTTTATCACAATATTTTTAAGTAATATCAGATTAATTTCTAGGTAACTTTAAAGGTATCCCAGAATTCTGTTCAGAAAATGGATTGAACTCATAAAGTTCCCTAATGACAGGTTAATGAAATTTCAACATTTACATGCTTATAACTATTTACAAAGATGATTGTGTATTCTTTCACATCTTGTGTACATTTTCTATAAAAGTTCGTTCTGTCTCTTTTACATGCTATAAGTCAATTCTTTTGTTATTGTTACAAATAATTATGTATAATAGAATGACTAAAACTGTGTATAAAATAGAAGGAAACAAAAGGAACACTTTAGTTTCATTCTGGTTGCATTGTATATAGGAAAAAACAAGACAACGCATTAGCATACTCCGTGACTGCTGACAATATATAGTTATGCTTGAACTTTTCTGTTATTTAAATGACTTTAATTTCCTAATTAACTGAAAAGAATTCTATCAAACACAGCACCAAGAACATACTAATACAGAACAGATCATAATCTGCTAGCTGATTTGATTTCTCTAAATAATATAAATAGATAATTTTTTTATGTTAATACATATAAGATTACATATTCATCATTTCTTCATCTTGGGCACATAGCTAGGCTCTGTCTCCCAGATTCCCATGTGTTTATGCTCTAATGACTGTTCTGATGTAGTTATGTTCTAAGGAACACCTAATGAATAGATTGAGAAAAGATGTGATGCCTACCCCACCCCCAAGCTTGGAAGATTTAATGCCTGTATACCTGAAGATAGTTTTTCAACCCAAGGGAAACACACACAGACACACACACAGGTAAATCTGCAGATGTGAAGAAACAGGATGTTCAAGTCTCAAAGAGTATGCACTATGTGTGGTCATGAGAAATGTCACATATGCAGGCATGCTAACTATGGTCTGACATTTAAATGAGAAATCAACTTTTAGTGTGTAAGACACAGATGTCATGGTTTACTTGTTATGGCAGTAGATTATTATCTTATCTAATTTTTAAAAATCACCTGTCTCTAGCCATAGAGATATTTTGAGTTCTGGGGAAAGACAATGAGAACTATTATTTATCCATTCAAAGTAATTTGATATGAATAATTAGAGACAGAATTTTTTCCATCATCAGCTCTCATGACTTTTAGCCCTGTCTTGTTTAACTAGAGTACGTGACCACTAGGTGACAATCCATAATGAATCTTGTCCTTCTTCAGGAGCCATTTCTGATCATCGGTTTTGAAAGTGAGTGGGATAGTTGACTAAGTTCTTTACCAACATGCCCTAAAAATTATCTGTTTCTTTCTCAGATAAAAGCAGCTTTTTAAATTATTTCCCATGGTCCATATGCTGAATGAAAGTTTTAATTTCATGATGTAGACAGCTATCTTCTTTGATATGCTGAAGTCACGATGCTGGGTTGGAGATGTAATAATACGATAATCATCACTGTCCTCGGGCAGCTTATTATGTAGTGTGAACCACAGACACAGCTGTTTAAGTAATTATTTCTCCATTAGAGTTATGTAAAAATTCTTACAAAATTACAGACATGTGAGCAATTAATTTCCCTGGAGCACTCTGTTAAAATATGTAAGAAAATGAATCCTAGTGAAGGAAGTTTATTTAATTTAAAAAGAAAGAAAGAAAGAAAGAAAGAAAGAAAGAAAGAAAGAAAGAAAGAAAGAAAGAAAGAAAGAAAGAAGAAAGAAAGAAATTGCATGCACAATGACAAACAACCAAACAAATCAGAAGTGCTCAAGGACAACTCAAACATGTTGGTTTAAAGAGAAAATACAAGCAGAGAAACACAGGTATCATTTTCCCAACCATAATCTGTGACACCCAGAATTGTAGTTATCAGACAAAAATCAACTCTATCTCTTCCTTACCCTGTACTGCCTCTGCAATAAATAGCTTATTATCTCAGACCAGGGCCATCATATCAGGCAACCATTATTTCTCAATTGCATTATTTTAATAACACTACCTAGCATATGAGCATCTTTCTCCTACCCAGCTTTCCCTGCTTTTCAATTAATTATATTTGCAGAAGAATTTCTTGAACCAGCCAAAATGCATAATACTTTGTTCCTTGAGATGTACAAGTACCCTTATTGTCCATTAAAGAGTATCTTGAAATGAGTTGTAAGATCATGCTCTCTGAAGTTTGGTGACTTGCTAAGCATCAACTTGGTTGTGATGCAAATTTGTCTCACCACCTTGCTAAGTTATAACCAAGACTACCATCTATCTCATCTGTCCCATGCCCTTCTTCATGCTTTTCCCTCTGTGTTGAGTAGTCTATTTCTAGCCCACTGCCACTCCACATTCTTTGGTTTAATTAGTTCTTACATGACTTTTACTTGTGATGCACCAAATTCTAATTAGATACCATGGGAAGAGTTAGTTCCCATTAAAGCAAGTGCTAGCTATAGCTATTTTTTTCTGTAGTCAGATTAATTTACTTAAAAATGGGATTGAGGGAACAAGCTAGTATTATAGAACAAACAGCATGTTCCATTACTAAGGACAGTATGACAATTCTAAATTTGAATGCCCCCAATAATGCAGCTTCAAATACATAAAATAATTTCTTTAATTGTTTGAAGGCTGGTCTGAGGTTTAGTAAGCACCCTTCTGAAAATCATAAACAATTTAAGTCAGGGAATAAGACTGATCAAATATAGCATATCTAGTTTGCTTTTAAGTTGGCATGTTCTTGCTACTTGTTCAACAGAGGCATCCAAATTTCCATAGACTGCCTTCCCTGCCATTTCTCTTCCCCCACTAGAACTTTCTAAATAGTAGAAATGTTCTGCAGCTACTGCCTAATTGGAGTAGTTGCTAGCCACATGTGGCTCTTACAGGTTTGAAATGTGTCCAGTGCAACTGCTAAATGTTTAATGGTATTTCATTTTGATTAATTTAAGTATAAAGAACTAGCTATAGTTAGAGGTCAATGCCACTTGAAATTAACTCAAAGAGCATTGTTAAATGCCCCATTACTCCTTTTTATTCTCCTTTGAAAGGACTCATTAAACTTTCACTCAATATTCAAAGAATATATCTAGTGTGTCCTGATCTCTTTCAGATATTCACATCGAGCCTAAATCCAGAGGTTTTATCATTTATTCTGGATTCCTTTAAAACATTAATTCTGTGGCTGGAGAGGTGGTTCAGTGGATAAATCACTTGCTGGAAAAGCATAAAGACCAGAGTTTGTATCCTTACCATCCAGACGATACCCATGGCAGGCATAGCAGCCCACCTGTAATTTTAAGTGCTTAGAAGGAGGGGTTAAGAGATCCCAAGGCCAGATGGCTACTTAAATTAGCTGAACTAGCAGAATTGATGAGCTCCAGATTCAGTGAGAGATCTTAACCTCAAAAATTAAAGTGTAGAGGGATCAAGAAAACTGCCTGCCATCAGCCTCCAGTGTATACCACACACACACACACACACACACACACACACACACACACACACGTACAAAACCAAATAAAGCAAAGACTTAAAAATACCCTCCAAGTGTTTTTTTCTTTCTTGGTCCCAGGGAATTTGGAATCTAATTTAAAACAGGAAGTGACAGAAACTCCTTATTTACTGATTACCTGATTTATTGTTTGATTACTTCCTTATACCTAATGGGATAATAATAGGAATGTCAGGGGTAGGGGCAGAAATGGCTCCTACTCCATTAGATTGTGAAAACATATTGAAGGTTCTTCTTCATGTTGGACACCAGGAGTTTGTCAGAGTAATATTAGATCAGATCTTTGTTTGTAAGCCACGCTTGAAGCTGGAGACTTCTATTGCTTTTCTCCAACTAAATGAGACTTAAAGACATGTTTGGCTTTAATAGTTAAAAAATTTTGATACTGCTATAACTACTAAATGGGTTCACAGAAGAGACATATTTTCTGAAGCACAAATCCACTCACATCAGTCTCTTACTCTCAGTTCTTCAGTGGTTTCTCCAGACTTTTACTATAAACTTCAGCAAGAGTCGGTGCATCAGGGGTCTGTATGGCTCTGTATGGCTCCTCAGACTCCGTTCTGATCACCTGCCTGACATTTTTCTCTTCCCCACAACCTGTTGTTCAATGTACTGCAGCCAAATAGAACTCTGTTCTTATGTTTTCCATAACACACCAAGCAGGCTGCTGTCCCAGGACCTTGGCACTTCTGCTTTTTAGGCAGAGAATGCTTTACTGATAAGTAAATTAGGACACAGACTCAGTTATTCCCACTTTCAGGTGAAGTTAGCTTGAAACTAGTCTTTACGACGGGCAGTGGTGGCACACGCCTTTAATCCCAGCACTTGGGAGGCAGAGGCAGGCAGATTTCTGAGTTCGAGGCTAGGCTGGTCTACAGAGTGAGTTCCAGGACATCCAGGGCTACACAGAGAAACCCTGTCTCGAAAAAAACAAAAAAAACAAACCAAAGCAAAACAAACAAACAAACAAAACCTAGCCTTTACAAAGACCAAAATAGAATAAAATGTATATTTTAGATTTTGTTTTCAAAATGCCAACATACTAGAGCATGTAAGTGCTTAAAAATGAGAAAGACCAAAAATATGTAGTAACAAGGAAATGAAAGGATCACATAATCATAGATACAAACAAATATAATTATACACTGTTTACTACATATAAATATATGATAAGTAATTTTAAATTCAAAGAGGATTTTCCAGCAACAGTAATATATATGTATATATGTAACATTTATCATATATCATATATGATAGAATTCTGTCTATTAGCAACACTCAACTCTATCATCCTTCCCAGTTTTTTTTTTCTGTTTTACTATACTTGTCATTGCCACATATGTGTCTGTATGTGTGTCAAATTCTCTTTGTATATTGCCTTTCCATAAATTTGACCTGACTAATACTGGGAGTTCATTAGTCATATACACTAAAACTCTCTAGCTATTAGACCAGTGCCTAGCACAGGGTTGGCTTATAACGAACAGCTTAGTAAACCAGTGACATAAGTTCCTTGTGTTCTCATGGAGATTTAAAAATCTGTTCTCTTTCCTGCCCAGCTCAACAATTCCACTTTAAATCCTTGATTTTGCAGACTGTTTTCAAATTGAGGCAGGGAAATGAAACAGGAGTAGATTTCTTCAACTTCCGTGGAAAGCTCTGAATTAAATCATATTCTACTTTTTCGTCTCACAAATAATGTGAGAGCAGTTTTGCATATAGACTAAAACAAGTGACTCTCAGTCCCAAATTAGAAATTTTTCGGTTATACAGGGGAAGCAATCCCATTAAATGTGAAAATTAGCGTTGTAAGGATCATTTCTTTCCAACTATAAAAATAGAACTACTATTAAAGTCTCATAGAAAGCATACTCCTAATACGAATTCTACCAACAGAGCCTTCAAAAAGGATTCAAGGAAGCTACTCCACATCACTTCAATATAAATAACCATTAATGTCTACCATTCAAGATTCTAATGAGCTGTATTAAGATTCCCATCAAGAAATGATAACACTTAACTTTCTAAAAGAAGGTCATTACATGAAAAGAAGCATATTTCCCCTCATATCACACCATGTGAAATTTCTTTTCATTCAGAACATGGAAAATAGGTAACACAGGTAGACCACTTAAGAGAGATGATTTATAACTCACTTACACAAAGACATAGACAATAATCTCAGTCTATTCCCAATGAAAGCTAGGATGGCAGATCCAGTCTTTCCGGGTCCAGTCCACTGTGGTGACTTCACTCTGGTAGCACAGATTGCAGCCTTGCTTAAGTGAGCAGGTGAGTCTGGATGGAAATATGCAAGAGAAAGATGGTGGTGAGCAGATCCAAGGTATGGGCATCAGAAAAACAAACTTGAGACTAAACCAATGCAGGAGTTGAAATGAATAAAGGGTTTGCCTACTCATGTAAACATTTGCCCTGTGGGGACAGTTAGTTTTTCCTAAGAACTGCACATAGACCAGTTGACTTTTGTTTTACATCTGTTTGGGTTTTTATTTTCTTCTATTTTTGAAGGGGGTGTGCTATTTATTACAATAGCTTAGTAAGTAGCCAGTTCTAATGGACAAGTCACCAATTAGCATAGGAGTCTTGTGTTTCTCAGTTTAATATCAGTTAAACATAAGGCCATTCATCAGTTAATCTAAGACCCAGAGCCTGGAAAATAATTCTACATTAAGAAGAAGAAGAAGAAGAAGAAGAAGAAGAAGAAGAAGAAGAAGAAGAAGAAGAAGAAGAAGAAGAAGAAGAAGAAGAAGAAACCTGGGATAGTGGTGCAGCATGCCTTTAATCCCAGTACTTGGGAGACAAAGGCAGGCAGATCTCTATGAGGTAGAGGGCAGCCTTGTCTCCAGAGCTAGAGCCAGGTCAGCCAGAGCTACATAAACAAACCCTGTCTCAGGGTTAAAAGCAAGCAAACAAACAGGTTAAGTAAATTGAATTTCTGATGACAGAGGTGCCACTTCAGTATCCTCTACTATTGCCAGCCCCTGACATAACTTTTGTGAAGTTACACCTTTGTTTTTAGGAACAAAGCATACAAATTCCTATTCAACATTGTTTATATTATAAAACTATAAATGCAATGTATAGAAGTAAACAAAAAAATTTTTAAAGGATCCTAACTACTTGCATAAACTATGATTTGGCTATTAGAAATTTGGTAAGGAACTACTGAAAAATACTTTCATGAAGTAAATATAGCAAAACATGATATAGCATCATTGAAAAAGTAATTGTAGTTCTGGATAACATTGATAAAGTTTAAGAGGTAAGTTTTAAAATAAAAGTCACCTATACTATCATCAAAAATAAAGTATATTCACAGAATATTCAGCACTGAGCTTTAGCCCTAATGAAAAGTGTTGGTACAGTGGGAACGAACTGTAGATTCACTTACAGTTACAAATTAGCCACTTTAATGAGGAGAGAGTGCACGTATGTGGATAGATTATATTGGGAATTCCCTGTACTTACTTCTCAACTTCCCTGCAAAACTGAAAACTACTCTTATTTTAAAAATTCAATTTAAAGCATTCAAATTCATAGAAGAGTGTTCTTTGGAATCGCTATATAAAAGGTAGCATTTGATCACCCCCATCTTCAATTTAAAACAATTAATTCTTCTAGTGAGCTCTTTGGGGAGACAGAAACATATGAAAATGACTTTTATATAAGAACATGAAAAAGTGTTTTTAAGAAAGGATACTGTTATAAAGGAAAGACATGAATGACAATAATGGCAAATAGATTCAACCAAAACGCAGACAGAAATTTTATGACTTGATATGAGACTACCTAGATATGAAAATGAGATAAGAACCTGAGATGCAATATATAATAAACAATAATGACACATAAGGCTAATACAAATTTAAAGCCATGTCAATGACAGGAGAGATGGCTCCAGTTAAAAATGCTTGCTCCTCTTGCAGACGACAGAATTTTGTTCCTAGCATCCACATGGTGTCTTCCAACCATCTATAAATCCAGTACTGTGTTATCCAGCATCCTCTTTTGGTCTCCAAAGACAATGTACATGCAAGTGCCACACTTACATACATGCAGTCTACACTTACACCCAAAATTAAATTAAATTAAATTAAATGGTAAAAATTAAAACCTGTCAAGTTACCCACACAAGATCAAACCATTCAGTAATCCACCATGGAGGCTGCTCTCATCACTAGCTAAGGATATATTGACAGTTGATAGGTTCTGGGAGAATTGGTTTTCTTTAAAGGTAAGTCAACCATGCTTGTGTGGATGACAAATTGCATTGTTAGGAGAGGATGGAGGTGGGGTTGAATCGGGAATGAGTTACAAGATGAGTGTGGGATGAATATGATTAGAAGGCATTATATGTATGTATGTATGTATGTATGTATGTATGTATGAAATTCTAAAAGACTGAAAAATTGTTTATTAAATAAAATCTTCAAGGAAAAGGAGTGTGTCAAGTGCAAATTCACAAATGTTAGCATCAAGACAAATGACAGACTACAAACTACCACATTTTGATAAAAACATAACACAATAAAACTCTCCCTCCCTACTAGTCTATGTGAATTTGATTTAAAAATATTGAAAAATTGTTGGGCAATGATTCAGCAATATGTACGTAAGTTGACCATAAACATTGTTTAAGAAGCTAATATTCCACTATCAAATATGGGCCCAAGAAATTGGTGCACAGAGTGATATGTGAAAGTGTGAAGAGATATTTCTATGAGTTCAAAATGCATACAGCAAATGTTCACCAACAGCAAAATGGCTAAATATGCCTTGGTAAGTTTACCAAATAAGAATACTAAAGAGTAATAGAAATAAGTCATCAGAAGAAATCTATTAACACGATTTCAAAATAAGTAATACACCATGATCAAAAGCAGCTTGGGAGGAAAAGATTTATATCAGGCTAAAAGTTCTCCGATCACTGTTCATCACTGAGGGAAGTCAGGGGTGGAACTCAATGCAGGAACCTGTAGGTGGGAACTGAAGGAGAAGCCATGGAGGAAACACTGCTTACTGTATTGATGCCCACTGCTTGCTCAGTCTGCTATATTCTATATTCCAGGGATATCTGTGCATGACTGTCATCTCCCACAGTAGACTGGGCCCTCTCATATAAATAATGAATCAAGAATATTCCCTACAGGTATGCCTACAGTGTGTATGTGGAGGAGCTTTCTCAGTTGTGGTCCTTATTCTATAAGACCGGTGCCAAAAAAGAAAAAAAAAATCAATGAAATAATTCCTGATGATATTCCTCTATACTCATAGATCACTGCCTAGCCCAATTATCATCAGAGAGGCATCATCCATCAACCAATGGGAACAGATACGGAGGTTCACAGCCAAACACTAAGTAGAACCAGGGGAACCTCACAAAAGGGCAAAGAAAGATTGTAGAAGTCAGAGGAGTCAAAGACACTGAGAAAACATGGCCCCCATGGCCCATAGAATATGCTAAGCAGGGATCATAGGCCCTCACAGAGACTGAAGCACAAACAGGAATGCTGGACAGGTCTGTGCTAGGTCCTCTGCACATACTTTATAGTTATGTTTTATGTAGCTTGGTGGTTTTATGGGCCTTCCAACAGTGGGAGTGGAGAGTGTCTGTCTCTTTTGTCTGTGCTTGGGGACCCTTTTTCCTCCCACTGGCTTGCCTCATCCAGGCATGATAATGAGGGTTTATGCCTAGTATTATTATATCTTGTTGAGTCATTTGTGGTAGCTATCCCTAAGGGAATGATTTTTGTTATTGTTGTTGTTGCTGTTCATGTTTTGGAAGGGAATCAAAGGAGGAGTTGATATGGGGGAGAGGGGAGGTGGTAGAATAATGCACTAGGAAGAGTAGTGGGAAGAGAAACTGGAGTTGGGATGTTTTGTATCAGAGAAGAATAAAGTTTAAAAAAAGAAACACAAAATAAGATAGGTAAAATAATGGATCCATATATATATATATATATATATATATATATATATATATGTTTTAAAGTTTATATATGTATATATATGTGTATATATATATATATATAATATATAAAGTTTAAAGGTTTATCAGAGAATATGATAATATTAATGTTTTATTAATAAATGCATACATATACAAATATGCACATAGTAAGAAAGAGCAGGAACTTTCTACTAAATTGTATTGGACATAGGCAAAAGCACTTTCAAATAAAAATGTATACAGATGCAATTGTTATTAGACAAAAGTCTAAATCTAAGCAGATCAATATCGAATTCAAAAAACTGAAATAAAATAGAAACTCCAAGGCCTAATCAGTATACATAAAGTCTAAAACTAATAAATCAAAATAGTCATTGATTTTTTTTCAAAATTGGACAAAATCATTTCAGCATTCACATAGAATAGTAAATAGTGAAAATGGACAGCCAATAATCAAATAGAAAGAGTAAAGGACTATTTGGATGAGAAGACATTTAAATGATTCTAACGTCTTACCAGATGGTAAATACAATCAGACTGGAAATCTGAAGTTTAGGGAAGGGACTGGTCTAGACTGATTCAAGACCAGTCTAGATTTAGTAGTGAGACTCTGGTGTGTGTGTAAAGTCAAACTATAGAGTAGAGACCCGTAGGTTCACAACCCAGCACTCTACAAACTGAGATGATTTCATATTTAAAGCCAGCCTAGCTACAAAACCAGACCCTGTCCAGAATAAAACTGTGATATTACTGACATAAATCAGGTACAGTTAATAAAAGTAAAGCAGTTAAACATAACAGATCTTTAGAGGCCAGCACAGGGCATTGATCCATTCCTGAGACCAATGAGACGGATATATTTACTCTCTGCTATAGCAGAACTGATTGTTTTCTCTTTGAATCTCAAATTATGGCATTTAAAGGTAATCATTTTAACTCAATAAAAATAAAAATGGACAATAAAGAAATCAGATGGATTTTTAATTATAAAAAGAATAACATATTGAAAAGGAAATCAAAGCCTGCATTTAAACAAGAGTATTTGAAAAGCCGTATCAAAGACAGGAAATTATTATTTTTTTTATTTAGCTTGACATCACGAAACTGAAAAAAAAAAAAAGTTGAGAAATTGATTAAAGCAAAGAGTCTCCAGGTCAGTACTAAGAATAACGAGAAGGAGCTACTGCTTCGTTATGGGGCCCTACTGTATACTGTAGAACTATTAGTCACATTCTTGGCCCCACCACTAGACTCCATTTGATAGACTTACCCTCTCGCCCATCAAAAAGAAGAATATTTCCAATCATTGCCACTATTATATCTGTAGGCATATTTGGCTGACAGGTCATTGTGTATCTCATAGTTTCCAAAGCTGGACAAGATATTTGATAACTTTTCACCCTAAAAGTTTGCATAGTATCTCCAGCACTTTAATAGTCATCAGGGAAGATGCTTCCAGCTTAGTTTCAAGTTCATTTCTCTGTGTTCTTTATCCAAAATGTATGTTATCGTCAGTCAAAGGGGTTCCTTATCATGGAGTCCTGTTGGGTAACTATGGAGCCTTGAGTGAGACTGGTGCCACAGGCTATGTTTGAGTACTTGGTCCATGGTTGGAGCTGTTTGTGAAAGATTAAGAGGTGTAGCCTTGGAGGACGTGTGTCACCGGGGAGGAGGGTTTTGTGGTTTTAAAGACTTATACTTTTCCCAATGTTCTCTCTGCTTCCTGTTTGTCAGCTGAGACGTGGGCTCTCAGCTGCCATTCAACAGCCATGTGTGCCCGCCATGTTCATTGCCATAATGGTAATGGATTCTATCCCTTTGGACTGTAATCCCAAAATAAACACTTGTATAAGTTGCCTTGATCATGTTGTTTTATTATAACAATAGGAAGGTAACTAACACAGCAACCAAGAGTAGTAGCATTGGCCTTTATTGTTTTGAAAACTACCAGTAGTTCCTTGGTCAACAACTAATTGGGAGATATCCTACGCCTAGCACTTGGGTTTTGGTTTAAGTAGTTCTATATGAAAACTGAGGGTACTGGTGTGGTAAACCATGGATTTTTTTTTTATCAGATTAAATTTACTAACATTTTTATGATTTCTACAGTGAACCATGATTTTCTCAATTTTTGATTCTTTCATTTTAATTTTCTGTTGCATAACTCAGACCAATCAGGATTAAATGACTTGTCTAGGAACATATTTTTTATAAGCAGTACTACTGTGAGTTTAATTTAGTTTTAATGTAGTTATAATGTATAAGTGATTTTAAAACAATTCATCTTGGAAAGTTAATGTGGTGGGTACATAGCTACTTCCTAGCACTTGCACAGTTCATGCAGGAAGACCAAAAGTGTCAAGAAAGCCTGAGCTATGCAGTGAATTTGAGGCCATCCTGAATTGTGAGAGGCAAGTACCAATTCATTCACAAAAGCCAACCAATCACAATTGTAGCATATTTCTATACAGACATGATGAAGCCCAAGGACCTTGGAATGTTGAATTTTAGGGTTTAAAAGGAAACAAACAAACAAAAACTTCCCAAAGTTAATCATTGTGCCCAGCAAAGTCTACCTTCATACTTCCAGGCTCAAAGAAAAAACAAACTTTCCCCAACATATGCACAAAGACAATTCCTGACCTCTAATGCAGAATTGCCTGACATACTTACAGGAATCACACATTCTTGTCTCCACTTCCCCCCATTTTCTGATCCCCTTTTCTCAAATCATTCTCCCTTGAATTTCATGACCTCTACACATGTATCAGAGAAACTGCCATATTTTGAGTTTTTTCCTTATACATTAGCATACATATGTATAAACAATATTATTTATTAAAGTATTAGTAATCAGGGGTTATTATTTCTCTTTTCTAGGTAAATAAAATCATTGGCAGAAAAGAAAAAGGAAGACTAATGCAACCACAAGAGCAGAGGAAATGATAAATCTCATCAGAGCAGTAGAAGAAGAAATAAAAGTTAAAAGATTCAATGGTAGAAAAGCAAATAAACAGAAGATAGTAACTATCATACCCCTATAAATAATAAGCATGAATGAGAATTGTCTTAATTTTCCAGTTAAACCACAGAGTGAATGATCAAATTCAACACTCTGAAAAAAAAAATTGTCCAATGGAGAAGAAAACCATACACAAATGGAAAGTCAAAGCATTTGCTGTGTTCTAAGTTGCTCACGTATCAGTCATACACATGAATACTGTGTACACTCCCATGAGCTACAAAGTTGAGTGAGACAAGAATCTGAGCTGTTTTATAGACTAATAATTTTTTTGTTCCTTTGCTCCAAGGAATACACTTATTACATGTGGCTAGAGATGAGACATTTGCTCATGGGTATTATATTTTCTTCCTTATAAAGAAATTCATAGCATCACTTATGTAACTTGTTTCATGAAATAATATAGAATTTAATAATGTAAAACAAGGCTGAATATACTTTTTAGTTGAAGTCAAAATTATTCACAAATAATTGGATTATAATTCATCGTATTTATTCACATAACGATAGGATTTAGAAGAATGAGTTCTCTTGGAGTTGAGTGTTTATATTTCTACAATTTACCAGCAATATATACTTCCATATTTTACTTAACTGTATTAGGTTTTCACATTTCCTTTTAAAAAAAAAAAAAAACATATCAAACAAACAAACAGCAAAAAACCTAAAACCAGTAGCTCTTAACACATAGTGTTGTTTTTAAGACTGAATTATGCAAATAAAATTGAAGGTAGTGTTTAGTCTAGGTAGGATAAAAACAAATGTTGTACTTCAGATATTTTATTCTGAAAATAAAGCCTAGCCATGTTAAAATAAAGGATTTCAACTTTTACCTAACTTTAGTCAATACATTACCACTGTCAAATACTCACAATTATAACTGAGTGGTACAGTTTGAAGAAGGGAAATTAAAACCTAAGGAATCTTAAATCGTACTTTCATAGTCTCTCACTTAGGTTCTTTCTTTTACTTATACACTACTATTTATTTGTAGAAATTTTGAAACTACCAATGATTTTATTTACCTAGAAAAGAGAAATAATAACCCCTGATTACTAATACTTTAATAAATAATGTTGTTTAGTGCATATGTATAAGGAAAAAAACAAAATATGGCACAGTTTCTCTGATATACATGTAGAGGTCATGAAATTAAAGGGAGAACGACTTGAGAAAAGGGGATCAGAAAATGGGGAAGAGGAAGTGGAGACAAGAATGTGTAATAGGACCAATATGACCCACGGACACAAGGCAGAAAATGGTTGAAATAAATCTCATAAGTTTTTTTCCTTCCCACAGTTTGTCAGAGTTTTATTTTCCAAAATGTCTTTTTAATCATGGAAAAGAAATAAACATTCCATGATTCTGTGGAAAAGGACAAACAGTCCCACAATTCCACTTGGCTAGACTTAACATCTTTCTCATCACAAGCATTGATCTCTATTTACCAAACATATACAGATTTACCTAGTTACCACCACTCAGAATACTGTTTTATATCTGCCTTTTTACGTTGACGGTTTCTATGCTGTTACTTGTGCAATAATTTACTAACCTATCTGTTTTCATTGAATGATTAGGGTTATTACAATAAATAATATTGTAGCAAAAACATCTTTGCACATGAAGCTTATTAATTTTTTACAAGGCATATACACTAATACAGTCATAAAAAGAAATAAAGAAAACAAAGACAGGAAGGAACTGGTAAAAAGGCCATCAACTCTCACTGGGGTTATAACATTAAAATGAAGCATTATGGGATTGTTGTTGGGAAAATGAGCTCCATCTGCAGGAGACATTATGCCTGGAGAGGCTGCTGCAGGAGACAGTAACGGAAGCTCCAGTTCTCCCTTAACAGTGTGCTGCATGAAATGAAGCTCAAATAGCCATTAGGAACTAGAGATTTTGCTCATTCACTATAACATAAGGATTTGCAAAATGATGAACTTTTATTTTTGTGCTCCAGAGTATTTTGCCAGTCACTGATAAAAGTCTGTAGAGAACATTAGCTGCTACCAAAGTGTTCAAATATTATCATATGTGATGGACCTGTTTACTAAACAATTCATTTTGAATAGCCTTATACCTCTGGCAATGAATAGTTTTATAAAGAAATTAAATCTCTTTGGCAAGGTATGCAGCTCAACTTCTGTCTCTTTATAGTAGATTTTTATACCACCCATGCCCAATGACCCACCAGCTCAAAAGTCATGATCTACGTGGGTTCTTCCAACATTGACTCTGACTGACCCTATGACCATCTCTAGACTCTCAGATAATTGGACAGAAACATAATAAATAATTTTACATGAGGATCTCTTGAACGATTCATGTGCTTCATAAAAATAGAAGCACCTCCAATCAGTCTCAAAATGCATGGTTAAATGCCTACAGGAACTGATCTTAGAGTCATTCTGGGTGTGGCTACTGTGTCACATGTGCATTAGTAAGTGGCAGAGAGGAGAGAGGCTATGTCTAAACTGAATTTTATGATCTATGCATACCAAAATGATTAGAAGCCTAACATTCCTAAATAAAACCAAGCCTGCGATGACCACCAATCCAGCATCACACAGGCCCAAAGAGGCTCCCAGGAAAGGGAGTGAGCCAGAGACTAGAAGAAGCCTGCCTGGGACTGAAGGCTCCAGGGTGGCAGTGAATCTAAGACAGACAATCCTTACATGGGGCCACTCAGGCTCGCTAGGCAAGTAGCAAGTCTGAGACAACCACCAGACCACCAGATTGGCACCATGGCAGATGGATAGGAAGATAGTCTGAGATGACTACCAGTCCAGTACCAGGCAGGGCTGCTGAGGGCAGGATGAGGTGAACCATGCCCTGTTGCGCCTTCTTCTTTTCCGCTCTCTCGACGACTCTCCCGGACGACTCTCTCGGACGACTCTCTCGGACGACTCCTCCTGGACCACTACTCTCTCGGACGACTCTCTCGGACGACTCCTCCTGGACCACTACTCTCTCGGCAGCTGAGCTGCCTTTGTTATATACCCTTCCAAGGGGGCGGACCTGGCTGCCTGTTCTCTCAGGATTGGTTAGGGCCAATACCTCATTAGCATAAGCCCTCTCGGGAGGGGCTTGAGCCTCACGCATGCGCAGTAGGCGGCGCCGGCCAAGTTGGAAACCGGCGCCGTCTCTTTGGCCACCTACAATGCCCAAGATGACCTCTGCCTAGTTCCATAATGCAGGAGCAGAGCAGAGCACTCCTGAGACTTCTCCTGAGATGACCTGAAACACTCAGAGACCCCCGAGCATCACTAAGAGGAACAAGTAAGTGGTGGAAAAATGAAAGAGAAAGAGAAAGAAACAGAAGGATATGAGCATAATGAAGAGCAGCAAAACAAGAGACTCGAAGGTAGTGAGAGCCTGGTTTGAATAGCCAGTGATGCCACCTAGGACCATGGTGGGGTCCTAGCCTGTGCTGCCCTTGAGGATATGAGAGCAGGAGAACCTGCAGCCTGACAAGCTCAGATTCCTTTTAGGCCCAGATCTTGGGCTTTCAATTGGCCCATCCCAACATCTAAGTCATTGGGGAACAACTGGAGTGCATGAAGGGGCCATTCTAACAGATCCAAAACTACAGGATCTCCATGACACAGACCAACAACAGGATATCTGAGAGGAGTCCCAGTGAGATTTTGGTATTGATAGATTAGCAGAAGCCAGAGATCTCCTTGCAGATCAACAAGTCATTGCAGTGATCATTTTCAGGCAAAGAAGTATGGACATAGTATGGCATCATGTGGGACACACTGTGACACACTACAGCTTCTGTAATGATGATTTTTTTCTCTGTTAGAGAGAGGGGAAGATGAGTTGGATTGGTTGAATGATGTAAAATTCACAAAGAACCAATAAAAGGTTTTTTTTTTAAAGACCTGCGTTAATAATCTCGTAAGACCCTAGAAGAGAGACATTCATTCAAACTAAAGAATCACCAAAACTATATGTTCAATGTGAAGTCACGAACATTTGGAATTCTTCGTCTGTGTGTGTGGAAACAGTTAGATTGCTTGTAACTAGAAATAAGGATAAAGCAGAGTAAAGAGCATTGCATTTGAGACTGGCAAGTTGGCCAAGGCCGGTAAAGGCCACTAGATACCAACAGAAGCAAATGTGAAGAAAACCAAGCTAGAGTGATAAGATGGTGACATGATCTAAAGTCCTAGACAGCTCTGTGGTGGTTTGCATTCCCATGCTTGGTCCATGGGAAGTGTCACTATTAGGTGGTGTGGCCTTGTTTTGTTAAAGGAAGTGGTCACTGTTGGGGTGGGCTTTGAGTTCTCTATGTACAAACTCTGTCCAATGGAACATAGGAGCCTCCTCCTGGCTGCTTGTGAAAGACAATCTCCTTCTGTCTGCCTTCAGATCAAGATGCAGAATTCCCAGCTCCTTCTCCAGAAACAGGTCTGCCTGGATGCTGATAGCTTCCCACCATGATGGTAACAGACTAAACCTCTGAAATTGTAAGCCAGTCCCAGTCAAACCTTTTCCTTTATAAGAGTTGCCATGGTCATGTCTCTTCACAGACCTAAAACCCTAACTAAGACAAACTCTAACACTGCTTATACTAATGCATCCCTAAAGAACTTGAGGTTTTATACTGCTTGAATAGACAAAACTGAATGTACCATTATAATGAACCTTTGAGCATGGATTCTGAAGGCTAATCAGAGAGAATAAATTTTAAATCTAAATCCTCCTGAGGTCATATTCATAGTTAGACATCCTTGAGATGTACCTTTTTTTCCCCCAGTTCACCAGAACAAATCCAAAATAATCAACTACGGTCACTGTTTTTGTAGTATTTTAATCAGTGAAGGCATCATATATGATTTATCTGGCTTATAAGAATTTTACCATTATAATTTACAATGCCTGTGTTCTCTATTATTCAAGGCCACAGAGAATGCATTAATATCTCCTAGATGAACTAATCTGATTGTGATACAAAACTTATTTCAGTGGGAATCCCCTCTCCTAGACTCATACTTTATTCCTACATATTTTCCCTGACATTTTCTTCTTACTTTCTCATTCACATTTACTAGTTTACATTATAAAAAATCTCTTTTATAGTAGTTGAATTTCATACATCTTGGTAAAAGAGCTTTAAGAAAGAGAAGAGTTATAAATACAAGTTTGCTAAAGCTTTGGAAGGAAGCCTGAATCTTATATGAGGTTCCATTGATTCTCTGGTTTATATTTTAAGAAATATTTTATTCATAAATTTTAGGTTATACATGAAAAGGATTTCTCTAGATCTCTAGGATACCGTATTTCTAGAAATATATATATATGGTGTGTGAGAGAGATTGAGAGAGAGAAGGAATGAGAAATCCAACTGAGCAAGTAACCTGAGGATCTAGCAAAATGAGTAGCAATAATTAACACAGAAATAGCATGGAAAGGGACATCTGACAAGAGCTGTGGCCTTAGAATTAGAAACTCAGGACAAACACACTGACCCTACACTTAAGGCTGTCCTATCCAGGTTCTCTGCTGGAGTTCATTTGGCCTGATCCAGCTGAAGCCAAGAGCAAGAGACACGACCACCAAAGTCAGCTGTCTAGGTTTCAGTAAAGTACGGAATGAATAACAGAGTACAGGGCAGGACAGCGGGAAATGCTACTCATTAACATCTCATGATTATATGAGAAGAAATTTAAAATAATGAATAGGTGTCAGTTTTATGATAAATCTTTTTGTGACCTCACCTCTGTTTATGAAAAGTGGTTCTGGTTGCAATACAAAATTTATGTCATTTTAAAATGTGTTCATTTAGCTACATCAAAAAAAAAAAAAAAAGCCTATCTGTAAGGCAAAATTACTATAATGGAAGTGAAAATGTAATGGCAATTTAACCCAGTTGGGCAGCATAAAACAACAGTAAAAGACAAAGAAAGAACTTGAAATCCATTGTAAAACTAGACAACTTGACAAGTGATATATAATCTATAGCTTAGTAAAAGAAAAATACAATTGAGCTGGGCTGTGGTGGCGCACGCCTTTAATCCCAGCACTTGGGAGGCAGAGGCAGGTGGATTTCTGAGTTTGAGGCCAGCCTGGTCTACAAAGTGAGTTCCAGGAAAGCCCGAGCTACACAGAGAAATCCTGTCTCGAAAAAAACCAAAAAAAAAGAAGAAGAAGAAGAATACAATTGACTCTTAAGCATATGAAAATATAGTCAACTTAATTCTCAATAAGATCAGTGTGACATTCTCATAAGCATGATTTCTATACAGATTGACAAATATTTAAAACTAGATACTGTGATTTCTCGATGACTCATTACTAGGAATATATATGTATAAACCTAGTGTAGAGAAAACCTAGAAATATCTAAAATTTGTAACTCTGTACATACTTTTCCCTTTTAGTTGTCCATTTTTCTTAATTCATTGAGTACAAAATAATCTTCCAAAGATTTCATAAGCCTCAAAGAAATGCTATATCCTTTTCTCTCAGTTATTAAAGTTAAAAAAAAACTGACTTATTTTATGTATATCACTAAGACATGGCTCATAGATCACCAAAAAATATAATTATTAGGGAAGTTTAATCAGAAATAGATCTCAGTAGGTGTTCCTTTGTACTTTAGTTATATATTTCCTACTATCAACTATGTTTATTATTTTCAATCAAAATATTCTATAATGCTTGAATAAAGCTATAAAATTATTTTTACTTAGGATTTTTATAAAAATAAATGGCAGAATTTAAATCCAACCCTTAGTTTTACTCCCAGCACTATTTCAGACCACCTGCTGTGGCCCCACCTCCCTTTCAGCCCACATCTCCAAGATCACACCAATTTTCTCCTCCCACTAGCCTTCCCCCAACTAATTACTTTATCACAGCTGCCATCCAAATCCATGAGCCAACTAGCCAGTGTAACAGCTTTCTGATGTTAATGTTGTTGCTGATATCCAGCTTTAACCCATGGTGGTGATAGGACACAAAGAGTTATTTCAATTTCCAGTATCTTTTGAGACTTATTTCGTGTCCAAGTGTGTGGTCAGCTTTAGAGAAAGTGCCATGCGGTACGAAGAAGAAGGTATATCCCTTTGTGTTTGCGTTGAATGTTTTGTAAATATCTGCTAGGTACATTTGGTTTATAATGCCTCTTAGATTCAGTATTTCTCTATTTAGTTTTTGACTGGGTGAAATGATAAGAATTAGGTATTGAGGTCTTCAACTATCAGTATATGAGGATCTTTATGTGATTTAAGCTGTAATAGTACTTCTTCATTTCTGTTTGTTTGTTTTGTTTTGTTTTGTTTTAACAAACTTGGGCAGCCTAGTGTTTGGTACATAGATATTAAGAACTGAAATGTCATCTTGATGGATTTTTCCTTTGATGAACATGTAGTGTCCATTCCCTTTTGATAGTTTTGGTTTGAAGTCTATTTTATTGAACATTAAAATGGCTATAACTGTAGAGAAATTTTAATCCAGCAACATCACTGAATTGGCTAGGGATAAGATCTAAAGACATTCTAGGCTTATGTGATCGGACTGGAATGTAAGCACACTTTGAATTACAGTATGAATTTGCTGGAATACACACAAACCCTTAGTACACACATTTAATCCCTAATGAAAAAGGTAAGGTTAGTTTGTAAATGGAAGCAGTCATGTTTGAAAGTGACTGCTAACTGAGAGGCAGACAAAATGAAATAGAGAAAGGGATATACCCAACTTTTCACGGAAAGAGAGACTAGTTATGAATAGCAAAGAGAAGAGCAGAAGTTGAATAAGTCCAATCAATGCAGTTTATGCACTGCAGTTGAGTTTGTTCATGAGTTCTGTTCAGTTTGTGCAGCTCATGAAATGCAGTTCAGCAGAGGCAGTTGAAGCCAGAGAATAAGAAGGAACCAGAAAGAAGAGATTTGGAAGAGTAATACTGGGAGGGGAGGAGGAATTGGAGAGTGGGGCTATGATTAGGATGTAATAGAAATAAATAAATAAATAAATTTTGAAAAAATAACTAAAAAAAACAAAACCAAAAAAAGGAAGGAACCAGAAGATTGGAACAAATTGCCAGAGTTAGTTTGAGGCCAAGTAGAGCAGTTCATTGAGAATTCAAGAGAAGCCAGTTTGAATCAGTCAGCTTGGAGAGGAGTCTGAGCCAGAACAGCTGAATTGAACCAGTCAGCCAGAGTTCAGAAAGAATCAGAAAGTGTGAGTTTATTCAGCAGTAAGCCTCCAAGATGACAATTACATATGGTGAATAAAAGATACATTTACATATATCCAGATTGTCTATTAAACCATTTGCTTAGAATATCTTTTTGCAACATTTATCCTGAGGTAATGTCTATCTTTGATATTGAAGTATGCTGTAGAGACAATCTGTCTCTGTGTGGAAGAATCACTTGTCAATAAAAAGCTGATGGCCAATGACCAGAGGCAGGATTAGAAGGTGGAATATCGAGCAGAGAGTGGTAGGAATTCTGGGAAAGAGTCAAGAGTGGGAGATTTCAACCTGGATGAATGAAACTGAGGAGAGGTAACTAGCCATGTGGCAAATAGAATACACAGGTTATATAAGTTACAAGCAAGTTAGGGAACAACCCAAAACTTATGGTCTACACACTTATTCATAAATAATTAAGTCTCAGAGTCATTATATTCTGGGAACAAAGAGGTCAGATAGAAAAGCTTGTGGTTACAATGTTTCTCAAATGCAGCAGAAGGAGGGGTCCTGTTTTCATATCCATTCTGTTAGTCTATGTCTCTCTATTGGTAAACTGAGACCAGTGATATTAAGAAATATGAAGAATGGAGACAAGACAGGGTATGATCAAGTCCCGTTTACTAAAAGGAAATCATGAGTACATATATATATATATATATATATATATATATATATATATATATATATAACACACTTTACCACATGCCTTGCAGCCATGGACAAGCAGAGGAACACAACTGAAGACACTTTACCACATGCACCTTGCAGCTGGGGGCATTAAACAACAAAACAAGATATGGGAGAAAAACGTGATGTTTATCAGAGTGTGCTCAGCTGTTGTAGGCTGTTGAAAACAAGTCTCTTGTCAGGGTATATGGCCTGAGATAGCTGTAAAGATGATAGCCACTTTCTGCTAGGAGTTGGCTCCCAACATTGCTTGGCTGACATCTATGGTATCTTCGACTCTGCAGCATATCTAAAAGCCCATCTGGCTATTACAGTTTCCATTAGAAGTCAGATATAATTATAATCGGTCTGCCCTTAAATGCTACTTGGGGCTTTTCCCTAGCATTTCTTAATATTCTTTCTTTATCCTGTGTTTAGTGTTTTGATTATTATGCGGTGAGGGGACTTTATTTTCTTGTCTAATATATTTGGTGTTCTGTATGCTTCTTATACATTTATAGGTATCTTCTTCTTTAAAATAGAAAACTTTTCTTCTATGATTTTGTTAAACATCTTTTTTGGGCCATTAGGTTAGGATTCTTCTCCTGCATCTATTTCTACTATTATTAGGTTTGGTCTTTTTATAGTGTACCAGATTTTCTGGATGTTTTGTGTCAAGAGATTTTTAGATTTAATATTTTTTCACCAATGTATCCACTTCTCTCATATTTTTATGTCTGCTGTTGTTGGAGTTTGAGATACTGAGGCAAGTTGGAGGAAAAGATGTCTCTGATCTATTGGGATTGGGGTCAGAGAGGCCATAGTGGGTTTACTGCTACAGAGCCTGGGATGAGACTGTGTGGACTGGATCTGGACAAACAGAAGGAGAGCTGTGTATCTGCCTTCAGCCTACTTGTTGCTCTGGTAGGAATCAGCCCTTGGGTCAGCAGGAAGTGCCTGTGGAAATTGGGGGCTAGGACAAAACATGGAGGAGCTTAAAAGGGAAACTATGTGTGATCCATAGGGACTGGGAAGAGGAACAGGGAAGGCTGCCATATGTATTTAGCAGCAGAGCTGGGGCAAGACTGGAGAATCAGATCTGGGGATTGGATCTGTTTTCTGAGAGTCAGAAGAAGGGAGGATCTTGATGAGAGAGGAGATGGGGAGGAACTTGAAGAGGTAGAAGGAGGAGAAACCATAATCAAAAATTATTATGAGAGAAGTGGATACACTGGTGAAAAAATGTTAAATCTAAAATTCTCTTGGCACAAAACATTCAGAAAATCTAGTACACTATAAAAAGACCAAAAAATATTGTAAGAAAAAAATCTATTCTCAAGAAAATAAAATAATTTAAATGCCAGGATACTTTTCTTCCTTGCTTTGCTATTGTATCAGAAAATATTAATCAAATATCATTTGAAAAACTCTGCCAAATTTTGGAGTCAAAAGTGAGTAAGGAATGAAGACAATTTGAAGTAGATGGGTGTTCCATCTACCTGAAGCTACAGAACATACCCACCCCCAAGTTTAAATTATCTAAAACAATAAATAAATGTTATTTATTTGACTCATGAATGTAGAGCCTGTTTTGAATTTAGCAAAATAGAGTGCTGCTTGGTATCAGCTGGGCCAGTCCCAGCTCTGGAAGCTAAAATCTCTGCGGATACCATAATCTAGTAGGGTGATTAACAATGAATGGTGTCACCTAGAATCCAGCAGTTTGCCATGGCAAAATACAGAAACTAGCAAACTCAGGAAACAAGGGTACTTATTAGTTCATTATTTATGAGCATGTTGTTAAACATTTAAACACACCACTGCAGAGCTGGCACCAAGTAATTAGAATTTGTGACTAAAGATTCCCATGTGCCAAACTTATGAATGGCAAATGCATTTCTGAGTGTTTCAGATGAGATCTGGATTTGAGCAAACCCAACTGTGCTGGCTTTTCATGCTGCTTTTCAAAACCCTCTTGAATACATCTGTTATGGTGTGTGCATGCTTGTAAATTGTGTTGTGAATCTGTATATGAACTATTTATGTACCCATGTTTATTTAAAATACATTTTATCCTCTTTTCACTTTTATGTAGGTGTGCCAAGAAATGAAACAAACCACCTAGTAAATTTTGACAAAGCGACTTCCTTTACCTCTACATATATGAAAACTTATCTTACTCAAACTTTTCATTACTGAAACAAATAATTGAAATACTGGAAAGAAAAAAATGTATACTCTGTGTCTTAAATTTTTTTTCCTTGAACATCTTACATCATCTTTTATGGTTTGAGGTAAGATATAGGTTTATGATAGACCATGATAAAGCAAAGCTCCCCATCTCAGAATGCTGAAACAGAAAGACAGCAAGGGACTAGGACAGGATAGTCACTTTAATACATGCCCAAGCAACAGATTTCCTCCAACCAGGCTGCTCCTGCTAGTAGTCAGTATAAACTTTGAAATGGGTTAACTCAAAAGTGAATTCAGGTCCTCCATCATCTGACAATATTCAATGACTAGATCCACCAGTCAGGGACCAAAGCCTTCAACACCTGAGTGCCTCTTCATGTACAAACTGTAACCATTGTGATTTGGCTGTGATACTTATTTTCACTGCGTTTCTTTTTATTATTATTATTTCTATCTTTTTACACTAAGAGGTTCAGAGAAATTACACTGTATCTCCTAATAAGATGTTATTCCAAATGTCATAGGAATAGAAGGATTCACAATTCTTTTAAATCTGAGGAAAGTTTTTTTTTTTTTTTTTTAATAAGGTAAGTATATTGAACTTTAGTTTGGCATTTAGAATAAATGACTCTGTGAGAACAGGATTACTTCGCATCAGTTTATTTTATCATAAAATGAATGTTTTGAGGAAAAATAAAGGGTTCATCTGATGAATTCTGATGAATTCTGTTCATCTGATGAATCTGATGAAGTGAGTCATTGAGTGATTCTACCATGCAATGTTATATATAACCAGCAGCCAACGCTATAACATTTACATACGGTGATATTGTAATATCTTTTCTGTCTACAGAACTCAGAGCTGATTCTCTCACCTCTGTCCCTTGATTTACTACCAGTCTTTCAACAGATACCCTGTCAAGCAGGTGGTGCTTTCCCATGCTTTAAGAGCACTGGGTTTATTAGGAACATGTTGTTATCTGCCTTTTATAATTACAAAGATGAAGCAAAGAAATTAAGATAGATTTGTTCAAGAATACAGAAACATAAGACAAAAATTTAAAAGTAGATCAGAGATAGTCTTTCTCTCCGGCTACCTTTACTATCTTTCTGTTTCTCTGCCTAAGCAAATAAGATAGATCAAATAGGGTATAACTTAGTTTAATCTGTTTTGAATTTTCAACATGGCTGCCACCTTTCTTTTTAATGAAAAAGAAGATGCTTAAATTGTGTGGAGTCCATAATATATGTTCGTGTTGGTAAAGCAGAGATTGATATCTCAATGTCTTCTTTTCCTCATAAATAAATTTGAGCTTAAACAGCTTTGTATTATTCAGGAATTATTAGACTTTGTTAGCTTATTTTTCCTCTTCAAATATTCTATGTTGTATAAAGTATGGTGATAGATTTGATAAGCTCACAGTACAATTGCTCTGAGAGCTGATATCTGAGGCCCACACTGCAGCGGCCTGAGACCTTCAAGGTGGAGGCTGCCTGGAGGCCCCAATGACACGAGAAATCTTTGGTTCCAAAGCAGTTTATTGTCATGGCAGATGGTGGATGGATCTGGATGTACCCCCCTAAACTCAGGGCAGACCTGAGTTAAGTAGGGAGGGAGAAAGGGGGAGGTTCTGGGGAAAAAATGCTTAATTGGCTCCACCCTCTGACCTTCATTAGTATGCAAATCTCTAGGGCCTGAGGCCTGTTGTCACACCCTCTACCTGTGCACTTTGGGATGGGCTGTAATGGCCTACTTGACTGAATAATGTAGGTCCATGGAGATTAGACTGCTTTTCAGGACCCTGGGTTCTGGGGAGTGGCCAAACTCCTGCCATTTCTCCCTTGGAGTCTCGGGGTTCTAGGCCCCATGCCCAGCCAAGAACCAGGATACCCTTACGAAGTCCCACAGTATGGTGATAGATTTGATAAGCTCACAGTACAATTGCTCTGAGAGCTGATATCACCATTTTTGTTTCCCTAGTTCATGAACTGTGAAATCCCCATATAAACCTCCAGAAACGAGATCCTTTTTCCTATGATCTACAACAGTAAGATTGTTGAATCTGGCAGGATGATGTCTAGTAATATTTAAATATGAAATCTATTTCCACAATCACTTTCTATCCCCTCTAAAGGGTAGGAAATTGCTTCTTTTAAATTACCTATTTAGTAGTTATAATACGCTAAGCAAGTATTGATTTTTCTTTCTAAAATGATATATTATGGCATACTTTCTAGAGTTTGTAGCATTTAATTCACACTCGTGTAATTTATAAATTCAAACTTAGAAAAAGTCTACTGTGATAATATAAGTTGTAAAAATCCATCTAATTCTCCACTGGGATGTCTTGTACTGCTCTTTCCATATTTGCATCTTTTATTTTGTTGACAAAAACCACACAATGTTAATCTATATGCATTCAGTGAAAACACAGAGATGAGGATTTAAGAAGAAGATACCTGGATCTAAAGACTTCATCTCCTCACTAAAGACACGACAAGCACACGGTTAAAAGAGCCGGTTATAGTGAGCAGAATAACAGTTCCAGAGAGGAACCTCTGTTTTCACTGTGATAACTTGTGACTATATGAGCGAAGGGACTCGAAGTTTACAAATGAGGACAATTTTGCTCAGTAAATTTAGTTTAAAATTGAAAAACTACATCTGGTGAGATCGATGACTACATGCCACCAAGCCTAATGACCTGATTTAAATCCCTGGGACTTACATGGTGAAAAGTGACCTAACTGACTCACAAGTATCTTTTTTTTTTTAATTTTATTTATTTAGTTATTTAAATCACATTGCAATTTACTTATTTACACAGAGGTTATAAACACAAAAAGGCAGGATGTGGGGAAGGGAATGGCACCGGAGCATAGGTGTTCGGGGGAGTACAGATACCTTTCAGAACAGGGTATCAGCTGAGTGTAGGTTCAGGGAACAGGTCACTATGGCCCTGCCTATGATTCACTTGTCCTTATCTAAGTTGGTACTGTCCACCGAGGCTGCCTATTTATAAGACCTATGACTACTAGGTCTGGTAAATTTCCACAGAAGCTGCCTGTTTACAATAGCTTATAGCCTTCTGTTTTCAGTGTTTTTCCACAGAGACCCAAGACTTTGTGTTAGCATGCATGTATGTCAGGCCTATTGCTGACTTTAGGCCTATGGCTGATTTTAGGCCTTTAGTGTATATGCAGGGCTGCTCCTGACATCTCCCTTCTCTAAGTCATAAGTTAGCTATGGAGGACCACGAGACTCAAGATGAGGTTGTTACTTTATCCAGGGTGTTCTTCAAACCCATCTCCACCCAACCTAAAAGAGGGGACTTCCGCCCCTAGACCAAGCAGAGAGAGGCTACCCAGAACCCTCTCTGTCTGGCGATCTGAATTCTTGCTTAGGCTGCGAGGCTAAGCACTGCAAGGGAATATAAATAAAAGTTTAAAATATCTATCTGGGTTCCCTGAAGGACAAGCCTGACTGCATAGGGGTTGATGTCAAAAGTATCCCCTCTTCAGGAAAAAGACATCAGGATGGGAATGGCCCTCATGCCTCACTGGACAATGACAGGAGAACCTGAGCCATTACAAGGTCCCCTTCAATTATTGGAGGTCAGGCCTCTATCCCCGCCTTCGCAAGATTAGAATCACCAAGGCCCTTCTATACTTCTCACAAGTATCTTAATGACTTCTATGTATGCTCCATGATATGTATGTGCGAACGCACATATCATACTGACAGGCATATCTACATGCACACTTATGCACAAATGCACACACGATGCATAATAATAATGATAATAATAATAAAATAATAATAATAAATGAATGTAAAACAGGAAAATTAGCCTATTTTATGTAGATAGGCACCATTTGTTCATACAGAATTTTTAAAAGCAGGAGAAGGAGCCAGAGATGCCAGTCAGTTATAGGAAGATATGACTGAATAAGGAACACAGAAAAGAAGATGGGAAAATAGAGCTTCAGACCAAAGAATGTGAGCGACCCGTAGATTCTCAAAAGACTAAGGAATTAATTTTTCTTCTAGAGCCTCGAAAACGGAATCCTGCCTTATTGATATCTTAATTTTACCCAAATAAGGACAACACTGGACTTCTATTCCACAGATCTATCAGATATCTGTAATATAATACAATACATTTGTGTTGTCCAAGAGATTTGTTGTAGCAGCAATAAGAAACCAATACATCAAGGAAAAACACCATAATAAGAAAACCTCTGGTAATGCTGAAGAAGCCCAGAGGGATGCTCTTCTCCTTAGTGAAAGCATTAGTGTCCCGGGAAAGCAATACAATAAGGATCAATTTTCAAATATTCCTTCTATAGTTCCAAAAGTACCGAGACACTCTTACAAGTTCCCTGTTTAACTGTTACATATTTAAGAACAAGAAGCTCTTCCAGGCCCGTTAGAGTGAATAAATCATATACTTTGTAGATCCTTGTTTTATGGATAATGGCAAATTTTATCAGAAAATTAGAGCCCAAGGGTAGTTAAATGTTTCAATAGCAAAAAATGAAATAAAATAAATTTTAAAAGATAATTTTTCTTTCTACCGAGTATGAACAAATAGGATCTCATTGTGGACAGCTTTCAATTATATGTGTTCCCTTGTATATGAACATACATGTATGAACCTGTGTACATACGGAGGTCCAAGGTTGAGATGAGATACCTTAAGCCTTGGAACTCCACTATAAATTCAAGTCAAACCTCTGAACTTAGAACTGATCTATACATCAAGTCCTGGTAGGCAGTTTGCTCCAGGGATCCCATGCCTCTTTTTCTTGATGATAGAACTGTGAGAGGTCACCATGTCCTCTCAGCTTTTATACTCTGGGCATCTGAGCGCTGCTCCTTATAATTGCAAAGAAAGTACTTTATCCACTGAGCAATCTCCCAAGTCCCATATTTTAGTTTTCTTTTTTGCTATACTAATTGATTTTTGTATGTTTTGTCCAAAGTCTTTGGGCCTTAGAGAAACATTGCATTGCACTGACTCTTCGAGACAATGAATATAAGTACAGGTACAAATGGCAGAAATCTAAAATAAAAAGTTTTTTGAAAAAATCAAATACAAAAGCCACATGAGACAGTGTATTCTGTACAGCCATGTAGCCAGTGCACAAGTGCAATGCATAAAACAAAGCTGTGCATTAAGTGTCAGAGAAAGTAAAAAAGATCAAGCATATTACTGATATACATTATAGTGATACTAATATGTGTGTGCATATTTGAGTATGTTTCTATGCGTAGGTGTGTAGGGAAAGTGGTATATGTGTCATATAGTAGATAGATAGATAGATAGATAGATAGATAGATGATAGATAGATATAGATATAGATATAGATATAGATATAGATATAAATTAAAATAGAATTAAAACATTTCCCCTCTCTTTCCTAATTTTTTTAAATTTTTTATTGGATATTTTATTTATTTACATTTCATGTGTCATCCCCTTTCCCCATTTCCCCTCCCTAGAACCCCCCTATCCTATACCCCCTCTTCCTTTATGCCTTTATACCATTTTGATTACCTGCATGTATTAAGGTCAGTTCTAGGTTGAGGTTCTAGCAATAAAATAGATACAAATAGTCAAGGAACAAGGAGTACAATAAACACAAATAGTCAAAGACAAAGCAAGCCATTAAACCCAATTATGTGAACACTCCATGATCACTGTTTCTAAGGGCTTATCAGAATGACCAAAATACCTGAGCCTACTTTCCTGTCCTAGCCCAAGGTCATTTTCATGTCTGAAGCCTACTTCCTTGTTCTAGCCTAAAATTTAGATTCCTGTCTGAAATTACTTCTTTCTTCTACCCTAATATTTAGGTTTCTGCTTGAGATTACTTCTTTGTTCTAGCCTAATGTCAGATTCTTGCCTTTCCTAATTCAATAGCCCTCTAGCTGCCTTATCTTGATCTCCTCCAATGTCTACCTACATTTAAGTGGACAGTTACTTTTCCTTTGATTATTATTATTGTTACACATACTTGTGTGTGTGTGTATATATACCAATATATATAAGGAAGTCTGTTTCAAACAGCTTTTAGGTGGATCCTAGCCATCTGAACTTAGTTCTTCATGCTTCTGCAGCAAGAACTTTACTGACTGGGCCATCTTTCTACTTCTGAAGTAATAATTTTGACAATTAATTTTATTTTCACTACAAAATAAAATATAAAGGTTGTACAAATATACCTCCTCAAATACTTAATACTCCCTTATGATAACAAATATTCAATGTTTTTCTCCTAGCTTCTTGAAATATTCAGCACATTATTATCTATAAACACCCTACTTAAACAGCAGAATTTTCTAGTCCGACACAACTATAGTTTAATATCCACTGAACAATCTATATACATCATACTCTCTCTCCCTCTTTGTTCATTTGAAAAAGTCATATCTATTGCAGTTTAACTAGATGCCTAGTACAATATGATATTTTCAATAAGCTATAGGCAAAAATTTTAAAACAAAGATAATTCTCTTGCTCTCTTCTCTTCGCTTTTTTAGACTCATTGTTTTACTTACTTACATTGCATACATTCCAGATGTTGCCTCCACTTCCTGACCCTGCCCCCACAGTTCCTCATCAGATTGCCCCTCCCTCTTGCCTCTGAGAGGATGCTCCCCGCTACCCCCTGCATACCTGTTCCCTGGGGCCTCAAGTCTCTTCAGGATTAGACACATCCTTTCCCACTGAGGCCAGACCAGGCAGTCTTCTGCTATATATGTGCCTGGGAGCTTCTGACCAGCCAAGGTATGCTCTCTGGTTGGTAGCTCAGTCTCTGGGAATTCCTAGGGGTCCAGGTTAGTTGAGACTAACCTATGGTTTTCCTATGGAGTCACTATATCCTTCAGCTCCTGCAATCCCTCCCCTAATTCCTCTATAGGGGTGCCTGACTTCAGTCCAATGGTTGGGTTTCAGTATTTGTATCTTCTCAGTCAGCTGCTGGTAGGGTCTCTCAAAGAACAGCCTTGGTAGGCTCCTGTCTGTAAGCACATCATAGCATCAGTAATAGTCAGGCTCTGGTGTTTCCCCATGGAATGGGCCAGTCACAGAATGAAGGCTTTCCTTCATTCTTGTTTCTATTTTTGACCCTGCAGTTCTATTAGACAGAAACAATTCTGGGTCATATATTTTGACAGTGGGTTGGTAACCCTGTCCCTCCCTTCCCCAACTGTTGGGCATTTCAGCTAAGGTTACCACCATTGAGTCTTAGGAGTCCCTCACATCCAGGTCTCTTGTACTTTCTAGAGGGTCCCCCAGCCACCACTCCCAGAAGCTGCATATATCAATTCATTCTTTTGGCCCTCTCACCTTTTCTTCTGTCCCCACCACCTGATCAACCTCCCTTTTTCCTCTCCTGCTCTCCTCTCCCACTTAGGTCGCTCCCTTCCTCTGACTCTATGATTAGTTTGTTTCCCCTTCTAAGTGGGATTGAAGTAACTTGGGCCTTCCTTCTTGTTAAACTTCTTATTGTTTGTGGGATGTATGCTGGATATTTTTTACTTTTTGAAAATATCCACTTATCAGTGAGGACATACCACACGTGTCCTTTTGGGTCTGGGTTACCTCACTCAGAATGATATTTTATATTTCCATCCATTTGTCTGTAAAATTCATGATATCCTCATTTTTAATAGCTGAATAGTATTTCATTGTGTAAATGAACTACATTTTCTGTATCCATTCTTCAGTTGAGGACAGCTGGGTTGTTTCCAGCATCTAGCTATTACAAATAAGACTGCTATGAACATAGTGGAGCATGTGTACTTGTTATATGTTGGAGCATCTTTTGGGTATATGCTCAGGAGTGGTATAGCTGGGTCCTCAGGTAGAACTAGTTCCAATTTTCTGAGGAACCTCCAGATTGATTTCCAGAGTGGTTGTGCCAGTTTGTAATCCCACCAGCAATGAAATAATGTTTCTCTTTCTCCATATCCTTGCCAGCCTTTGATGTCACTTGAATTATTAATCTTATCCATTCTTATTGGTGGAAGGTAGAATCTCAGGATCATTTTGATTTACATTTCCCTGATGATTAAGGATGTTGAACATTTCTTTAAATGCTTCTTGGCCATTAGAAATTCTTCTGTTGATAATGCCCTGTTTAGCTCTGTACCTCCTTTATAAATTGGGTTATATGACTTTTGGGAGATTAGCTTCTTGTGTTCTTTGTATATTTTGGATATTAGCCCTCTTTCAGATGTAAAGTTATTGAAGATATTTTTCCGAATCTGTAAGTTGCTGTTTTATCCTATGGACAGTGTCCTTTGCCATATAGAAGCTTTCAGTTTGATGAGGTTCCATTTGTCAATTGTTGATCTTAGAGCCTGAGCCATTGGTGTTCTTTTCAGGAAATTTTCCCCTGTGCCAATGGGTTTGAGGCTCTTTCCCAATTTCTCTTCTATTTAGATTCAGTACTGTCAGGAGCCATTATAGGACAAGCTAATATCTAGCAGGCAATCTTCCTGAGATGATTTTGTCTTGTATTAAAATTCTCTGAGAAAGCTCCCATAGGCAAGGGCCAGGAGAAAATCATTTTAGGAAAGATTCCTAACACAAATATGCTTTTCCTGTTATTATTAAACATATATAACATTCACTAGATATTGGCCTACCTTTTTGAGAATATCTCTGAAAAACTACAAAGATGTGCTGTAACTTTAATTTTTTTCAAATCCTATTTTTAATGATAGTTTTTAAATGCTTTAAACTTCTTTGTAACCCACCACCCACCAGAGTTAGTGGAAAAGAAAAGATATGGGGGAAGTGAACCTGTCTAGAAAGGTTCTTTGGAGCAACTTCTATCTGTGTTGTCTGGAAATCAGCACTTTAGTTCACAGGTTAGCAGGTAGCGGAGCTCGATCTATTCAAAAACACCTCATAGACACACCAACAGTCCAGTTCGGTGGAGTCGGGTTGGCACAGACCCAACACAGACAGCCAGGCCTCAGCCTCGGCTCAAGTCAGCAGGAGGGACCAAGAGGAACACCAGAAGTTCTCAGCTGTGCCTCTCTCAGGGAAGTGAAGATCAGCAAAGACACGAGATCCACAAGCATTGTACAGCTAGCTATACCAGCAAGCAAAGCTCTGTCTCAGTCACTCCGTGGGGTCCTATTTATACCCTCCAAATAGCACATGTACTCTATGTGTCTCTTGCCTCAGCATAGGTCTTGCCTCAGCACGTGTATCTAGTCAGTCTGATTCATTAGAAGTGGCAATAAACTGCAGTACACCACCAAAAGTTTTTCGGTTTGTTTCTCACTATGACATCCGGACAAATGCAGCTCAACTATTCAATGTAAGTCAGACCAATCCAAGCATGTCATTATCAAAAAATCTTTTGTCATGTGTCCTTTCACTTGCTTGCTATAGCAAAACATCCTCTCTCCTGTGTCTGCTTCAGTGAAATGTTCCCTCACAAGTCTCCCTCAGCCCTTCACACCTGTGTCCACTTTAATAAAATGTTCCCTCATGTGTTTGCCCTAGGAAAACACCATCCAACCAACTTTCCAAAGACACTTTCAATCACCACTTCAATGTACTGTCTGGTAGTGATGCTATACAGACAGATAGATGACTTCTTAATCCTTAATGATGATTCTATAAGAATTCCTAAAATTATATCAGTTTATTAAGATCTTTCATAAGGAGACTCCTACTAGGTACTTTCTGATAGTCAAAATTGCAATGAGAACTCTGCTAGTCTCGAAGTAACACCAGTTAATTGCTTCTACTACTCAGAGCACATTCCAAAAGATTGTAAAGCCATTAACCAAAGGTCATTAAAAGGGGAACTACAATTTATTAAATGTGCTGGGACAGAAGGTAAAATACTGTTTGGGTTTATCTATACAAAACTACACTAATAAATTAATATAGTTTTTAATTCTCCAGGAACCTTCAGGGCTGTGACAGATGATGAATGTTTAACCAGATAATTACTCCTAATAGATATGCATGTAAACATACTCTGTTGTAAACTTCTAATTTGACTTATGATTTGAATTTATATGTAAACTTTGATGAATGTTTTTACCATGTGATCATGTATTCCGAGAGCTGTTTAAATGCTGAGGACAGTAAGAGGAGCACAGACTTCCCTTGTCCCACATAGCATCATCACGATCATTTTCCCTATTTTTCTTAGAGAGTTTTCACAGGAAAAATTTTACAACTTAAAAATAAACACTAAATTCACTTTCAAAGTGTCCCATTGTATTCCTGCAACTTCAACTAGCAGGCTGAAAGTTACAGCCACGTAGTTTCTGTTCTGACTTTTTTCAATGATAGTTTATGATGTGAAACTTCTCAAAGTTTCTTTTGGCTACGATGTTTTCTCTTGCAATAGTAACCCTAACTAGAGTTGCCTATATTTTTACTTTCTATACCTTAACAACAGTCTTAATCCTTGTTATCTTGACATACTTTCATTAAAATTCCTTCTAATATTTCAAAATGAATATTGAATTTTTATTCTCAATAATTCCTTAAAGCCTATATATTTTCCCAAGTTAATTTCTGGTACTCATTAAAGGGTGTAAATTAAAAACAGCTTCCTGGATTCAAACCCAGGGATCATGAAGGACAGTACTAAGGAAACGCCCTCCAAGATTAAAATGAAATGATGACAGGTCACACAGTTGGGTTCCTGCTTTGGTTTGCCTCAGTGAACTCGGACTCAGAATATATAATCTAAATAAACCTTTTCTTCCCCAAGTTGCTTCGAGTTATGATGTTTCATCATAGAAATTATAACCCTCACTAAAACACTATCTCACAAACTCAAAGAAAACCCCCAGAATGTACTACAAGAAAAAATTGTCAAATGTTTCCCAGATGTTAGTCTGTGGCATTCAAATATGTCATGATCCAGGGATCTATATAGGAAAGCTGTGGGTAGCTTAGTGTGAACAAAAGAAGCAAAGAAAGTACTGGATCTGTAACAGTAACAGTAATATTTTTATAGCCATATATCATCAATCATCAAAAATGGATTTATCAGAGTGACTTCTTCATAAGTCATCTGTTCATTATGCCTAATTATCACTGGGTGACTAAATATTTGAGAGGAATAGTTTTGGGTGCCATTAACCAACGGAACTTAAACTTCAAGTATACAGCTGGCTAATCAGTGCCATTGAATATACCAAATAACCAACCTGTTTACTGAAAGATAACAAGCACAATTACTTTTTAATAGAATGATAGGTGGAAGGAATTAAAATGCAGATATTCTGTGATCCCAAGTATTTTAATTCCTACTTGTGCTAAGAAAGATTAGAAGGAAAACCACAAAATGTTAGCTGTGGCTATTTCTGAGTGGGGAGCTAATGTGAATAATATTTTGCGTCTATTATATTTTTTCTCCTTTCAAAAATCTTGAAAATGAGTGTGTAGTACCTCTACAATGCATTTTGAGCATTATAAAAATTATGTGGGTTTAAAAGTGCTCTACTTTCTGTGGTAGTTTGAAGAATTGCCCTCATAGGTTCATATATCTAATTGTTGGATTCCCAGTTGGTGGATTATTTAGAATGGATTAGGAGGTGTGCCCTTGTTGGAGGAAATATATTATTGATGTTTAGCTTCGGGGACTTAAAGACCATACCAGGCCCAGTCTCTCACACACTGCCTATACCTCATAGCTCAGATGAGAGCTCTCAGCTACTGAGGCCTATCTGTCTTTTGTCTTGTTCTTCCACCATGATGGTTATAGACTAATCCTCTGAAACTGTAAGCAAGCCCCAGTTAAATGTTTTCTTTTAAAGTTTGCCTTGGTCGTTGTTTCTTCTAGGGCAACAGAACAGTAACTTAGACACTTAACAGAGAAAATATGTGACATTCTAGGAAGCAAAATAATGTGACTTCTCGTTTCTAAATAAGGATCAGGAAACCATTAATATTTTAAAATTTGGTATTTAAATATATCTATAATGTATATATGCATATTTTTGAAAGATATAAATTAAGGATATGATTACAGTCATCAAGAGCTAGGTAAAGGGAAAATGGTGTGATAGGGGCTAAACAGCATGAGTTAGTCATAAAAATTTGTAGTTATCTATAATGAATCATGGTTAAAAATGTTTTACATATGAGGTTTATAAGTGGATATATCTTAAATTTAGCCATCTTAACACAGGCACATGTGGTACTTATAGAGAAATGATGGCTCTATAATTTATCTTGAGTGTGGTGACCATTTCATAAAATATTCCTATATAGAAGTCATTTGATTTGATAGGTGGGATAGGCAACTTCTGCATCCTGTTTTCTATTTGTAGTTAAAGTTTCTCAACTAATATTAAAAATGTTCAGGATTGTCCTTATCTAAGTTGGTACTGTCCGCCAAGGCTGCCTATTTATAAGATCTATGACTACTCAGGCTGGTAAATTTCCACAGAAGCTGCCTGTTTACAATACCTTATAGCCTTCTGTTTCAGTGTTTTTCACAGAGACCCAAGACTTTGTGTTAGCATGTATGTATGTCAGGCCTATTGCTGAAGTGAATCATCGTCAGAGTCATAGTGACTTGTCCCCTGAACCTTCACCCAGCTGATACCCTGTTCTGAATGGTATCTGTACTCCCCCTGAACACCTATGCTCTGATGTCATTCCCTTCCCCACATCCTGCCTTTTTGTGTTTATAACCCGTGTGTGAATAAGTAAATTACGATGTGATTTAAACAATTAAATTTAAAAAATGAGAATTATATGTATCTGTAAAGTAAAGGCTACTCTATAGTGGACTGATTGTTTTGGTAGTTGAGATGAAATTTTTCTAATATTTTTGCAATATTCTCATAAAAATGAGAATATTCACTTCTGGTGTTTCCCTATGCTTCTTGGAACTATTGGTGCTAGAATCAATGAATTTTGCTTGTGTTTAATCTAGTCAAGTTCTTTGTTACTATTTTACTATTTGTTTGTTTGTTTTACAGATAGGGTCTGTGGTGGTTTGAAGTATATATGTGAAGCCCATAAGCTTATATGTTTGAGTACTTGAATGCTATTTGGTGGAACTGTCTAAGGACTAGGAGACGCGTTCTTGTTAGAGTTGTTGTGTCACTGGAGGAAGCCTGCTAGGTTTCAAAGGCCCGAGTCATTCCCATCATTCTCACTCTTTGTCTCATGACTGTGTTTCAAGTTGTTAGCTCTCTTCTGCTTCAGCACTATGCCTGACTGCTTGCTGCCATGCTTCCTGTCATGATGATGATCATGGAATCTACACCTCTGAAACTATAAACAAAAATATGCCTTATATGACACATTGTAGGGAAATTATTAACTTTCAGTGTCAAACAAACCTAGGTTGACATGACGCTTATTAGTATTTTTAGGTCATCAGTATTATTTTTGGAGTCTGCCATTCCTGTTCTTCCGGTCCTCCTTGTTAGCACCTATGAGTGTTTCCTATGACTGCTATAAAAATTATCACAAACTTGAAGCTTAAATTATACAGTTTTATTTTCAGACAGGTCTAGAGATCATATAACCAAAATTCTCTTTCAAGAATTCAAACCAAGGTGTTAGCAGGGTCTCTTGCTCTGCCAACCCCAGATTTCTAGATTCTGATGATTGTTTACATGGAATTGTGGCTGGATTACTTGACCTCTACTGCATGGTCACATCGCATTTTTCTCCTCTCTCTAAACTCTTCCTTTGCCTCCTTTAAAACAGGACATGATACATGCAACCTCTCCCTCAAGTTATGTAACCTCATTATACAGGCAAGGTACTTAAAGTATTTTCTATATAAAAGAATAGTGACCTGTTTTGAGGAGTAAGGCATGAACATTTGATGGGAAAGAAACATTCTTCAGCTCACTATGAAAATCACTTCATAGTAACTTTTCTAGTGAATATTGATAATTATTTTTATTAGTTCACCCTAAGATACTTAATTTTCATGAGTATCCTTATTAGTACTATAAGAATAATCTGTGGTAATATCATCCCACTATTCCAAAAAATGTGTAAAATATTATAA
Organism: Mastomys natalensis; assembly: GCA_021653895.1. Taxonomy (NCBI): domain Eukaryota; kingdom Metazoa; phylum Chordata; class Mammalia; order Rodentia; family Muridae; genus Mastomys; species Mastomys natalensis. Next base: position 58,649 of record JAJTUV010001359.1, on the reverse strand, counting down.
AATTAGTTAATAAATGCATTATCCTGTCATCTTCTTTAAAAGTTTAATTTTTTACTTCATTCATAGGTTGATTATTTGATGTATAGGTTGATGTTATATCTGAGTACCTCATAGTTTAGCCTTCTGGGCAATGGAATTATAATGTCAAACTCTTTAAGCATCATTAGACTATGCTGTTGATGGAATGGAACCTCAGAATATTACCAACTCTAAATTTATATATTTAAATTTAAAATAATCAAAATATGAAAAATAAAACAAAATATGACATTATCTGCAAATGTCAATTGTTCCACTCTCAGAAATAGACATAAGAAAAATGCAAACATATTCTCAGATAAGAAATACAGTAAGATAGATGCACAAAGCAATACTGTTTAAAGCTAACTCAAACAACAGGAGTGTCCACACCTTTGTGTTTTCTGCTCTCCTTTGGTAGATGCCCTTTTCCTTTCCGCTGCTCAATAACATTCAATTTTGAGTACTAGCTTCAATTCTACCTTCCCTCTCTCAAACACATCATATTATACCCAAGTCCTCTACACATAGCATTTAAATTATTCATAAGTTTGCAAGCATTTATAGGAAGTCCTCCTTATTGCTTCACAGTGAGCTGAGTAATCAATCCTCTTCAGGCTCCAAAGCCCCCTGCGGATTTTCCTATTGTAACGTGGAGGTGTTGTACTCTTGCCATTTATTTATGTCTCTTCCTTCCCCTCATGGGTTATAGGATATATAGTGGACAGAGACCTTTAATTTACCCAGTCAATACATTTTCATTAAACTAAATTCCCTTTTTCATTTGCTATATTACGGGCTACTGAGCAAAGGAATTTGATTGTTCATTATCAAATCTCTAGTATCTTTTCTAATATTTAATTTGATTTGCTTGCAATCTCCGTAGCGATTGTTGTTTGATCAAGCCTATATTATTTTAAATTTTTAGATTGTGATATTTCTGAGTAAGTCCTGCTGACTATCCAATCTATCACAGGTGAATTTGCATCTTGCTTTGCAGAGCTTCCTCTGTGAAAACTCAAAAAAAGGTGATGAGAAATGACATTATAAAATACAGTAGTTACAGACAACTTGTGAGGAAAAATTTAATGTATAAAGGGATCCATATCCAGACAATTAATTTAACCTACTATTTACAGGGAAAAAAAAAAAAAAAAAAAAAAAAACCTTATTAAAGTATCCTTTTAGGCATGGTAGCGCTACAAGTGGTACAACAGCTATTCTGCATGCCTGTATGAAGTCTCTGTCCAATAAGACACAGGTAAGCCAGACTCTTTAACTTTATCAAATAGATTGTAATACAATGTATCCCTATTTGATATGTATATGCTACAGGAAGGAGATTCTTATGTAAAATTACCCCTTCTAATCTTGAAATACATGTTGATTGGTTTTTAATATGTGAATCAAACATTTTATGTTCAGAAAATAACATTTCAAAATATTTTTGGAAGACAAAAGTGATTGATATATATGGAGGAAAGGGAAAGAAAAGCCAACTATCAAAAGATCATAGACTATTTTGCATAAAACTGTAAACATAAAGTATTGGGGATGAAAAAGTGCAAAAAGTGCTTTCATCACAAGAATGAGAACTCATCTGATCCCCAGAGACATGTAAAAATGTCAAGTTGGTAGCATATTCTCTCAGTGCCTTAGATTTAAGACAATGGCATCCCTGGGGCTCACCAGCTAGCCAGACTAGCCTAACCGCTGAGATTTAAGTCTCAATGAAAGGCTATCTCAAAAATAAATGTGGATGGGCTCTCTTATGAAACAACCCCCAGGTTTACTTTACACTTACATGTGTAGGCACAGGCACACACATGCAGCAGCATACACATAAATATGTACATACATATACAAATATAAACAATAAATACCAAATATTGAACTCTTTTATAGAAATACAATTTGATGTCCATACAATACAGGTTGAAATAGGAACAGAGAGACAACTGAGGAATGTATTGCAACAATTTGGCAAGGAATGGTGGGAAGCAAATGAAAGAACAGCTTAAAATCCTACAAAGTTAGAAGAATTAGTAATTGACTGGGAGTGGAATAAGTGGCGAAAAAGAAGGAAATGGGAAGATGTCAAATGAAGATGAAGTGAGGTTTTATTTGTGGTCTGATATTATTCCTTCAAGATTCTCTTATGATGTGGTCATATTTAATTCACTGAAGAAAAGGAAAATGATTGTAGACTAGGGATCCCTTGTCAACCATGATTAATGTACATGCCAAATAAAGATACAGGAAGACAGGCTTTCCCCAAGTACAGATGTAGAACATCACAACTCTGGGCTAGAAATCTAAGTCTAATTCAGACATAAGAACACAAATAACACTGCCCTGCATCCCTTGTGACTAGAGGATTTTCAAGGTACAGGGAAGCCTATGAGGGCAAGCACAGAGGCTTCGACTATTTAAAATGCTTTTGATGAGCTGTGTATAATGGCATGCCATCTAGAGACTTGGTTTATTTTTCTAGTGGTTAGGCTGACAAAAGCAAATGTTACTATTCTACGGATGAACACTAAAATAAAATATATTCTCTCCAGATCCAGTCTTAAGCATATGTGACAGTCAATAGTCAGCTCTCAGCACATATCTCATGACAATCTGAAAAAAAAGGTATAGAAATAATGCACACAGGTGTGATGACTTGAAAATATAGCAGTCATGCCAAAAGAGTCAACACCTGGGACTGTGATGTACTGGACACTAAGAAAGAAATACAACTTGTTTTCTCTAAGCTAATTTTTGGATGGATGATCAATCTATTTAATTATGAGCTCCACAAATAAAGCACCTCACCCTGCAGTGAAAGTAAAACTAATTACAGTAACAGACACAAAGAAGCATAGCCTGTATGCACAAACCTGCCCTTCTTGTTAAGAACTAGTCCATCCCGTAGCCACCACCACAGCCGTAGCCACCAACCACTTCAGTTTGCCTCCCAAATTGATCTTGAAACCCTGAGAATATCTGCCTTTGCTGCTAGCAAGCCTGAGGCATATTATGTTTTTCTCCTTTCTCCCTAATACAGTATGGTGATATTTGTTTCTCAGTGTCAAAACCATAAGAATTACAAGTTGCTTCTTACCTATGCCTCTACAGGAGCTGTCTTTGCCCCATATTTAAAAAACCATTAACTCGAAAATAGTACCTCATGCAAAGCGTCATGCATCTATACTAAGAACACTAAGTGGCCATCTTCAGCTTCATAATTGCCAAACACTATGCCCTTTACAATAATCTAAGGCTTAGGGCCCTGAGCCAAGGTACTAGCTAAGTGATAGACTCTGTTCTTAACTTTGAAACATTCCTATCTTTCAATACTCAACAACATTTGCACTTTTACCATGGACCTTAATAATATACTAAACTTCTGTACAGACATTCTGCTTTGGCAATCTTATGTTATGGCAATCTTATAAACTAGTTATTATCTCCACCAAAACTGAGGTTGGCAACATTTGAAAGTTGACATCTTTCTTCAAGTTAGTACAAGTGTTGGCCAGTGACCTCAAGTCTCATGCTGAACTATACTGATATGCCATGTCCCCTAGGATAGACTAGTCTATCCTTTACTTCTACAAAATGATGGCTATACAGGTGAAGGACCTGTACAGGTCTTACTTACCCTTAGGGAATATAAATAAAATTATCACATCTTTGCTCTTTTTTGTGGTTTTTGGAAATGTTTACCTAGAGAATTCTCTTTTTTTCCAAAAATATGGTCAAAAGTGCGGGCTTTTATTTCCAAGTGTTTTCAAGAAATATCAAGTCCAACTTGAACTTATCTTTCCCTCATGAAGAATTCTTGCATGTAAGCATGTTAGTGAGATGCAAATTGCCGACCCTTAACTCAGAGAGATTAAGTATGATTGTAATGTCTTTTGAAATCCAACAACTGGTAGAATAATATGCTTATGGACATAAGAATGATATTTGGAAACAGAGTGAAGTGCCAATGTGTTCTCACTTCAAGAAGAAATATATGTGTTGCATCTGGGTTCTAGACAGAACTCTCCCAAGTGACTTCAATGGCTAGATATACTCTAAAATACTATCAAATTACTCAAAATATTTTCCCTTCATTAAAATAATTCAGGTGAGATGGAATCTCTCAGTAAACACATTAAGGAACAAGCCCGATCACTTTAGTTTCATCCTCAGCACCCATGTCAAAAAAACTGGATCAAGCAGCTCTTGTCCCAACCAGAGGACACCTAAGGAACTAGAAAGCATCATGTTCTTTAGGATTCAAACACCAGGAGTCAGGAGAATCAGCTGAAAGCAGATGTGAGCAGCCTAATATCAGAAATAACAAGACTTTGTCTCGAAACAAAAGTGAAATAGAGAACTGACTCCAAGAAAATTGTCTTTGAACCTCTACATATGAACTGTGGAACGTATGTATGCAAACATGTGTACTCACACACATGCACACACATACCCAGAGAGAGGCAGAGAGAGAGAGAGAGAGAGAGAATAAACCCAATAGATAGTATAGATAGTAAAGAGGCAATAAAGAGGTTTCTATTATATCCCTAAATATCAGGGAACAAACTTAAGGGTTATTAAATAATAATCCCATACATGTCCTCAAGAGTATGTATCATCAATGGTTTATGAAGTAGAATGAAAATCAAAATAATAGTAAGAGGAAAAAGCCCAGAAAATTAAAGGATCAGAAGTGAGTTGACATCTTACAAATGGCGAATAGGAAATAAACAATGGAAATGGAAATTTATAAAAACTCAAAATTTTATAAACTCCTCCAAATCTTCAGAATTGGATTCTCTTCATTAAAAGGATTCAGTACTCACTGAAGATAGAAAAATCTTAATAATATGATAAAACAGATCAAAATGTATAATTTCAGAACACCATACAGTTAAAATTAAAAAGAGACAAATATGCTTTTAAAATAAAACAAGATATTCAATAACAAACAAGAAACAACTATCAGTTTCCTGAAGGGCTCTAATCATAGAACAATAGCAACACTCAACCAAGTCAAACATGAACTAAACTTAGGACTTGCCTCAGGACCACTGCTAAAGATGCCTGTTTCAAAACAAATTGAAATCCAAAATAGAAATGTTTCAGAAAATGGAACTTCTTGCTGCCCACTTACAGATTCACAAGGTTTCAGATTTGGAAGCCTTTGGATTTCAAATATTTAAAATAGTAAGACTCGGGCGGTGGTGGCACACGCCTTTAATCCCAGCACTTGGGAGGCAGAGGCAGGTGGATCTCTGAGTTCGAGGCCAGCCTGGTCTACAGAGTGAGTTCCAGGACAGCCAGAGCTACATAGAGAAACCCTGTCTCGAAAAACCAAAAAAATAAATAAATAAAAATAAAATAAAATAGTAAGACTCGCCCTGTGCTATTAGTCATGGCTCAGACCTGAGACATGGTACAGTTGACAATATTTCTCCCTGACAGATCTTAAAGAGCACAGAGCTGTCCCTACTTCAAATTGAGCTGTCATTTTAAAATCTAAATGTTTTCCTCCCGTCCTTTGTTTTTGCTTTTACTTTTTAATTTTTTTATTGGTTATTTGATTTATTCATGTTTCAAATGTTATTCCCCTTCCCCATTTCCCCTCTGCAAACTCCCAATCCCATCCCCCTCCCCCTGCTTCTATGACCCATTCACCCACCCACACCTGCCTCATCACTCTAGCATCCCCTTACACTTGGGTATCAAGCCTCCACAAGACCAAGGGCCTCCCCTCCCACTGATTCCAGATAAGATAATTCTCTGCTATATATGTAACTGGAGTCATGGGTCCCTCCATGTGTACTCTTCAGTTGGTGGTTTAGTCCCTGGGAGCTCTGGGTGGTCAGGTAAGTTGATATTGTTGTTCTTCCTATGGTACTGTAATCTCCTTCAGCTCCTTCAGTCTTTCCCCTAACTCTCCCATTGAGGTCCCTTGGCTCAGTCTGATGGTTGGCTGTGAATATCTGCATCTGTATTGGTCAGGCGATGGCTTGTTTTTACTTTTTTAAAAAAGATTTGTTTATTTATTTTATGTATATGAGTATACTGTCACTGTCTACAGACACAGCAGAAGAGGGCATTGGATCCTATTACAGATGGTTGTGAGCCACTGTATGCTTGCTGGGAATTGGACTTCTGGAAGAGCAGTCAATGCTCTTAACCACTGAGCCATCTCTGCAACCCCTTGTTTTTACTTTTAATCTCTTTACTATTTTGCTTTTTCTCTTCCTGATCCTCTGTTTTTCCCACAGTCTTTTTTATGTATGAAATTCACAGCCCATAAAGAACTGATTAGTGTGGCCATGGAAACGCCTGGGTAGTGTTCTTTCATGAACCAATCTCACTCTCTGAAGCTGCCTTTGCTAGCCCAGACTCAGCCAACCATGCAGTAATAGCATGACTGGTTGTTGTTTACTTAATGGATGGAAGCATATTAAAACATCTTTCTCCTCACTTCATTTCATCTAAAAGCAAACTTTCATTTCCAACTTTCACACATCTTTCTTTCTCTTTTCTTCCTTGTAAAAATATGATCATGGTTAGAATGGCTGGTGTGTCAAATCCTGATAATAAGATAAAACAGTCCATCTTATACCATATGTCTTCAGAGAGCTAAGCTAGTAAGAAACATTTCCCCAATGCTAAGTATTGTTATTCAACATGAAAGTTAAATGTTTGCATGATAAGTGATATCTAGAATAGGGCCAAGGGCACTATTACACACTGTGTGAGGAATTATATAAAAATATAACAGATGTAGCATCAGAAATCACTTCCGCACATCGTCTGACAGATACATACAGCAGCATACAGAGTATGTAATGATCCTAAGGAAGCTGGCTGAGACTGCATAGAATGCTGTGGCCTCTTGATATCCATGTAGAACCTCTAATGCACATGATCAGGTTCACGGTTGCTTTTTTAGGAAAAAAGTCAACTTTTAGAGCAGGCGCCACAGTGAAAGTCTCATTTTGGAAACACGAGCCTCACTATGACCTGTCACACAGACATCACCACAAACCAAATCAACTTGGGGTCAGTGCGAAGAGAAAGGTCAGCATTAAAGAGACAAAGTCGAACTGGGGGGACATTAGGGGGACATTAGGAAGCTAGTCTTCAGATGGTGTCCCAAGTAAAGAGCCAAGGCAAAATCCAGAGGTCTTTATTCTGTCTTCAACGAAATAGCTGTTTTTGTTTTACTGTTAGTGAGATTGTGGAGCAAGCATTGAACATGATAGGATAGGCCATTGGGCTTACTTTGTCACATCTCCAACCACAGAAGATCACAAAAAAATCTGTACCTTGAAGAACACCTAAGACTGAACATTAGAAGCCCCAAGCAGGATAAAAGTAAATCTAATAAGAATAAGAGGCTTTATTTCATTTTCAAGAGATAAAGTGCAAGGTGATTTTTTTCCCCCCTGTAAAGACATTGATTTTGAGAACAGCCTGCAGCATTTAATAACCTTTTTTCTTTAGCATCCTCTTGAAGAAAATTGGGATAATATATTTTATTGCTTTGAGTTCATACCTAGAGTAATGAGATGATTAATTTATACATAGAAATTAAACACATCTTGTAATAGTCTTCCAGAAACTCTATCAATAAATAACCATTCCTGCCTCCTTGTTGGATACAGTTCTTCAAATGTTGATTATTATTTTTATGTATCTTTTTTTCCTATTGTTAAATGAAATGTAAGGAACATCTCGCATGCTACTGAATTAATGCTAATTTCTAACAACACTATAGTTTTTTAACAGTTCATTTTAATTGTTGCTATGAAACTGTGTAAATTTTAAGAGAATTCAAATTCAACATTTTAGAAATGAGGACCAATAGATTTTGGATTATTCCTCGTCATATTTCTTGCAGAAGGATGGGGTCTCACACAGCTGAAATGAATGTGCAGTGTTCTGTGGGTTCCCAGTGGCACAATGCATGTTACATAGCAACAGCTGCTGAAGAGAGAAGCACACGGCAGCTTCAGACTTTTCCCACTTGGAAAGATGATTTAATCCACTCACAGGAAATGTGTACAACACCAATACCATTTGAAACACATTCTGTTATACAAGCCTGTGGCTTTTTATTGGGTTCAATAACCATTAACACGCTGCATTTTGCATTTGCAAAGAATTTTTGCAAATGCTTAACAATATTCTTACAGCAGGTATAATTGTCTATGGTGTGTGTGTGTGTGTGTGTGTGTGTGTGTGTGTTGTTTTTATTAAAGGTCAATAGTATCTTGGTTTGAGTTTGGGTTTACACAGAAACCTAGGCGGATTAAACACATTTCCCATTTCTCATTTCACTTGTACTTGCCATAGTTCATGCGTGTATGTGAACAAAAGCAAGAATAATAGAAATATTAAGTTGTGTGCTATCATGGTATTTTAGAACTAACTGGGTTGAATGTGTTATGGTGTTCCTTGATTGCTCTAATTTCTATGTAATCATAGTGCAGTTTGGTTTTTGTCTTGTAAATAATGGTGGTTTGGAATGGCTACAAATTACTACTGTTCTTGGACATATTTGGCAGCAGCATGTGGCAAGCAAACCACAACCAGTAAATTAATCCCACATAGCCTGTCTCCAGGAATTCAGAACAGAAAAGACAAAATGGTGTGCACACAAAGTACTTTAAATAGAAGTGGAAGTGGTTGCTGCCCATGTACAGGAAGACAAGCAGGTCAGACTATCTGCTGCCAAAAGCGGTGGGCAGGAGATAAGAGCTCTTAGTCTAGCTGAAAGTGTGTGAGCTTCAAAGTCAAAAGTTCTGAAATGCAAAAGATCTCTAATCCAGTTTTTTTTTAATACGTTTGTTTCAGAACACTTGAGGAATAAAGTCTTTAGTTCCTGAACCAGATTAAGTTTCAGTTCTATAGTTAAACAGTGACAGATACTTGACTTAAATTGGGGAAAGAGTTTTAATATACATTTCTTCAAAGACACACAAATGACTAAAACGTACGTTAAGGCAACATCATGAAAACTCAAAGTCAATAACCATTTGGGAGGGCATTCCAGACAGACATCAGAGTGTAGGAAGGAGACCTTAAGCAGATTGGCATGGATGAATCAAGGAGTCTGTAGAAAGGCTGTCCCTCCCTTGTTAAAAGGGCCCAGAGTAATGACAGACAAACAGGAAACACGCATCAATCTGTGAAGAACATGAAAAGGACAGTTAACCACTTGCCATCTCCTCCCCTAACCTCGTGATCACTTCATGCTCCTCTACAGGATGCTAACTCACATACTGGGTAAATTTTGGTTAGTCTTCTAAACCATTGGTGGTGAGCCTTGAACAAATTTGATTAAAAAATGGTAAAGAATGAAAGAAGATGGCTCAGTGGGTAAGGGTACATGGAGCCAAGCATGACAACTGAGTCCAATCTCCAGATGCCACATGGTGGAAAGAGAAAACTGACTACCGGAACTTGTCTTCTGAATGCACAACACACACACAGACACACACACACACACACACACACACACACACACACACACAAGCCTATGCACACCAGATTCCTATTCATGGAGAAAACGGACTTTACAATGCCATCAAATGCCAAGGTTTCTATTTGTGATGTTTCCCCTCCCTATCTCACCTCTACAACTGAATGTTTTAAAATAAATTTTATTGTTCTCTGGCAATGCCATATGCACAATCAGTGTATTTAGCTCACATCCACCCTCCCGCTACTCTCTTCCTAGCTCTCCCTTGTATGGCAATTTCTCCAAATTGAAACATTCCCCCTGCAGAGGAAGGGGAGGCTCATGAACCTCAGGAGGTAAAGAAAAGGTCACTTCTCTGGAAGAACAAACTTGAAGATTCCCAAGGCTCCTGCCCTGCCCGATAAAAAAGAGTAAACAGCTGCTGGAGGAGGAGACTGACCAGCCAGGCTGCAAAGAAGAGACACTTCCTGAACTGCAGCTGCCTGTAAACCGTGCGGAGGAGTCTAGCTGCTCTTGACTCTTTCCTGACCCTTGAAAACCCAGTTAAAACTCAATTGTCCCCAAACTGGACTGTGGTCCCACCATTACTTGGTCTATCTGGGGTGAGTGAATGTGTGTGTGCTACGTTTTCTCAGAAAAAGTCTGTCACACAACACAGCTGCATCCCAACGTCATATCTTCCTCTTCTCTTCTCTGTTTGTTTTTCTGATTCCCTACTGAATCCACGTGGCATTTGCCTATATGCACAGAGCCAAAGAATACAGGCCATATCACTAGTCATCAGCACCCTACCAATGGCCACACGTTTAAGAGGGAAAAAGCAATAGGTGTTTTTCCCCAGCAGCCAGCAACTGCCTTAGCTGGAGATTGAGTCTAGGGCACACCTCCCTTCCATGCTGTAATTTTGATAGGCATTGTGCTTTACAGGTGTTCCGCAACCACAACCGCCATGAGTTCATGAGTTTGACAACTACGCTCCATCCAGAAGACACCATTTCATATTTCCTCTCTGCATCGTATTCCTCTTCTTTCTTTCCCTTCTTCCTCAATGTCTTCTAGCTAGCCTTGGGAGGAAGGAGTTGCTAGAGATGTCACCTCAAGGGGCTGAGCTCAGCACTATGACCAGTTTTGGGTTTCTGCAATAACTACTGTGCCCTGAAAAAAGAAGTTTCTCAAAGCTGAGAATAGCACAGATCTATGGACTTAAATATTAATGTGCGGAGTGTGGAAGTCAAGCTTGTGAAGGAAAAAATGGAATGGAGAGCGAGGTGGCACAGGCTCCTATCACTCTTCGAAGACTCCTGATCTGCCACACACTGCATCCGACATAACATGGCTCCCAATGCACTGGGGATAACCAGGGAGGTGACTGCTTCCCCCATCTTCATGGGAGTCCTCACTGGTGATGATACTTTACCCCACTCCTTTTGAGTTACCTCATTGTGCAGGGCTTTCATTGGAGTATGGTGACAGTGTGGCGAGGTACAATTGGCCAAGGATTAAGGGGCTTGGGATTGAATCAAACACTGTATATAAATTTCTGGGCTGGGCCATAAACTCAGATCTGTAACTTGATGCTGCTATCTGGAGTTGGATTTGCTGGGATTTGTCAAGTGACTTTGTCGTCCTCACCTCCCCCGCCCTCAGCTCTCTTCCCACATATAAATATTTAGAAAGCAGTTTGTCAAGATGACCATTGAGCAAGGTAATAGTAAGTTCGTCTTTAGGGCTTATGACATCATAAATAATGGGCTTTTGATTGTCTTTATAGAGCTAGGCCTAAGATGTCTACTGTGAGAATACAATCAGAAAGTGGCCAGTATCAGCTAGTGATAGGTTCCCCCTAACAGTCACCTTTGCAGAGTACAATGCTTGATATGACCATTGATATCTTCTCTCTCCCAGTATCCTACATAGCATCTTCTGGTGCTAAAAATAACAGTAAACCAGCAGAAAGGAAATTTCCCAATTAGTACAAGATTGATTTCTCTGTGTTCTGGCACCAAACTAAGTGGTGTCTTCAGCCATAGGGTTTTACTACCCAGTTACCAAGAACAATAGCTATACTCTGTTGTTTGGAGAACCTTGCCAGCATCTCATATGGGGTTATCCTACGTCTGACACTAGTATTTTAATGACCCAAGTCTCCTTGAAATAGCATTGTCAACCTCTGAAAAGCACTTATGTGCAAATATTTTGTATGTAGTTATGCAACTAGGTTACACAATAGTGGCTTTTTAATGCTTCCTTAGTTTTGGTTTTCCCATTCCACAGCCTCCTCTCTCCCATTCCCCCATTTCTATCTTAGCTTAAACCTTTAAGCCACCGTATCTTTCTCCATCTCTTCTTTCATTTCATATGTGTTACAAGATATTAGGTTTCCCTATGGAATTTTCATGTGCACTTCATTTTGGATAATCTTCCTCCCAACCCCTTCTTTTCTCTCATCCCTCCTCTCCTTTTTTCTTTAAGTGTTTCTGTTCTAAATATATCTACTCTATATTTTTGTCATCCCCTTCCTAGTTTCCTGAATTATACTTAATCTCCATGTTAAATACACAAAATATTTAAGGAGAGGATCCATGTATGAGAACATGTAATGTTTGCCTGAGTCTGATTATACCTCACTCAGTAAAATTTTTGTTTTGTTTTGCCCATTTACTTGCGAATTTAATTTCACTCTTCTTTCGAGCTGAGTAAAATTCCATTACGTATTTGGCATGCACACAGTGCCAGATCTATAATCCCAAAACACACATGAAGAAGGAGGATGCAGAGAAGGAAACAAAACTGAACTTAACTTTCCCATTAGTACTTACAAAACTGTTCATTCAGTAACCAATATACTGGATTTAAATCTATCAAATTACATTAGTAAAAACCTTTTTCTTTTCGTCTATGCATTGGAATGCCTTGGTTAATTAAATTTATTAGGACTCAAGCCCCAAAGTATTCTCCATACAAAATAACAAAACAACAACTAAAACCTCTTGTAGGTAAGAATAAAAAATAATGAATCATAAGTCAAAATCAAGAGAGGAAAAGTTCATCAAATCCCTGGGGCTTCTGGCCAGTCAGGCCAGTAAGAGACTATGTCTCAAAAGAAAAAAAGGTGTGTAATACATAGAAAGACATACATGGATGTTCTTTGTCTTTCACATACACATATACATACATGTGCAACCAAATATACACAACCACACACACAAATATACATATACCAAAAATACTGCATTAGCAGCAAGTGGCCCATGGTGAATAGGAACCAGGGGAGTATTTTTTGAAGGTAACGCCTCATGCAGCATTATCTACTCTCTTGGGCAACAAGACTGGTTAGGTATGAACTTGGAACAATGTTTGTACTGAAGAAATTATGTAGATGTGGTGCCTGACTGTATGGCAATAAATTTTCTCTACAAAACTCCCAGACATTTTATATGCTTTCTGACTTTTTCTTCTTTTTACTCCTTAAACTTCCCAAAAAGTTACATTTTGTTATTTAGAACTATTCAAATGAGTGAAAGAACATTTTTAAAAAAGAAAAGAAAGGAAAAGAAAAAAGAAAAGAAATTCCCATGGAGGTGAGAGTGAGTTTGTGTGGTAGCATCATTAGCTAACAGAATGTGGTGGACAAGTGAGCCAGGTAGACAGGGGCCTGGCAGACAGAACCAAGAACAAGATTTCTTCACTTGACTCTAAGAACAATGAGAACTCATTAGAGGATTTTAAGAAGACAGGATACATGATAAAATTTGCATTTTAAAGGTCATTCAACAGTTAGAAACTCTTTGCAAGAAATGAGCAAGGCTAAACAAAAAAGACTCCTGTGGACATGCAGAGTGGAAATGAAGAAGGCATGCTGGATTTGGGGAATGCTGAGAAATAAACAGATGTTGGCAAAAGGTCAGGTACATAAGACTGGGATACTTGACTTACAGAACAGCCTGTTACATGTTCAACAGAACCAGATGCCAAATAGAATATCTCCAGCATGCATGCTTTCTGTTGCTCCTCTGATTTACACATTCTACTGAACCAAATATAGAGTGGTATAAATAACAAAACACACAAAAAGTCTGCACACAAGCTGATATTTCTACTATTCTTTTCATGTAAAATGGATAAATTGAATTTGGGATATTGAATCTTATTTTTCTTTGTTAGTTGTGATATTTTTAAAAGATCAGCTTAATTCTTTTCTTCACAAATTTAGAAAAATGTCAAATATTAATTTATATTAGATACCTATTAGAAAATGATTCTGAAGCTAAAAGGTGGAAAATCAACTTGGCTGTAACCTGATCCTCTCTAAATAATAAAATGTAATTATTAATAATATAAAACTGGGAACTGTTTATTCATTCTGTCAAGTAAAAGTCAGTAAGTAAAATATCCTGATGATTGAAAATTATTTAATATCTTCCATTATAATGTTATAAAGCACAGCCTGTCCTGGTTCACTTGGGTTTTTTTAACCACCAATGCAGTCCAGTGCCTCATCAAATTCTGTCAGAGAATTCTAACTATTCGCCCTTTGTGGCCCTCCATCACAACAGTAAAAATTTCAGATACATTTATATAAGGCCTGATGGCTAAGCTAAGTCTTTCTTGAGAGTGGGAATTTTGATTCTATCAAATGAGATGTGGCTACTTAAACACACTGGGTCAACCAACATCTTTTATCCCTGAATGAAAGCATCGTGATTTTGCACTCCAGGGCCCATGTTTTGAACTTTCTAGCATCCGCCTTTATCTAAAACTAATATTCTGTCATTGATTCTAATTCCTCATCTACCATCTCAAAGCCTGAAAGAGGGCCGTCATGAATTCTACCTAATGTCCTGCATTTCCATCCTTACCTTTTCCAATGTCAATATGAATCACTGAAATCTCAGTTCATCACATTTCTATCCCAACATTTTTGGATTCTTAGGAACTGAAAAGTTTAATTGCTATTTCAATGGAATTGTGTTTTAAAAGCTTAAAATAAACCACAATGACATATGATTAAAAAATAATTTCCTATTTGAGCTCTAGAAGAGGAATGTGAACAGATGGAGCACAGCAAATATTTAGGGAACTCCAACTATTTTTTGCGCTACTATACTTGTGAATGTATGTCATATGTACAGCAAAGCCCATAGAATATATAACAGAAGGAGTGAACTCTGCTATTACCTATGTATTTTAATTAACAGATTGGAATGGCTTGATGTGGGACACAGCATTCAATGTAGAGGTAGCTTTAAAGTCAGATGGTCTCTGGACTTAATTTTAAAGACTGTGGTCTCTATCCTTCTAGCACTCTAAACTATACTGGATGCTTGCTGATAGTTTCTAGAAAATCCTAAAAACTTTCATGCTTATTATGAGGTTAAAAACCAACTGGCTAGGGCGATTAACACCTGGTGCCCAACAACAAGGGGATTAAATAGAGGATTAATTGCTAGGGCTGTTTTTTCTCCCTTGCAAAGAAGTCTCTAGAGTGTCAGGTAGAGGGAAATTTGGAGCAATGAATTTATTTAATCAGGAAAGTCACCTGTAAAAGGAAAAATTTTACACAAACAAATATGCACGAACTCGCACACATTCGTATACAAATTCACGCATACACACTCACATACCTTCCTGCATACCACTTGGGCTCAGCTAATTACTTACTTATCTCATAATTACATCCTTACACACATCCATACTTACATATGTATATGGAGCAAAAGTCCAAGCACCAGTGCAGAAGAACTCACTCATTCTGGGTGAAAAAAGAGCTTCAATCTTTATTGCATAGAGAAAGAAAAAGCTTCCACATTTTTACTTCTAAATGAGTTAAAATCAAGTCTGTAAGTAAAAAAGACAACTTTGTCCTCTTTACTTTTGTCCTGCCTTACTGTTAAGAAAAGACCTCTTCTGTCCCATATAAGAAGAAACCTGCCTGCTCTTCTGCTTTCTCTGCACGTTTTTCTTTGTCCCTCTTTCTCCCTGCTTTCTATCTATTTCTCTTTTCTTCTAATCCTGCCCTAATGTCCTGTTTATTTCAAAGGAAAGTAAAAGGGGAAAACAATCTATCAGACAATATGCTCTCTTAATTTCTAAGTTGCTCTCTAAATTTCTATGTTACTTTACTCTGCTGTCCTTCTTCCTCCTCCTAACCTTGCTCTTTCCTTCTAAACCGGCCCTCTCCTACTCTCATAAAATAATGCTGTGTAATGTAATGGTTCCTAGATTTTTTGTACCTTTTCTAGAGGAATAGATCATATGTTTTTAGCATGCTTGTTTTACAAAAGTTCACTAAATGTTCAGACATAAATTCAAATCATAAATTGAATAAGAATTTTACAACAGAGATGTTCACATATGTTCGCATTAAGACTAGTTATCTAGCTAGAGTTTCAATATCTGTCACTAGCCCTACAGGTTCCTTGAGAACTAAAAATCGTAATTCTTGTGACTACGTTATCATTGAAGTTTTGTATAGATAAACTCAGTCAATGCTTTTCTTCTGTTCTTGCACCTACAATAAATCCTTAGTTCCCTTTTATGACCTTTGGTTAACTGTTTTACCACGTCTTAGAATGTGTTCTGAGTTGTAAATGCCTGCTTTCTATCTCAGAAACCGATTAACTCATGACATGTGAAGACTGGTAGAGTCTCACTGCAATTTTTAATATCAGAGAGGACTTTAATATCAGTACTATTATAAAGGGCTTAATAGCTACTAGTATAATTTTAGGAATTCTTAAAGGATCATCATTAAGACCTAAGAAATCATCTATTTGTCTATATAGCATCACTACAAAACAGTACATCTTCATTGATTTGCAGAAATGTTCCCAAAAGGGTGTGCTAATAATTAGTAATTGTTATCCCCCTTCTCATTTTACCTTCCACAAGCCTCCTATCCCCTCCCCCACTCCCTGCCTCAATGAGGATGTTCCCCCACCCACTCACCCACTCACTCCCGCCTCAGCACCCTAGCATTACCCTACCTTGGGTCATTGAGCCCCACAGAACCAAGGGGCTTCCCTCCAACTGATGCTTAAAAGGCTATGTTCTGCTACATATGCAGCTGGAGCCATTGATTCCCTCATGTGTACTCTGTGGTTGGTGGTTTAGACCCTGGGGGCTTTGAGGAGTCTGGTTCTTCAGTTATATCACAGCTCTGAGTTGCCTGAGGCATGAGGCTTGCATCTTCTTGAATAAGATTTTTCATACTAGGTGAGAATCTATTCATAACTTTCAATTTCACAATGATTTTCTTGGTAATACCAATTAAAATTAATTACATATTATTTTACATAAGTATATGATTTTAAAATATGAATATTCTCCTAGCCAAAAGTCTTCCAAACTGGCCCTTGATAGAAATATTTGGTTAGCCTTATTTTGAAAGCCATGTCCTCAAAAATGCAAATATTACTATTCAAAAAATAGGTACTAGCATCTATTACATAATAACCTGAGAGACTAAATCTTGGATTCAGACACCATCTTAGAGAACCTGACCTAATGTTGAACTCAAGTTAACTAATAGGCCAGTATCTAGCACCAGTTTCTAGGCTACCCACTAGGCTATCTCCCAACAAGATCTGTGTGTCTAGCACCAGTTTCCAGTTATTCCCAAACAAATCTTCACCTTCATGTTACAAGCCTGCCCCTGACATTTCACCTTTTAACAATCACCAATCAAGAGGAAAACAGAAGTTAAGTTTATGGTTTGGCTCCCAGCACCAGATAATCAAAATAGTACTCGGCTAGATACCTGCTTCTTGCGTCTATAAATGCTTGTCTCAAACTGGGCTCGGGGCTCCCTCCCATTCTCCTGCATCAGAGATGGTGGTGTGGCCCAAGCTTGAGCTTGTATAAAGAGACCCTAATGCAATGGCATCAGATTAAACTCTTTGGTGGTTTCAGGGAGGGGGCATTCATGAACATTTCCTGGCACAAGCCAATCTGTTTTCTCTGTGTACTGTTGCTACATATCCTCTAGACATTTGATCTGTGACCACTAGACTCCAGTGTTAGATCAGAGTCAGTAAAGAATAGCATGAGTCCTTCTAGGTTGTGTCTACTTTTCTAGTGCTTTGTATCATTTTGCTTAGGCAATTGTACAACATAAACCCAGGGGATCCCATTCATATACAAGGTACAACTTGTACAAATTTAGGAAGTAGTCCCTGTAATAGCCTTCAGTAGGTATTTATTGAAAAAAGCATATTACCATTAAATAAAAAGACAAAAATATTAACTTTATTTGTGTTTTCTTTGAAAACTTTCAGCCTTAGGGTATTGGAAACATCATTTCTATTCAGTCAGTCTAACAGTGTGGTTTATCAGATCATTCTTTTCTGCTGCCCAGTCCTCCAGTTGCTTTGGAAGGTGACTTTACAACTCCTTCCACGTGGAGCACATTGTTCCCACCTTTTTGAAGGCTGGCTGAGCTTTTGACTTCCCTGGACAGATGGGATATACCATGAAGGACTTTAAAGGTCATTAGGTAATGTGACTTAGCCTCCTAGAATTGTAAGCCTCTCCCTAGAGAGAAATGAGCCCTATGTGATCACTTATCTTACTTTGTGCAAGCAAAAAATGGAGCATGTGATGTAGACCTGAAGCAAATCCAAAGCCACTTTAGTGCAGGCTATGCCAGATCTAGAGCAGCCCAGTAATGATGAACTAAAGAGTACCAGATCAGAAGACCCAGGAGGAGAAAAATACATGTAGTGTTAGAATATATGGAGAATTTTATGTTGTCTTGTTATAAACATTACCTCTGTAAAGGAAAAAAAAAATTGTCACAATATGCTTCTCAAACGTATTAAAACTGAATAAAAATGTCTCCCTTCCTGGCACATTTTACCAGTCATGTTAAGTAGTTGGACATCTACCTTTAATTTTGGAGCAATATTGTTTTTGAAATATGAATATTTGTTTATAAAAGCACATCAATAACGTCTTTGTAGCCCCTCATTTGTACCACCTCTCGGACTGTGTAATAAGATGCTTCATTTTGTAAGTAACACCTATAAGTAAACAAATGTCCCAGACATGGACAATTTAATGAAAGGAGCACCACACCGTAGACAAATTTCTAATTCTTCATCAAATGTATTTGTTTAATATATGAAATGAAAACAATAAAATTAAAATCTGAAAGCTTTTTATCATTCAAGTTCTTTGTCAGACTTTCTTTCCAGGTAGAGCTGAAAGCCACAAAATAGTGGTTTCCATCAACTGTAATGGGCTGCACTGCAAGGCCTTCGGATGTGTTTCTAACATTCCTAAAAGCTCTGAAAATTATGCCCATTTTAGAGTTGTGAGATCCTGAGGCTTGGAAATGTGAAGTGGTCCACAGGAGAGAAGACATAACCAGCAAACCTTGGGCTCCAGTCAAAACTTGCTGTCTGGCACCATATGGACAATGCTATGTCCTAGCACACTGTCCTAAGTCCAGTGGTTGTTTTAATACCCCACTGCCTACATAGTCATGCCAATGCTTATTGAGTGGAGCTGAAAGTATATAGACATCTAACAGAGAAGCTAGCAAAGGCAGTCAGTTGCCCTTCTTTTCCTGTCCTGTCCCTTCCCAGGGAAAAAATTACAACTGTCCTCTGTGAATATCAAGGTGAGCAATTTGGTTTTGCTTCTGTGTTAAATGTGTTCAGTTATTTCTTGAGAAAAATAAGAAACTTACCAGGGCTTCAGCATGCATACCTTAATGAATCCTACTGGGAACTTTCTTAACCGAGACATTCTATCTTGTATGAATAGCTCTGAAACTCAGCACGAAATTCCAGCACACTAGAAATCTGATTTCCCAAGAGCAGTCCCCTTTCCACAGCGAGAGGCGTCTTCTCCCTGATTTCTTTGTCTTGTGTTACATGCTGCCATATGGCAACAAGAGTCTACCGAGGCTAGCATATGGAAAACTTGCCATGCATGGGGAAACATCAAAGAAAAATATAGAAACATGAAACCCTACCATTGCTCATACCACCGCATAAGGAAGCTGCCTGTCACGGATGCCAAGGCATAACCGGTTTAACATTATCTCTCAGTGTGATTTCTGTCTTATAATTAAGCCTGGCTTATCAAGCAATACTCCACCAGTCACAGTGCCTGTTTGAGTGTCAGCTGAATAAAAACATTTTTCTCTCTAATTAGTGACTTAACACAATCAACAATGTTCCTTCCTTCGTACCTTGAATACCCTACTATTGTTATTCTTTCATTTATATTCTCATTCATTTCTCAGTGTAGATATTTTTTAAAAATAGAATATTTACATTCTCAATAACTTCTGCCTAATCTCCCGTATCCAACCAGATACCCTCTCCACAGAAAAAAAAAATTCTTAGGAAATTTCTTTGAAGCAGTCTTTTCTCTTTTAAAGGGGCCTTTGCTCTTACATTCAAGGACATTATTATTTCTTGGAAAGTTGGCTGGCAATGGTCAGTTTTCTATTGTCTAGGCTTCATCTTCTCAAGAATCCATCTTATGATATTTCCCAGAGTTTATACATAAGAGCATGATTTGGATCCGGTTAGATGTTTCAGAATATCAGTTAGTTGGACAAAATTAACCCAAAATTTCTTAGCATAACTAAAAGACTTCATCTGATACCAAGCAAAACTTCAGTTTTCATGAATGGTATTTCTTACCATACCATTTTCTCCCATTTCTTCAAACAATATCAGGTTTCTTCATGACTCTATAATATCAGTTATATTTTAATACTCCAGTGTATTGGAAGGTCTTTCCCTACCATCTTTAACTTGTAAACTCAAACTTTTTGGTGCAGCATCTCTTCTGGGAGTGGTCAGTTGCCTTTTCCATGCTCAGCAAAGCCCTCAGGTTCTACTCTTCTTAAGTTTTTGTCTCTGTCTCTCTGAATGGTCCAGGATAAACACAGGTTTTATAATGTCTGATAGTGTCTTAGAGTTTCTATTTCTGTGATTAAATACTATTGATCAAAAGCAATTTGGGGGAAAGGAGAGAGTTTATTTCATCTTACATCTCTTAAGTCACAAACCATCACTGAGGGAGGTCAGGCCAGGTAAAGGCAAGAACCTGGAGGTAGGAGCTGATGTAGAGACCATGGAGAAATGTTGTTTACTGGCTGGATCCATACAGCTGGTTCAGCCTGCTTTCTTAGAGCACCCAGGACAATCAGGCCAGAATGTGGCACTGCCAACGATGAGCTAGGCCATCACACATCAGGATCAGTCATTTTCCTTTGTTTAGACTTTTTTTTTTCTTTTACTGGTATTTTGCTTGTTTATTATTGTTTCAAATTTTCTGGTTTTATAGATTTCTGGTTTTCTTTCTAAATCAAGGTTTGTTTGTTTGTTTGGTTTGCCAGTGTTTTGTTTGTTTGCTTTCTAAAGAGAAAAGCAAAGGGAAAAAGAAAGAAAGGGCATGGAGTCTGCTGTGTGGGGAGATGCGAAGTATCTAGGGTGATTTGGAGGAATGGAAAACAGAATCATAATATATTGTACAAAAGAAAAGAGAAACAAAATGCCCCTGCAGGCTTGCCCACAGGCTCAACTTGTGGAGACATTTTCTCAGTTGAGGTTCCTTCTTCCAAAATGGCTGTCTAGCTGGTGTCTAGTTAACATAAAGCTAACCAGCAGAGAGAAGTAAAAGGCATTTAACAAATTATTGATGATTAAATAAATTAATCTATTCATTTTGGTATATCTTCCTTGGGAATTCTGGTTTCCAACACATGGATTTACGTAAAGAAAACTTTAGAAGTTGAAAGCAACTAGTTAGGGAAAAAAAATCAGCAGAAATATAGCCCACTATATTTAAATGCATTGTTGTAAAATTGATTATTTGTGATAATAATTTGTCTAAATTCTTAATAGGATGTCCCAAACAAAACATGCTATCAACGTGTCTGGAAATATTCTAGGTTTATTAAGTAATCTTATATTAGAAAATTAGTCTTTTTACTTAATCTTTTTTCATTTCAAATTATTCTACAGAGTGAGCTCTAGGACAGCAAGGACTACCAGAAATCCTGCCTCAAAACAAAAAAAATTAACTCTTAGGCAGTTAGAAAAAAGGAAAGGGAGAAAATTCACACACTCATGTGCACACACACACACACACACACAAACACACATACAAAATGGTGGAAATGGAGCAGGCTCCAAGTATTTTACACATACACATATATACATATATACACACAGTTGGTGGATGCTCCAACAAATACTTTATTTTTAATTCCATAGCTTATATATCCCAGCAAAACCTTTCACATAGTATACATTTACAATGTGATTACATTGTTTTTCTTCTAGTGAATGACTATGAAAAAAACCTTATTTTCCCTAATACCTTTACAAGAAATAATACTAAGTAGCATAGGTAAAGAAAACAAATGAGGCAGATAATGCTGATAAAATTACTCATGGCCTGAGGTCAGTATTTCTATTTTGGTCAAGCTTCAAGTACGGCATATATAGCTTGATCATGCTAGCCCTTTTTGTCCTGGGAATACTTTTATTCCTGCCTATCATGTTAAAGCTTGTCTTTAACAGCATCAGCATGTTGGCATCCAAAGTACATGCCTTGAAACTGAAAATAGATCCCCAGACAGAGTTATTAAATTATCAGGCCTGCAAGCCAAGGGCGGGTAAGATTCTACACAGAGCCTTACCAACCTAAGACAGAAATGCATTGCTTTTGATAATGCATATTCCACAACGGGTAAGGAAGGCATTCTTGTCAGACTGATCTAAGGCAGGTTCAGTATTGTTTATGAAATAAAAAAGGAGGAGAGGCAGAGAGCTTTTTTTTTTTTTTTTTTTTTTTTGACATGGGCTATGGGCAAAGGACAAGGAAGTGGGCTTCAGGCAGCAATCTGACATTAGGCTAGAACAAAGAAGTAATTTCAGGCAGGAATATAAATCTTAGGCTAGAAAAAGGAAATAGGCGTCAGACATGAAAATGACTTTGGGGTAGGACAGGGAGGTTGGCTCAGATATTTTGGTCATCCTGATAAGCCCTTAGAAACAGTGATCACAGGAGTGAACACAGAATTTTGTTTATTGCCTTGCTTGGTCTTTAACTATTTCTGTTTATTCTCTTGTTTATTCCTTGACTATTTCCATCTATTGTATTGTTAGTTCCTCAACCCAGAACTGACCTTAATACTTGCATGTAATTAAAATGGTATAAAAGCAAAAAAAAAAGAATGAGGGGGGATGGGATGGGGGTTTCTAGATAGGGTCAATGGGGAAAAGAAATGATATCTGAAATGTAAATAAGTAAAATTAAAAAAAATAAACAAATTATTTCCAAGAACCTATGTACATTTGCAACTAAGCAACTTGTTATAAATTAGCAAAGTGTGAGCAAGGAAGGCAGTTTTCTCGGCCAGTTTCTCTTTCTGGCAGGAAATAATTCGTGGTTACAAATAAAAGATTAATTATTTTACGATTCATCTTAAAAAGCAAAATTATATGAATCTTAAAAGAATGAGATCTAAACTTCAATATAAAAAACAATCAGTTGTTTCTGCTTTAAATCCTCAAAAATGCATAGCTACTCATAGACAACTTTTGTTAAATCATATCAGGAAGCTGAGGGTACTAATGAATATAAGAAATCAATCATTTCAGCCAGTGAGAATCCAGCCTCAGTGAGAGTGTGTCAGCCAGTGCTGCCATTGTTCTTATTACTTGACCTTAAAAAAGAACTCAAGAAGTTAAACTCCAGAGAAACAAATAACCCTATTTAAAAATGGGGAACAGAGCTAAACAGAGAGTTCTCAACTGAGGAAACTCAAATGGCCCAGAAGCACCTAAAGAAATGTTCAATATCCTTAGTCATCAGGGAATTGCAAATCAAAACGACCCTGAGATTCCACCTCATACCAGTCAGAATGGCTTATTTCAAAAACTCAGGTGACAGCAGATGCTGGCAAGGATGTGGAGAAAAAGGAGCACTCCTTATTGCTGGTGGGATTGCAAGATGCTAGAATCACTCTGTAAATTAGTCTGGTGGTTCCTCAGAAAATTGGACATAGTATTACCTAAGGACCCAGCTATATCACTCCTGGGCATATACCCAGAGGATGCTCCAAAATGTAATAAGGTTACATGCTCCACTATATTCATAGCAGCCATATTTATAATAGCCAGAAGCTGGAAACAACCCAGATTTCCCTCAACAGAGGAATGGGTACAGAAAATGTGATACATTTACACAATGGAGTATTACTCAGCTATTAAGAACAATGACTTCATGAAATTCGCAAGCAAACAGATGGATCTAGAAAATATCATCCTGAGTGAGATAACTCAGTCACAAAAGAACACACATGGTATGTACTCACTGATAAGTGGATATTAGGCAAAGAGTGTGGAATACCCATGATACAACTCATAGACCACATAAAGCTCAAGAGGAAGGAAGATCAAAGAGTGTATGCTTCAGTCCTACTTAGAAGGGGGAACAAAATAATCAAGGAAAGTAAAGGGTGGGAGGAACTTGGAAGGAAGAGAAGAGGGGAGTGGGGAAAAGAGGGGAAGAATCTGGTATGGGAGGAGGTGGAGGAGATATACTGAGGATCAGGAAATTTAACAGAGATGTGTAGCAATGGGGGATGGGGAACTGGGGATAGCAACCAGAAAGTCCCAGATGCCAGGAAAGCAAAAGGCTCCCAGGACCCCACAGGGATAACATTAGGTGAAATACCCAACAAAGGGGAGGGAGAACCTGTCAAGACCATATCCAGAGGTTAGGCATGCCCCCCCACCAAGGTTGAGGGATGGAGCCACCCACCCATCTCCAAAATTTTAACCTAGAATTGTTCTATCTAAAGGAAATACAGGGACAAAGAGTGGAGCAGAGACTCAAGAGTCCAGAGACTGCCCCACTTGGCCCTCCATCCCATATGCAGACACCAAACCCAGACACTATTGCTGATGCCAAGAAGTACTTGCTGGCAGGAGCCTGATACAGCTGTCTCCTGAGAGGCTCTGCCAGATCCTAACCAATACAGACATCGATGCTAGCAGCCAACCATCTGACTGAGCACAGGACCCCAATGGAGGAGTTGGGGGAAGGACTGAAGGAGCTGAAGGGGCCTTATCGGGCATCAGTGGGAGGGGAGGCCCTTGGTCCTGTGAAGGCTTGATGGCCCAGTGTAGAGGAATGCCAGGGAAGTGAGGTGGGAGTGGGTAGGTAGGTGGGAGAGCACCCTCATAGAAGCAAGGTAAGGGGAGATGGGATAGGGAGTTTGCAGAGGGAAATCAGGATAATATTTGAAATGTAAATAAATAAAATATCCAATTAAAAAAATTTTTTTAAATCCCTAGCTTAACTATTAAGAGTGTACCTTTTTGGAATTCAAATTGTTCCCTAAGATTACTATATCAGAGCCTGTAGCAAAAACATCTTAACCTAGTTTCACTAACATTTTTTTTCTTTTCTTATGTTTTCTAAGGGTAGTGGTCATTGTTGACAATCTACACTTCCAAATTCTTTCCTAGGATAATGATTGAATCATTAATCTGCCCCAGTAGCAATGCCTGAAAGAGATTAAGCATTATTTTTTGTGAGTGCCAGTAATACTGCCCAGGGAGGGGTTGGAAGCCCCCTTAGAGTTTTCATACAATTTTTAGATTAACAAGAATGCGAGAGAAACAAGCAGAGCAGAACTCCACAACAGCATGAAGTCCTCAGGACACATGATCTTCAGGGCCATGCCTGTCTGAAACACACCCATCCCATCTCTGCTATGCTAAATGGGTGAGCCACAGTCCATGAGTTCTAAAGCCTTTGTCATTCCTCCTGCATGGCCCTTGGCACTCTTTATAGACTATAGTTCTCTCAATCTCCTATCTGTCTCTGCAATCATCCTTCACACTAAATCCTTTTTCTCTAAGCTGATACAACCACAGGATATTAGACTTAAAAAACCATCTAGTTCATGATGCTGATCACTTGCTTCATCCTTTCTGATTATGATGGTTAAAGCTCATTGTCACCCTGCCTAGACTTAAAAACATTTACAAGACACAACTTAAGATGTCTTTGAAAGAAATTCTATAAATGTTTAGCTGAAGAGGGAAGACACACCCTGAATGTGCGTTTCATAATCCCATGGACCAGGGTCCTAGATCAATATAGATGGAACCTAGAGGAAGCCAACTAAGCAACTGGCTACATCCACTCAATATGAGAGCCAAAATAAATCTTTCCTCCCTTAAAGTTGTCTTGTTAGACATTTAATCCTAACAATAAGAAAAGTAATTAATACCCTAGCCTTGTTAACACCTTTCAGTAGCTCAAAACTCAACTTGCCATTTACCAACAGCTCATTTTGCATTACTGCTTATATATTCCAGTCTATTCTCATGACATCCCTGTCTCAGGCATCAAAGGCTTATTGCAATTACAGATAAGCCTCAAGGGCCTTTTAAAATGCTTTAACTTCCTCTTTAATTTATACTAATCTCCCTCAACAGAGAAATTGCCTATGTATCTACCAAGTTCCTAATTTATTAGTCCACTTTCAGATAATCAGCATTTATTATCAGATTTTAATAATTGATGAAAATTATTGTCCTGAAGGAAGGAAGAAGAAACACCTCCCACATGCATTATGCATCCTTACAGTTCTGTATGTGCCTCAAGAAAGAGAAACATATTGAGTCATACACAGAAAAGGGGAGAACTCTGTGCTACACCACCCTTGAGGCTGCTAAAGCAAATACCACAGTAAATAAATGTCTTGCTTCCTTTACCTTTTGAATGTCAGTGCTAGAGAGCTGACAGAAGATGCTCATGGTTTATATCAATATCTCCTCATTGCGAAGGTCCATGTTTTATTCTGAGAAAATGTCATAGAAGCAAATTTACCAAAGCATATTTTCTTGACAAATATTTGTAGCACAACAATCTATGACTGTATTTTCCAGAAGTTTGTTTATGGATTGTTTCTTTACAATTTCATTTTCTGGGAGAA
This sequence comes from Mastomys natalensis, assembly GCA_021653895.1. Taxonomy (NCBI): domain Eukaryota; kingdom Metazoa; phylum Chordata; class Mammalia; order Rodentia; family Muridae; genus Mastomys; species Mastomys natalensis. The sequence goes on along the minus strand of JAJTUV010001359.1, from coordinate 32,169 downwards.
GTAATGTTTTCAGTTAGCATATACTTGACAAATATCAGTTCACCACACTGTGCCGAAAAATAAAACTAACAGCATATTTCAACTACACAAAGCCTCTTTCAGTTCTTATAGCAGTAGATATTTCACATTAAGAACTCGGTGACAGAAATATATTACCTCTACTAGAGATACCAGATTATTTAATGTTAGAGAAGACAAAATAGTAAACATATATATATATATATATATATATATATATAGATATATATATTGAATATGATATGATAGATTGATATGTCAGTAGATCATGTAGATAGGCAATTAATGATTGATGATGGAGGATGGAGAGATAGATGATATATAGATAGGTGATAGGTAAATAGATAAATAGATAGATCAATAGATCTGAAAGGCAAGTATCTTTCCTTTATCATTATGTTTCTGAATCCTATTTCATTTTGAAAATCTGACTCAACTGATAGCTAACATAAAAGTATATTGTGTTGTATGCAGTGGATGCTTAGTAGTTAATAATTGAATTCTATCATAGAAATCTCACTATATAAATTCTAATAGCTCAACATTTCCAGATTGTTTTATCTAGGTTTGATGACTACATTATTTAAAACTAGATAATTGTTTGCTTTGTTAGTTATTTATGTTTGTAGTCTACGGCCCTTTTGCGTAATTCTCAAATCATAGAGTTTACATATGATTGATGTTCTTATACAATGATCAATCTTTTTAAAAGAATAAACTTATAGAAATCACTTGGTTTCATTTCTACTTGTTAATGCAGCAAAGAAGCAAAGTGGAGAGGCTAAACCTCACCATGATACTCTCTCTGAAACACAGGCACCATTTCATGCAGCTTTCTCCAAAGCACAGGCACTATGGGTACAAGAGGAAAGTTACAAAGTGCAATTGTGCTCCCTAAGGAGCAGTTAGCTCCAGAGATACTTTGGTAAACAGGTTATCCAGATTGCTTAAGACCTGTTAACTAAATGTATGTGCTTTTATCTTCTAATTATAAATATGATGTACGCAGAAATGGTAATAAGCCTCTTAATGTATTTTTAAGCAGTCAAAGAAAAAAGGAATTTTCTCAGCCAGTGTGCTTCTTTGGTACTTGTGATCATTATTCTTGGATGTCAACTGCACTTAGAATTAACTGAAACCCAAGTGGCTGGATACACCTGTGAGGGTATTTTTTTTCCTTAGTTAGGTTATTGAAGTAGGAAGATCCAGTTTTAATTCAGATCTTTTGAGATAGAAAGATCCATCTTTATCTGGACCACACCTCCTGCTTGCAGCCTATATAAAGGACATGAACAAGAGAAGCTAGCTCTACTTACAAGCTTACCTTCATTAGCACTAGCAAGTTCATTTTTTTACTACCATCAAAGCCCACTTCTTTGCACTTCTAGCATATACTGAAAACCAACTGAGACATCCAGCCTTTTGAATGGAACAACTATTGAATTTGGGGCCTTCTCTTGGTATACAGTCATTGCTGGACTAGCTGAACCACAGCCTGTAAGCCAGTCTAATAAATACTGTTCTTTAATAAGTTCTGTTTCTCTAGAGAACACTGACTAAGACAGTATCACTACCATCAAATATAAAATTGGAAAAAATAAACTCAATGTTGGTCTCTCAACTCACAAAGGAACTAAATTTTCAGTATTACATCAAAAAGAAGAACACAATACATGAAGTCACCAAAACATCATAAAGTAAAATTGCATTTCTTTTTTTTTTCTATTTGATAATAGAAAAATGTCAAGGATGTATCTTGCAAATAAAAATTTAAGAGCAGAGAAATGTTATCAGTCCCAGGCTATCAAGAGTCATAATACACTGTCATACTGTGTTCTAATCAACAGCCAGTGTTCTAATCAATATCAGCTGCTTTATGACACTCGTACCACCCCCATATACCCACCCTAAATTGAATACAAAGAACAATGATTTTGATCAGAAACAATTATAAGTCACTCTGTGATACATATTGATGTCTGTTGTAGATGCTGCAGAAGAGAGAGAAGCTCACCAAGATGCTAAGCCTTCATTTCCTGAAGAAGCAGAGGGGTTCAGCCTTCTTGGAAAAGACTGATTCCCAACTAGCTTACTCTAGTTACTTTATTCAAATATTATACAAGGTTAATTGGGTCTGGGAATGCTTCCAACTTCCAAAGTTATCTTATACGTGGACAAGAGAGACAACCCACACACAAATTTCAGTCCCTTTTATCCATGGCTAGCCATAATCAAAAATAAGAACTCAGGTTTGCCAGAAGTGTTGGAGGACCAGGTTGGTGCAGTTGCAAGGTCTCGCATAGCATCAAGTGCAGATTCTCGAGACAGACAACATTTCTTCAGGGTTCATACAGTCTCAAAACAATTTCAACAAGTCTCATCATCTCTGATTGACCCTAAACATAGCAAAGGCTTTGCTGAAACATTTCCAGACATAAGGGCTTTACTATACATATCACTACAATTCATGTTTTCGGTATGAAAATTTTACATAATTTTAACTTGTTCTCAATTGAGACATTTCAGAAATTGATTATTCAATCCAAAAATGATCCAGAAAACCAGAACCTCTCTACTAGTATATTTTGGCATTTTTGTCAGAGATAAGAGAGAGAGCAAGCAAAGAAGCGACACAGACACATTTAATTTCTTTGCAGCCAATTTGTTAAATAAATATTGCTGAAAGGGAAATTGAAACTTGTAATTAAATTAGTGTTTTTGATTACCAGTAGATTTAATTTTTTTCTTGCTTTGAACTCAATTATCCCGAATGATTGAGATCTATCTTTGTGGCATTAAAAAAAAAAAATTGCTACAAGTCAAACACAGTCAACTTGGAGGAGGGATGAATCTAAAGGAACTCAAGACTGATATCCATCTGCCTTCAGCCCTCTTATTATCCCTGGCCCAGCCCCATGGCCTCTATTGTTAGCAGGCTTCAGGGAGCACATTCTTGTACCCACAGCGAGATGTGGAGCATGATAAATACCATCCACACACTTCAAAATTGTGGGTTACCATAGTAGCAAAGCACTTCAGGTGCAATGATGTAGTGTGTTTGGAATTGAAATATTAACCTGAAGAACCTAACATTTTTTTCTACTCAAATTTAGAAGGGAATAAAACAGCTTATGAACAAAATACCTAGCTGCAAGGCTTATCTTAGAGATTTATAGAATATCAGCTATAGAAACTGTTGACAGAAAACCTGTGCACTTGCTACAACCCTGAGCATTTAGTTAGTCAAAGAACATGCAAAACCAGGAAGAAATCAAGCTTATGATTACAATTCCTAGAGTCCCTAGTGACCCTGCAATGTTTTTAATCAAGGGCATCATATTTTTTCTCAGATGTACTATGTATGAGCCATCCCACTTCAGTAATTACATGATGCTGAGTAAGTTCTTTGCATTTTATTCAAGGATATCTCCATAAAACACAACCAAGATGGCTAAAAGAGGTTATGTTCTCAACAGTGTGCTCTGGGATAATATATAAGAAATTCTATTTACCTCCTAAAGGTTTCTTTCCTTTTTGCTGATGTTGTAACTATACCTGGTAATGACTTTAGTATTTTGACCATCAAATGACATTTGTAGACTGCCCACTTTTTTTCCCAAAAGGGATAGAGTTTCATCCGGTAGCACATTCTCTCTAGTTGGTGCCATTATCCTAAAAGATGTATAAAATAATAATGTGATTCACTTCAAGACTTTCAGGCATTTTAATTGCATAAAATATTAAATTGCTTTAAATAATATTTCATTCTAGCACTTTAAAAGTTATAAAAGATCATAGGTTCTATAATCTACCCAAAGAAAATAAGTTATTTCATTTCCAATCATACACAACTGAATGAAACTAATTGAAATTAGTTCTTTAGATTAGTCATTGGTGTGTTGATAAAAGTAAACTCAGAAGAATTGTGACTCAAATCTATTATAAGCACTTCTTAAATTCCATTATATGTTTTCTCACATGGACAGCCCCCTTTTGTAATCTGGACTGAGTATGGGTTCTCTATACGCCAATGTGACTTTCTTGGGCCATATATTGCTTTCTTCCTCTCCCTTTTCTCTTTAATGTTTCTTTCTCTTCACTCTTTTTTTAATTTGAGAGAGAGAGAGGAGAGAGAGAAAAGAGAGAGAGAGAGGAGAGAGAGAGAGAGAGAGAAGAGAGAGAGAGAATGTATGTAAATACAGGTGCCTTCAGAGTTTAGGACAGAGAGGGCATTAAATTGGACTGCTATAAAACCAAACCTAAGTCCTCTTCAAGACCCAAATGTGGCCTTAACTGTTGAACAGTTTCTTCAGCCCTCATTATTTTTTTTAATTCTGCTTTTCACCCTTTCATATGTTCAGTTTGTTGTGTGTTTGTTTGAATAGAGTTAAGAATCTATATTTCAAGCCCTGTCAAATATTAAGAATGCACAAAGAATAAAATCTATCCTTAAGTATAGGAGTCCCATAGCCTCATCTCCATAACCTACCTATACATGTATGTTGGTTAATCAACTTATAAACCAGAGTGGGAAGATTACACTGTTATATCCCACAGAGTCCCATCTAAATCAATGTACAGAATATTTTGTTTCAGTTTGTGGGAAACAAGATGACAGAGGTGAGAGAAGTGCCACAAAAGGACACACTGTCTATGACTCCTGAGATGCTGAAGATCTCTAACAGGAGAGGCCATTCTGAAGCTTATGAGTGGAACGCCTGGACAGAATAGGAATGTTTCCTAAGTGACACTTATGTCCCTCACTCTGGCCATGTGGACTATTGAAACAAAGCACCTCACCAAACAGAATAGAATTTTTCCAGGTATTCTTGCTGAGAGAAATAAAAGGAACAAGCCTACAGCCAGCCAGAGGGGAAACTTGTCTCCTGTCAAGAAGAGATGTCAACAATATATCAGATTATCTTCCTTGCAGAAACAAAGGACTTGGGGCTATGATGATGGACAGGATTATACTTTGACCAGGACTCCTCAATCATCCATATTCTCTACTTAAACATGACCCTCATGCTAGGACTCAAATGGACCTGAGAGAGGAGGTGATGCTTTAGTAGGATCCCTTGTGCCTCTTCCCAGTGTGGCTACAATGAATAAATCACTTTTTTTTCTGATTTTTTTATTTATTCAGTTCTTTAATAGGCTTATCAAAGACAGGCTTATTGGGCTCTGATCCTACTATTGTGAAAAGAAAGAGCCTTTGGTCTCATTGCCACATAGAACTGACTTCTGCCAACATTGGACAGTACAAGGTAGTAGATACCCCCTTAGAGCTTCCAAAACTTTACAAACATGTTATTTGAACTCATAGAGAGGAGTGCCAGACTTCTGATCTATAGACAATAGAAAAATAATATTATTGGTGTCTTGAACCATTAATATTGTGACAATGGTTTGTCATCATAAAAGCTAATACAACAAGGTTACAATATAGCAGCTAACAAGAAAACCTAAATGCGTTGAAGTAGGCATGGTAAGTGCTTTCTAAGTGGGTGAACAAAAAACTCTGAACCAATTGTTTTGCTACAATTGCTACAACAAAACAGCATAAAAATATACAAAAAATAGAAGTGTATTGCACATATGAATTCAAGGCCACAGTGTTGATAGATTTAGTTTTTTCTACTGCTGTTGTTGCCATGATCTTTCAGCTTTGTGTGTATTTGTCCATGACCTAATCTTCTCTTCTTATAAAGACCCAGTCATATTTAACCTACACATCTCATCTCCTTTTCATTAAAGGTTTATTTTATAATACTGTAACATTCATATAACGGGTGAGTGGAGGACTTCAAAATGTGAATTAAGAAGATGCAACTCAAAACCGTTAAGCTATTGAATGAAGAATATTCTTGTAGGATGGTTCAGAAAGGAGATACCATGCTTACATGGCCGAGCAAGCTGTTAACTTTCAAAGATAGATGGGAGAGCATCAAGCTTGGAGGATTACAGTATGCCAAAGACAGCATGCTAAAACCACATCACGCTTTTGTTGTGTATAGTTACTAAAATACTTAGAAGAATATGACTTTCAGGTTCAAATTCCTTCTACAGCCTCATTGATATCTGAATTCTTATCAAGACCAATTACTATTAATCAATTATATAATTATATTATATTAGACAATGATTAACCAAATATTGGTTTACAGATCATTCATTCTACTCATGAAGTTGCATTAGTATTTCTAATGCATATCACTTCGATTTGCTAAAGTTATTAGAGAAACAAACAGATAGTCTTACTGCCCTTAACAATGGTTTGCAAATACCTTTTTCTAGATCACCAACATCAACATAAATGTGAACGGAAACTTAGAAGTGCCAATCCTCAGAGCCTAGAGTCACTCTTCGAGACCTACTGAAGCAGTAATCCTGACATTTAACAAGTCCCATGAGTATTTCCTGTAAGTGCTAAAATTTAATAATCAATTCTCTAATTTTCCTCCCATCCCTACTCCTTGAAGATACTTCAGGCAAACCCCTTAGCTGTTTCAGTTCCCTCAATGTCATGACTTACTTCCAGGTATTATATATCTTACAGAGTTTAAATAAATGTGTAATTTTACAATCAATTCAAAGTTTAAGCCATGACTTGGAAATGTTAGAAATGAAGTAATTGCTTTTTTTTACTTTTATTCTTTTTCTTTTGTAATAGCTATTATTATTATATTATTGACAAGATTTCATTATTTAGCCCAAGTTGGCTTATCATCTCATAGCCTCCCACCTCAGGTTCCTCCAAATGTTGAGATCATGCCCTGAACCATCAAGCCCAACTCTCTTCTTGAATTCCTTTCTCACTTCTTACTTTATATCTCTCTTTCTTTCAAATGCTATGAAATAAGATATGGAAAGAACAAAAGCCATCTTCATTGCTCTATACTGTTGGAATTCAACCATCATGACCAGGTTTTTGGTGAGCTAGTACCACAGTGTAGATTGTCTGGAAGTCCTCTGCAGGCATCTATGAGTTGTATAGCCCCATGAGGGAGTTATGCCCTCTTGGGCTTAACTCCCAACTTCTAGATCTAGAAATATGTGCCCAAAACTTTGAAATGGGTATTAAACAATAATACTCTTATAATCAGAAGCATGTTTTCAGAATATACCTCAGAGCTCTGCCAGTAGTACTTTCTAAAACATTACTCCCAAATTAGAATTACCCACGCAGACATAATCATATCTGAAAAACTATCAAATTTGCCTCCTTCAGCAGAGTTTTATTTTTGGCCAAAAAGAATATACAAAGCATGCTTCTTGTAAACAGGCTGTTTCTAGACACAAATTGTTGGAACGTTTCACAGAATCCCTTTTTTTGAGTTATGAAGTAAAAAAGCAAAGAAGAGAGAAAGAGAACGAGAGAGAGACAGAGAGAGACTTTAGCTTAACTTAGCTTAGCTTGTTATTACCTAACATATATGCAGCACTGTAAGGCACAGATGTTAGTGCTAAAGTGATTTGTAACTTGTCTGAGAATCACATTGGAAAGGATAAAACATGAAACTCTGAAAACTAATATTGGTAGAAACATTTTATTTTGCTTTGCATTTCTAAATATTACAATTTCATTGTGTAATTTATACAATTATTAATAATATATGAGAATCTTGCTATACCAAAGTGTCAAATGCATAAATAATATGATAATATACTTCAATAAGGCTGGTCACATTATAAAAGTGTTCACTAAAAACACATGACTACGTAGTATCATTAGTACTCAAAGCATATAAAAAATAGTAAATAAACTGCAATCTCTCTCAATAGTCAGCCCAATTCCAGGTTCTGGATGTCCCTAAGCATAAACAAAACAATTGTCTTCATTATGACTCCTTTCCCTGCCATGTTCAAGACTAAACATCCTGTTACAAATTATTAACCCCCTTTTGATTTCTACAAGAACTGGACTCAACATGAACTTCCTAGCTCAGTAAACATCCCGCCTACTGTGAAATATGACCTTAGCGTCATATAATCAGACTGCCATGGCATCATTCCAAGCAAGTACTTTTGAGTTTCTACCCTAGGATAAGAGGGAAATCTCTTCTACAGCAAGAGAGTCAGTTTTAAGTTACGTTGAGGGATATTTATGTTGGGGAAGCAGTGATAGACCTTAGATTACCTGAGTTAGTGCTTTCAAGTATGAAGCTTTGTGAAACCCCAAAACACCACAAAAGGCATCTCAACTACTCTGTATAGTATCATTGGAAATTCATCTGAGTGGGCTATCTGTGTGTATGGCATTTTGAGATCAAATACTGACATTTAGAAATAGCTTTCAAACACTGAACACTGGAAAGCACTGTATTTTAATTACTTCTTTGCCATCCTTCATTAAAGCAGCCATAAACCAAATATTTCCTTTCCCATTCTTTTTCCATCTCCTCACATTGTCAAGACACTAGTCTAGCATTTTGAAACACAACTAAAGTATTTTGGGGGAAAATGTCTAGAGAGCCTATTGCTCTCCAAACTTGCATAGCTTTTCGCCCTTTCATTTTCTCTGCTTTTGATTGAGATAAAATGCCTTGAATCAAAACAGACAATGGGGCTCATTATTGTGATATGCATGAGTCCCAGCCAAAGGGAGTCACAGACAAGTTGCTGCTGATTATCACTGACCTACTGAAATAAAATAACGGTTGCATATTTTTCAATGTGTGGGGAATGTGTCTTATTTGTTCATGTCACTTCTAGTCAAGTTTATTGTCACATATGACTAAACATTCCTAAGTGGCAGTCTAGTGCCAAAATTATCTCCAATCAGTTGTCCCAACCTATTTATGTTCATTCTAAGACAACTAAGGAAGCATTTCTACCAAGTATATCCTTGGCAATTTTCAATAGCACTGAGATGTTAGTCTCTCCAATCTCATAGGTAAAAAAGTAATATCTCAAAGGGAATATAAGGAGGGATAAATAATATTAAAGGCCTTTAAAAAGCCCATATGGAAACATATCTATATAAGCTCCCATAAATTACATACATATATAAAAGAGGTTTAGTGCAGTTACCTTACAAGGAGACAATACCCCAACATCATTCTAGCAAATAAAAATCCCAGTACCAGAAATAGTTTGCATCTTTTTTAAGGTATGGGAACAAGAGGGTCCCACAGACACCCCCAAACATCACAGTCTATTGCTAATACTCCTGTTTGCTTTCAAGAACTTGACAATAGGACCCTATTGCTGTGGCCACCCTGTACTGGAATCACAGAACATGAGAAAGCAAGTTGGTATTGACCTGGAAACTTCATCTCCATTAGCTACCTTTCACAAGGCTGGAAGGTGAAGGTCATGCTACTGGAAGAGAAGGCTAATTCTCAATCTAACAGAGCTGTGAATCTTGCAGCCTATAACAACAACTGGCCTAATAATGCATGGCCATTGCTCAATAGTGATATGAATGTCATTAGAGAAAACAATCACTCTGGACCCAAGGTCCATTCCATGAAATAGAACCCATACCTGACACTGTTTTAATTTAACTAATTTATTTATTTCTTGAGATTATAATAAAATCAAATTATTCCTCCCTTTCCATTTCTCCCCCCAAAACTTCCCATGTGTTGTTACTTGTATGTATGTGTTTTCAGAGCTTAATATTGGTGTAGGATTACCAATTGGTGTGTTCTTCACTAAGGATGACGATTTCTTCCACTCTGAGTACTTCTTAGTTGCCTATAGTTATTTGTGTAGAGTAGAGGTCTCCTATGGTTTCTCTCACGCACATTACATATCAATTAAAATAACCACTGTGTCATCCTAGCTCAGACTGCATTTAGGTAGCCATGTTGGTAAGACTTTGTGAGTGCACCTTCGGACATTTTTACAAAATACACTCTTATACCAAACTTCCCATTCCTCTGGTTCTTGCAATTTTTCTCTACTCTTTCACGATGAGTCTAGAGCCTTAGTTGCTGGAATTGTATTAAATAGGTATCAATTAGGACAGCTTAACATTTAGTTTAGTTGTAGTTTTCTGTATCTGTTTCCATCTGTTGCAAAGAAATATTTCCTTAAAAGGTGGGTAGGAACTACATTTATGTATGGGTATAAGATGAAATATTTAGAATGTGAACAAGGATTACACTGGCTAGTATAATGGCAATTAGGTTCTCTTCCTAGATCCATGACTTCATTAGGCCTGAGTAGTTGGTTAAGTTTCCAGTATAAGGCATGATTTCCCTGTTGTTGAGTCAGTCTTAAGTTCAATTATAGAGCTCTTGTTACCAACAAAATATGAATTCCATTCCTTTATGCTTAGGGTTTTCATGATATCTGACACTGTTCAAGGAGCCAAAAATTCTCTGGCTAGGTCATCTGCCTTAGAGGAATACAATGATTCTATAAGGAGACATAGTATAAGTTGAGCTTAATAACTAATTGCTACACCTATAGACCACAGCACCTCTCAACAATCATCAGATTAACTTCTCCTTGAAATAGATGGCCATTAATAAAGAGACCCTCAACTGGTCAATGTACAAACAATAAGAGACTATAGAGTTCACATACCTAAACAGGACATATGTATCCCACCTCTCCTCTCTATTCTCATGGATCTTTGCAGAGAAGGAAGGTAAAAAGAATTTAAAAGCCAGAAGTAGTGAATAGCATCAAATAAAATAGTACTTCCTTGATACGACCAGGAAATTGCACATATGATCTTATAGTGATTTCCACAGCTCCTGTCAGACAAAATTGATATCAATTGTCCCAGGGATCCTTTCTATTCTTATTCTCTAAAGCCAGAGCCATATACCTGAAGCTGCCTAGTTCTGACACTTGCTGGATCTGGAACACGCTCTTGTTTTCTCCAGCTATGGATAATTGAAAGTTTTACCAGTTATAGTAGTCTGGGATGGCATTTGTGGTCTCTTATAGACTGTAAGACATCTGCCTAGGCCTATCTGGTTTTTAAAGTCTCTACTGAGAAGTCTTGTGCAATTCTAATAGTTCTGCCTTTATATGTTATTTGGCTTTTTTCCATTGTAATTTTTAATATTCTTACTTAATTATGTACATTCAATGTTTGACTGATGTATTGATTGAACATTATCATGAGTTTTCTGTTTTCCAACACCTTCACTGCCTAAACTTGGCTGTCCTGGAACTTGATCTATAGATTGACCTTGAACTCAGAGATCTCCATGACTCTGTCTCCTGATTCCTGGGACTAAGGAGCAGGGGACCACCTTTCTACATCTTGATCGACTGTGTCCAGGAGAAGACTGCCTCATGGGAAGCTAGGAGGAGGGTCTTGAAACCCAACCCCCATAATGACTCACTTCTTTCAACAAGGCCACACCTACTCCAACAAGGCCACTTCATGGGCTACTTAATAGGCCAGCCACATTCATACCACCACACTAGGTAAGAGAACAGGACATATGGTCACAGACATCACAATAGAGTATAAGAGATGGAAGAGAGAATCTCAGGCATACAAGATAAGAATGAAGAAATCAATACATCGGTCAAAGAAAATGTTAAATCTAAAACATTCCTGACACAGTCAGGAAATCTGGGGCACTATGAAAAGGCAGAACCTAAGAATAAAAGGAATAGAAGGAGAAGATGCTAAGCTCCAAAGCCTTTAAAATATTTTCAGCAAAACCATAAGATAAAATTTCCCAACCTAAAGAAAGAGATGCCTATAAATGTAAAAGAAGTATACAAACCACCAAATAGATTGGAACAGAAAAGAAAATTCTCCAACTACATAATAATCGAAACATTGAATGTACATAATTAAGTAAGAATATTAAAAACTACAATGGAAACAAGCCAAATAAGGTTTAAGGCCCTGGCTGGGAAGTCCTGGGCGGTCTAGTTCTGCCACTGCAACACCCCTCTGAGTAGATTGACAGGAGTGCTTGTTGACATAAAAGGTGACCTCAGAAAAAAGGGAACTGGAGAGATAAGAAGTCATAATGGCGAATCCACAGATGAACCCGGCATTTTACATATTAAGGGTATGTGATTACAGTCTACCTTTCTAAAGATTTGATACTTTCTTCCACCTGTCAAAAGGTACCTAGAGCTCTATAGACATGATTATGAGTGGAAGCCTCCATGATTTCATCAGATACAAAAACACAGATCCTAGAGAAAATAGGAATTATGTCTTTCCCTGCTGAAAATGTTTGGAGGGTTTATAATAAATATCTCTAAGGGAAAAAAAAGAATGTTTTATTTGCATGTATGTGTGTGCACCATTTATGTGCAGGGCTCATAGAACCATAAAAGAAGGTTTTAGATCCTATGGCATTTGAGTTACAAATGGTTGTAAACTAACACATAGGCTCTCAAAATCAAACCCAAGTCTGGAAGAACAGCCAGAATTTTTAACCTTAGAGCCATCTTTTCAGTCCATCAAAATATTATCAATCAAAAGAACAGAAATTTTTGTACTCGCTCACTTTATCTGCAGAAAATGTTCCCATATAAAAACTGTGTTCTTGCTATTGAAGAGGTGCCTTGGTGGTTAAGAGTACATATTATTCTTCCAAAAGACCAGGGTTTGATAACCATCTGTAACTCCATTCCCAGGGAATCTGATGCTCTCTGCTGACCTCCAAGGACATCAGTCAGTAGGTGGTGCACACACACACACATATATCTGGTAAGATACCCAGATATATAATAGAAACAAATCAGTTAAAGTAACTTAAAAGAGTCATACTTTTAAAATATAAGAACCCATTCTTAAACTGGTAATTCTATGACTTTTGAAGTACAAGGTATGTATTTATAAGATATAGTAAAAGTATTTATAGCCTAATATCGGCCATGGTACCTATTGTATGTCTTACATAACATGCACCAGCCCATTTTAACACAATACTTTGCATATAGTTTGTCTTAGATCATAAAAAAAATGTGACTTAATGTCAATGATTAAAGTTTTATTATATTCCAGGCAAAACCTCCCAAGGACCAGCTTTAAGAAAAGATCTACACGGGAATTAATGATGGCAAAATTAATACCTGAGCTTACCTTTCCTAATCAGCAGCAAAACATCACAAAAAGGAAGGCGCAATCAGGAAGACAGATCTGTATACAGAAACATTTTTGTTCCCACCTAATATTGTGTGATTTACATTTGTAACTATTGATCAATAAAGACTTAGAAAATGTTGTCTTCTCAAAGCAAAAACCTCCCAAAGTGAGTTTAAAACCCAGAGATTTCAGGAATTGCTTTCTCTTAATCTTTTCTAAATAACAAAATGCCTAGGCTACTCTGTGGTACAGCACAGCTGTTGCTGCCAAGACTTTAAGCTGCTACAGGCTAAGCATGGAGAATTTTTTTTTGAAGATTAAACCTTTTATCTAGTGGAACATAAGGGAAGGTGTTTGCTTGCTTGTTTGTTTTGAGACTCTTTTATCTCATTCTTCTTCCATTCATTCTATGTAGCAAAAAATACATTTTAAAATATAGTTTTGGTTGGGGGCTATATAGATGGCTCAGTGGTTTAGAACACTGGCTGTTCTTCCAAAAGGGTTCAATTCTCAGCACCCATGTGCTGGCTCAATATCTACAACTTCAGTTCCAGGACTTTTGACTTCTTCTCTTCTCCAAGGGTACTAGGCACACACATGGTGGACAGATATACATGTAGCTAAAACACCCATATATAAAAATTAATTTGCATTAACTCTTAAAAGAGACATTGCATATATTTCACAAAATATCTTCTTGCTTTCAATGGCCATAAATAAAGTTTTCATATAATTAGCTATCATGCAAATTCAACTTAAGCTATTCAAAATACTGCTCAAAGAATATGCAGCTAAATAAGTCTGTTTTCTAACATATCCAGCAAATATACAATTATCTATGAGAAACATTTACTACTGTTTTGCTTGGAATTTTGTATTCTCGTGCATTAGCAAAGCATTACTTACATTCATTTGGCATTTGAATGTGATTATTTTTGAGTGTCTAATAAAAATTTCTTAGTATTGTCAAAATTATCACAATAAGTGCCTTATCCAACTGATTGTGATAAGCATGCAATCAGCAACAATAATGTAGAAATTGCTGGCTGTATCAAAAAATATTAGCATAGCTAGCAGTGGTAGATATTTCATGATGTATCTTCCAGGAAGTTCAAATCATCTACATAAGCCCTCTTACATAGTTCTTTTAAGACCTAACTCCAGATAATTAGTATCTTCAGCAAGAAACGCCTTTAGTAATACCTAAGATGTGAATGGTATATAAATCTGTCCATTCTCTTAGTCCTATTCCTCAGGGATTAGACCTATCCCTATTTTTCTCATTTTAACTTTCAAAATACAAACCTCCATATTATGCTGCATACAGCAAGTCATTAGAGTTTACTGTCATTCAGCGATGGGATCTGCAGGTTTTCCTTAAAGTGGTATAAATTGGACAGTTTCTATTTAAAGCAAAAAAAAAAAAAAGCATATCATCCTTTCTACTGGGATTACTGCCTCTGCCTTATTTAAGTTCTCTATTAATTCCTTCTCCCATCTTATCCTGGCCATTCTTTATCTTAATAAACTATAAAAAGAGAAACAGTAAGACAAAGGATGATCGGGCTCAAATTCTGATGTGTACATAACTATTTCTGTGCAAGGAAATTATTTCAGTAGTTGATAACATTTGTATTTGAATCTCAGTCATAAAACAAAGATAATAGTAACCCACACATCAATAGTGGCAAAACACAAACATGTTTTAAGTTGTTGATATGATCTGATAAGTGCAAAGTCCATAAGAAATTATTTGACATGTGGAAAGTATTCAATAATACTGCTTATTAGTAATCTAATCTAACATGAAGCTGATGATAAACTTTAATATAAAATTATTTTATAGCCTAAGCAAAATGTGCTACCGAAGTGTCTAGACACAGGAGAATAAAGAAGGAAAATATACATCATCACTGTAGGCATCAGTAACAGTTGTGATAAGAAATGAGACAAATTGAAATCAGTTGCTCAAAACTACTCTTAACTGAAGTATTAATCATTTTTATGATCAATCAAGTGGCAATTACACAAAAGATTATTGGAGAAGAATATATCACATTGTGTCCAAGCCTCTAAGATACTAAAGAGAGAGAGGTGAAGAGACAAATACACACAAAAAGGATAAAGATAAGAAAGTCTTAAAAGAAAACACCTTCAACCTATTGAACCAAAGAGAGGAAGGAAGGAGAGTGGAGAAGCCAAAGTCCCAAGCACCATATTTGGGGTCTCCCTCTGAGAACTATTTGCCTGACAGTGAATCGAAGCTATTGAGACTATAATGTCTAATAAGGGAATGACAGTTCAGTACTGTCTTAAGTTAAACTTATAATAAACTGTAATCTTTTAGGAAACCTTTATTCCCATTTAAATTCCATTAATTAAAAGTATACATTTTCTATGAACCAGTAGAACTTAAAAGAACACACACTTATTACTTTCATTTTAAAGTAGACAGTTACTGTGTCGGGGCATATCATAAATTCTATTTTAGCTCAATTCCCTGCTCCCCTCCTTGTGGGCAATCCCCTATTCCTAGTTTGTCACTCCCACAGAACTCAAACTCCTATGGAACATTCCAGATCCTACAAAATTTGACCCCGCCTCCTTCTTTAACGCATCTACTCTATTATTTGCCATTTTGAGTTAAGGAGACAACATCTATTCCATCTGAAACAAGTCTCAGAGTAAATGTAAATTTCCACATGATTAAACCAGTATAAATATTTGAAATATTATTTTCTTGTTGAAGATTGAATTTGTGTTCTATGATGAATTTATAAAATATTATATTTTAAGCCAGGCCTGATGGCACATGTTTTTAATCACAGCACTTAGGGGGTAGAGGTAGGTGAATATTTGTCAGTTCAAGGCCAGCGTGGTCTACAGAGTAGTTCCAGGTCAACCAGGGCTGTTACAGAGAGAAACCCAGACTAGAAAAAAAAAAGAAAAAAAACAAGTCAACAATATATGGATTTGTTTTTAAATTGCTTCCAAAATTAAATTTTATTTAGAAAGTGAAAATAATATAAAAATGTGTAATAAAGAGGAGACACTTTCATTTCTGATTAACAGACTATTTAAAAAACATAGGCAATTTATTATTGATATATATGCATGGACTTTTGATCTTTTTTGTATTAGATTTGTTCTAAAAACATGCTACTAGTATTTTTTCTAATAATGAATATTTCATTTTTGCTATTGATCTTTTTCACAAAATTATCAGAAACCTTCTTTAAAACCAAAAGTACTAAGTGCAAATCTGAAATTGTTGATACTTTATTAAGTATCAATTTTTCTGTGATTATATTTTATTAGGAAAAATAATATTTGGAAATTTTAAGAAAAAAATCTACACTTCAAGAGTGGGATAGTTAGCAAACTCAAAGGAAATATTCTATATAGAGAGTATCTTTATTTGAACACTGCAATAAAATGAGTAAACATTTCATCAAATATTTTTCTTAATAGAATTTGTTTAACTATAGAGAATTTAACAAATTTTCTGCATGAGTAACATATCATGTAAACTACATGAATTTTTAATTTCAATGTTTTATCAAAATTAGATCTTGCAGAATTATAGTCTTTCTCAAGTCTTGATCCATTTTGCCAAGAACCAAAATTAGCCAGTAAAATCTGTCCTTGGGATTCAGCTTGTTCCAAAAGCAAGTGTAAGGCTTCAAATCAAATCTTCTATACTGCTTGTACTCTTACCATTTTGCATACTCATTTATTCTTTGGTTTTTATGTTGCTAAATTTCTAGTTTTCTTTGGATACAAACTTGGTTTCAATGGCTTGAAATTTTCTAAAATCTTCCAAATATGAAGACAGCATTCTAATTTGTTGAATATTTAATTGAAGATTATTCATTGATTTCCAGCAAATTGCAGCCTAAATCTAGGAAAGTTCACTAATCTAAAATATATCAACTTTGAAAAATATAGCTTCCCAAAACTTCACTTTTATAATACAAAACAATTATCAAATCATTATGGAAATGAGTTCATTAATTGTCTATTTCTAGCACTTAATTATGTTTATATGAAACTGGCATCATTAACTATGAAACTTCAGCTAATTGATTTAATACAGTAACACCTAATTTCTCACTTTTGAATATAAAGAAAGAAAACTTTGAAAAAAGGAGAAAATTGATTTAAAAGAACATTTGAGAATCTGATTGTGATTTCTACTATATACTTCAAGAAGGACATATAGTTTAAAGCAGATTATATATATATAGTCACCATGATAGGTGACAAATGTTAGATATCTTTTATAGTTGACATATTCTCCATCAACATTTTTGAAAGATAGTCATACGTTGAATTTGATATTCATAATTTTTACAGTATAATCATTTTTACTCCACTATTACTGAAGAGAGAAAGAAAAAGAAAGAAAGGAAGAAAGAAGTAATTAGAGACACATACCACATTATTTCTTCAAAAGGCTATTGCCATAAATCTACATACAAATCAGGGTAGTGGTGACACACCTTTAATCCCAGCACTTCAGGAGGCAGGGACAAGTGGATCTTTGTGAGTTCAAAGCCAGCATGGTCTATGGAGTTTCAGGACAGCCAAGGCTACACAGAGAAACCTTTTCTTGAAAAAACAAAACAAAACAAAAACAAACATATATATGCAAAGTGCTATGTGACATTTTGAAGACGGCCCTTGGAGGTTCTGAAGACTTTCAAATGAAACCTTACAAAACTGTTATACATAATAATTCACAATAGTAGAGACAGATACATCTTTATGTTTAGTCAATGCCTAACTATGATATTGGAGAATTTAGTAATGTTTCTAATGTTTATTTCTCCTGCCAATCTGGTGTCTCCATTGGATCCTGGAAAACCTGAGTCACTATCAAAAATTCATATCAGAGGATATCGTCAAACTAAGAGCTTCAGATGAAGTGCATGACAACATGATATAAGTAGCATTCAACCCTATACCTACAGAATGCAACCACATTTAGTAAGGCTTCCGGTTTAAATAACCTCAACTCTATCTTCCCAGGGAGAATAAGGGTTTGGGGAAAAATACAGTTTCAGCGTGTATGAGAAAGACTGAATTTTGATAACAAGAGGAGCAATAAAGGATCACCACCTTTTACCATGGGAGAGATAGGTTATGAATATAAAATTATGTGACTTGAGTTGTCCAGCTTTGAACAAAACCTATCAAACTGGATGTCTTCTTTGTACACCATCACCCGAGTATTGTCACTTCTCCTTCAGTTACTAGCACAATGGAAAAACATTCTGTTGTGTTTTGGTTTTTTGTTTGTTTGTTTGCTTGTTTTAAGAATACCAATGATTTAAACATGTATGCATGGAGTTTGTTGTTTTTTTTTTTTTTATAAATTTTCATTTTTAGAGATTTATTTATTTTTTTGTATGAGTACACTGTAGCTGTCTTCAGACACATCAGAAGAGGGCATCAGATCTCATTACAGATGGTTGTGAGCCACCATGTGGTTGCTAGGATTTGAACTCAGGACCTCTGGAAGAACAGTCGGTACTCTTAACCACTGAGCCATCTCTCTAGCCACAAACATTCTGTTTTAAGCCAGCAGTTGCGTGGCATAATTTTCATGTAGCTGATAAGTTAAAACTACTTAAACCTTATCATAAAATATATACAAAGTTAGGTTTTCTCTTCCATCTAAATAGCAGCCAGGATCTGGTGGTAGCAGACGTTATAGTCAAAGTCTCAGAGTTTGGGCTCAGACAAAAATAGAAAATAAATAAATAAATAAAAATTTAAATTACACAGAGAATATATACCTTACATATTGCACATTTCACATTTATAGGTTTTGCTAGAGATTCTTACTAAGATAATAGCCTGCTTTTTCTATCAGATATCACCATTAACATACTTGGTACTTTTTGTGTTATCTCTTTTATCTGATGCTATTTCTGAGCAATGATCAAAACTTGCAATGGATTTGAGAATTTGAAGTACTTTGTTAGGGTATATTAACTAAGACCACATCATTAGGCCCAAATAAAGGATCTACATTGGCCTGAGGAGTAACCATGATCAGCACATTTGACAAAACCTTTTCTTTTCTGCTGTCAGTCCTCAGGATGGCATCTGTCAGTCAGACTGATTTCACTGTCATTCCCTAGGCCTCCTTTTTTGATTTAGAAGAAATAAGAACTTACTTAATAACTTTATTAAAGATGGAGAGAAAGCTTGGCCTCAATTTGGCATTCCGTTCTAGACAATTTAAAAAAAAATAGACTAGGAGGATACAGAGTCTGAACTGGCTATCTTGTGTAGCCAGCTAATGGCTTCCAGGGATCGGCCTGGGTTGCATTCAGTCAAGTTGTTGGCAAAGGGAGCCCTAAACAACCCAGAGTGATGATAGAACTGGGAGTTTCTCTCTGAAAACTGACAGCAGAGGCCCATTGCTGAAGACAACAGCTACATACTCATTAACATTCCATATAGAGGTTGAGATAATGTATGCATGGAGTCTTCATCCCTACTTTCTGGCTCAGTGGAGCAGAAAAGGACTCTGTGGACTTCCATAAGAGAAACCTGGACACAAAAAGGAAAATCCAGATACAAAACCTTCTACTTACAATCTGTCCACCAACCCAATCAAGAAACCTACTTGCTATCTGTTCTGCTTGCAAGACGTATTGGAGAAATGGTAAATCAGAACCCATTCTATCTCTGAATTCAAGTATGAGAACTACTTAAGTAGGAGTGAAGAAGGCAACCCATTACTTGCATCAGCATATCCTGGTTGATTGTTTTAGGAAATATTATCACGAAACTAGTAAGTGTGAAAGGAACAACTTCTGTTTTTACCCCTAAGATTTCCCGCAAATCAATCGTCTAGAGACAACAGAATATTCTCCTGAAAGAAAATCTAGGTTAACAACTACCGTATATTATTTACCAAGACTCTCCTTGGACCCTGTTTTCTTCATCCACCAGTCCACAGCTATTACATCATAATTGTGAGAAAGATGGAGTTTTTTCGTCTTTCATGATCCATCTTCTTTAACTTCAGCTAACAATGCAAAAATGACCTGTACCTCTTCTGCTTTTCTCCTCTCCATGACACCACCTACTCTCTATGAAGGTAGTATGCCTCCTTATTAGCAAATGTTCAACCAAATATATCTTTCAAATATTGCTTGATACCTATGTCCACCACCCTCCCTTGTTCCAGGAGCATTTTCTTCCTTTCAAATTTTCAATTTCTGCCCCACTCCACTATCTTGATAATGATGGCCTGATTACTATGCTTTATAAAACAAAGATCAATCAAATTATAACTTTTCTAGTCTCTTGTATACAAACTATTCTCCTGAATTTTAACCTGAACTTTGTGATTTGCCTCCTTTCTCCTTAAGAGTCAGCTGTGAGTGGACATTCTTTGTGTTCTTTCCAGGTTAATGCCAGCACAAGCACACTGGAGCTCAGTTCATTAATGAAGAAATCTCATGCCTGCAACTGTTTACCTCTTATGACTACCTAATCATACATATCACTCCAAAACAACTTCCCTGCCTAGCATACCAAAGTCAAAAGGGTAGTAACATTCAAGACAATACTTTGAGTCCTAGTTTCCATAGAGGTGAATTGTGGGAAAACCTGTTAAAGCATTCACATCCCATGGGTTACAATAAAAAAGAGAAATCTTGAGCTTAGAGACAATGAATTTTTCATAATGGGTAGTATATCTGCCTGACAGTTCCCTAGAGGGGGACATTATCATAACAAACCTGCCCTTTGCTCCAGAGGAAGACAGTATCTTGGTCTTGCTGTGCTGCTTCCTACACATACATTCTTGAAAAGACAGTCTAGAACAAAGGTAATTAATGCAACTGCTCATAAACTATGCAGAAGTGTGACAGACCCATGAAAATTTGGTCTCTATAGGCAGTTTAGACATTAATTATAAACACATATGGAAATAAGAATCTGACTAGACCTTGAGAGTTCTTCACCAAAGAACTCTCTTTCTGTACACTTTCCGAGTTTTCTTCACCAACGCCAATTGTGTTACCTCTAGTTACATTTTAGAATATATTTTATAAAGGGTTGTAAAAGTCTTTGAGAGATTTCTAAGAAAGCTTGGTATTGAAATAGCTGTATCATGGTCCTACTATAATCCAAAGTTAAAAATATCTACTAACCACCATCCTACAGATTTCTTTTTTTTTATTGAAAGCAATTGCTTACAGACAATATATTGTGATCATGTTTTCCCCTCCTCCAGTTGCTTCCAGAGAACACAGGCTCCCTCCACTAACCAAGAAGCTAGTGATATCTGATGGTAAAGGAAAAACCACAAGTGTATTATTGGCCCAAATTTATTTGCCTTTCCTACTCTTTTCCATATATGTATGGTACATATATATACCAATTTAATTGTCTTTATTCTAGATTTGAAGAATATTCAATTTCATAAAATCAAGTAAATGATCTCACAATCTGTGCAAAGACATTGGTTTGATAAAAGCAAAAAGTAGGTGATTAGTTTTCAGTTACAGCAAAGAAGAGAAAGAGAGATAGTCCTAACAGAAAAGGCTACATCTAGTAGTTTCATATAATTTTTGTGAAGGGACTAACTCAAAGAGCTTTTTTATTATCCAGTTGAAACTGTCCTTTTGGGAAAATTTGTCTGTTATTTTTCTAACCCTTATTTCTTTGAAAGTCTGATAAACTCCTTAGCATTGCTTTATGATTGGAATTATTTTTTTTATCTTTCATATAATAGCTTTTTAATGTTATTTCAAAGGGAAGGAACACTTCTTTTTCTTAATTGAATATTTTCTTTATTTACATTTCAAATGTTACCCTTGCTTCAGGTCTCCCCTCTGGAAACTCCTTATCCCATCCTCTCTCCCCCTGTCTCTTTGAGGTGCTCACCCACCCACCCACCAACCACTGCCTTCCCTCCCTGGCATTCCCCTAACATGGAGCATCGAACCCCCACAGGAACAAGGGCCAGTCCTCCCATTGATGACCAACAAGGCCATCCTCTGCCACATATGAAGCCAGAGCCATGCATCCCTCCATGTGTACTCTTTGGTTAGTGATTCAGTCCCCGGGCTCCGAGGGATCTGCCGTTGACACTGTTGCTCTCCCCACAGGGCTGCAAACCCCCTCAGCTCCTTCAGTCCCTTCTCCAACTCCTCCATCAGGGACCCCGTGCTAAGTCCAGTGGTTGACTGAGAGCATCTGCCTCTGTATTTGTCAGGCTCTGGCAGTCTCTCAGGAGACAGCCACATCAGGCTCCTATCAGCAAGCACTTCCCTGTATACAAAATAGCATCCAGATTTGTCAACTGTATATGGGATGGATCTCCAGGTGGGGCAGTCTCTGGATGGCCTTACCATCAGTCTCTGTTCCACACTTTGCCTCCATATTTCCTCCTGTGAGTATTTGTTTCCCCCTTCTAAAACACTGAATCATCCACATTTGGTCTTCCTTCTTCTGAGCATCATATGGTCTGTGAATTGTATCTTGGGTATTCTGAGCTTAGCACATCACTCTTTTGACTTTTAACCAGGCTTGTTTGGGTTTAATGTAGAAAATTAACTTGACTTTTTCTGATTGTTTGCTTTCGTTGTTTTGTGCGGATTCTGGGATTTGAACTCAGGTCCTCATGCTTACCTAAGAAGCACTTTATTGAGTGACCTATCTTCCCAGTCCCTTCTTATTTGTCTTTGAGCTTTTATGACTAATCTAGGGACAGGATTGCATTTTGAGTTTCTTGTGTTCTTGACCAAGCCAGCTCAGTCAGTCAACAGGGTCTCAATGGAGGGAGGGAGGATTAAAAAAAGAAAAGACAATTAGACAACACTATACCATGAACCAACAAGTGCTGAAGCAAGTTTATTTTTTTCCAAGCTGCTTTTATTCTAAGTACATACAAGGAAAAGGAACAGTTCTAAGGCATAAACAAAGCAGTCAAGGAACAAACAAGGCATAAACAGTCAAGAAACAAGGCATAAACAAAGGTCCCATAATCATTGTATTCAGGGGCTTATCAAGATGATCAAGATACAAGGAACACATTCCTCAGCTGTATTTATCTTGAGCCTACTTCCTTGTCCTAGCCCAATGTAAATATCCTGCCAATATCCTTGAAGCAGCCAGAAGAGATCTCCACATGTCCTCTAATATCTAGTTTCAGTTCCCTAGGAACTAAAGCTGCTCAGTTCTTGGGTCCTTATAACTAGAGTTGAACAACTGATGTCCATTTCAAGAAACAAGTTCCATAATGGCTTGTAATGCATCCCAGAGAATGTTCACTAAAGTATCTTATACCATTATCAGAGGTTCTAATAACAATCCAATATGAAAAGTTGGTGAATTCAAACTGTTGAAATCTTTCCTCCAAATTATCTGACCAAGATACCTTATTACAATGTAACTCTTTGCCTTCTTAATTTTTATTTTCAAGTGACTATCTCTTTCATCTAACTGGATAATGATTCCATTAGAATTCCAGCCACAGTTTCTCCAGGAAACTTGACAGAAGGTTGAAGCTGTCTCATTGAATCCAAATCTTCACAGAGCAAAAGATGCCCTTTAGTAAGCCATGGCCTTTTAAATTCTTCAATGTGTGCAGAAATGTGTTTACAGAAAGTATAACAACAAGTTTGACCTATAGCCAATTCTCAATAATTACTTGATCTTCAGAGTTTGAAATATTTAAGATCATTTCCTTAAACTGTACATTTTAATAATATATCCATAGCAAATACTGTGCAGAACATTTCCAGTAATGTGTAGATATTTCCACTAATGTGTAGATACTGTCTCTTGAGTTTTTTATTTTAGCCATTCTGACTGGTTTAAGGTGGAATCAAGAATTCAAGGCACATACCTAACCATAATAGAAGCACTATACAGCAAACCAACAGCCAACATCAAATTAAAAGGAGAGGACCTTGAAGCAATCCCACGAAAATCAGGGACAAGACTGCCCACTCTCTCCCTATTTGTTCAATATAGTACTTGAAGTTCAGCTAGAGTAATTAGACAACAAAAAGTCAGGGGGATACAAATTGAAAGGAAGAAGTCAAGGTATCACTATTTGCAAATGATATGATAGTATATGTAAGTACCCACAAAATTCTACCAGAGAACTCCTATAAATGATAAACAACTTCAGCAAAGTGGATGGATATAAAATAAATCAAACAAATCAGTAGCCTTCCTTTATACAAAGGATAAACGGGCTGAGAAAGAAATTAGGGAAGGAACATCCTTCACAATTGTCACAAATAATATAAAATATCTTGATGTAACTCTAACCAAGTAAGTGAAAGATCTATATGACAAGAACTCCAGGTCCCTGAAGAAAGAAATCAAAAGAGACCTCAGAAGAGCGAAAGATCCCCCATGCTCATGTATTGGCAGGATTATCATAGTAAAAATGGCCATCTATCTACAAATTCAATACAAAAGTAATTCAATACAAAAGCAATCTACAGATACAATACAATATCCATCACATTCTCAACTCAATTCTTCACAGAGATAGAAAGAGCAATTCTCAAGTTCATATGGAATAACAAAGATCCAAGATAGCCGAAACAATGCTCAGAAATAAAATATCTTCTGGGAAAATCACATCATTGACCCAAGCTGTACTACAGAGCAATAGTGATAAAGACCACATTGGTATTGATACAGAGACAGACAGATCAACCAGTGGAATAAAAGACAATGAAATAAACCCACACACTTATGGACATTTGATCTTTGACAAAGAAGTAAAAAGCATACAATAAGGGAAAAAAGCAACTTCAATAAATGATGCTTGTCCAACTGGCAGTTTGCATGTAGAAGAATGCAAATTGATCCATATTTATTACCTTGTACAAAGCTCAAGTCCAAGTAAATTAAGGACCTCAACATAGAACCAGATACTATGAATCTAATAGAAGAGGAAGTGGGAAATAGCCTCGAACCCATTGGGGCAGGGGAAAATTTTCAACAGATCACCAGTGGCTCAGGCTCTAAGATGAACAACTGACAAATGGGACCTCATGAAACTGAAAAGCTTCTGTAAGTCAAAAGACACTGTCAGTAAGACAAAACAGCAAACTACAGATTGGGAAAATATCTTCCCTAACCCTACATCTGATAGAGGGCTAATATCCAAAATATACAAAGAACTCAGTAAGTTAGACTCCAGAAAACTAAACACCTAATTTAAAAAATTGGCTACAGAGCTAAACAGAAATTCTCAACTGAGGAATTTCGAATGGCTGAGAAGCACTTAAAGAAATGTTCAACATCCTTTGTCAATCATTAAGACAAGTGCATTGTTGCCAAACTGTTGAAAAAAATGCAAAAACTGCATCTTTTTTTCACTTTTAAAGACTTGTTTCTATGACAACAAAGTAACCAGGACGATCCAGTAGTTCATCTCTTCAATTAAATATTTTGTCTCAAGAAAACAGATGATTTTGTTATCCTTCAAGAATTTATTATATACTGGGAAAAAAACTGCTATAAAATTAGTTAAAATAAAAATATCCATTAGAAATATAATTCTGTAGAAATAACATCTGCCAGATTTAAAACCACATTAAGTCTGGAAATAAGTAATTCCTCTACTTAATCACCATGCATCTTGAATTTCAATATTTTAAACTAGTTTTATGATACCCAAAAGAAATAAGAGAAAATAACAACTAGTTTCACTTTAAATGATAATATAAAAGTCCATGATTATTTGGGATAAAACCAAAATATATGATGAAGAACAGACCTTTCTTTCTTATTAATTTGGTGGTAAAATGAATTCTATTTTATGAATCAAAATAAATATTTAATTAAAAATGTTGCTGCAATTAGGATGTATTGTATGAGAGAATAATAAAGAAAACAAAAAATAATATTAATGCAGCCACTGCTTTCTGAAGATTATTTTGAACATAAATTACTTTGTTAGAAGATTATTCTTTAATTCTACAATATGATAACATTTTAAAATATAGTTTAAAATAATATACAAGCAGTATTGTGCACTTATCTGCTTCCTTGACCAAAAATGAAAATGTTAGCACATAATGACATTTCAAAAAGAAATTTATGTAAAATGATGTTTTATATATTAGCATGAATAATTTTATCTGGTTATGCCTTTATGCTACTTTAGCTGAATAAATTCATCTGAGCTCAAGATTTACAACATATAGTCCTTTTTATAATCTGTAAAAAATTAAAATTTCAACAATAATGAATGTCTGAAGGCAAAATTAGGCTTAGCTAAAATCAGCATCATTTACATACAGTAAAATTAATACCTAGTTCCATATTAAAGATCCATTACGATACAAGTACTTAATAGTGATGAATTTTACTAACCTACTGAAATGTCATTTATTCTTACATATACATGTGTTGTTAACTATACATTCATTTGCACATAAATAAATCACTGAACACACACACACACACCATCATTTGACTCTAAGAACAAACAAAAACAATAACCAATACATGTAGATGTGATTTAAAAATCTGATTGCTATGCAGAAATATAATGTACAAGAAACGTCTAAAGTATCCTTCTGAGTTGGAGAATATCTTATTGTTTTGATCTCTGTCTCATAATGAATGTATGTCAAGTTGTTTACTTCAATGTAGTCATCAGGTTTACATTCAAATATATGTAGTTTTCCAAGCACTAATCCTAAGCAATTGATGGACACCACCTATGGTTAATCCTTACCCCCAAATACAAGTCATTATAATAATCCTCATTCATAGAATGAAGATAATGAATCTCAGAATGACAGGAACATCTGTGGGATACACATAATATGATAATTTGAGCAGAGACTTCGATGACAGTCTCCTGACGCAGAAGCTGAACCGCCACCACACGAGGGGGCACTTATAGTTATTTTCTTGTGTGTCACGTTTCTCTTGTAGGTAGTTTAGTCATATGTCAGGCTAGTCCTAAAGTGACACAAAGTCTGGAGATTCATAGTTGGATATCCTAAGATTGTATATTAGTCCTGTGATCTGAAGCAGCTCTGTGATCACAGACAGAGGACAAAGTTAATAGCACTTCCCACTTTGAGTTGTCAGAGTTAGCAAATATGAAGTTTGAAGAACCTAACATAATTTGAATTTCAGATGAAATTTGCATTTCAAATAATGCCTGAAATGAACATACACAGAAATTGTTTATCTGAAATTCAAATTTAAGTGGGTGTCATGTATGAGGTCTCAGCAACATATTTGCCCTCATCTTCCACATGCGTATGAATACAAATTTGGCACGGCAAACTAAAAAGCACAGAAGAGACATTTTATTTTAGCATCATTATTTGGTGTGGACCTTTTGTTTGTTGTTTGTTTTGCTTGTGACAAGTTATCACTATGTAGTCCAAACTGGCCTGAAACTTACTATAATAACCCAAGTTGGCTTCAACCTCAACACAATCTACCTGTCCCAGGCTTCAAAGCACTGGATTTCAGGAGTGACCAAGTTTTGACAACCATATCACAGGAGATCACTGCTGGTGTGATTAGGGATATGAAAACAAAGAATGTTTAAAGAAGAAAAGTCATCTGTAAACTTAGACATGAACTCAGTTTGTATTTACCTTTTGTAAATGTGCAAGTATAAAGAAAGTGTCAGTGATATGATAAATACTTTGGCTTTATAAATAATACTGGCTTGTCAAGTTATGGTTGCCACTTGTAATAGATGCTCATATACACCAAGTGATGCTGTGTGAACCTTGTTCTCCTATTTAACTGGTTCATATAAGGCTAGAGCCAGTGATTGGGCAATGGAGGGCGAAAGGTGGACCTGAGGGTTGAGTGAGAGGACTGCGGTGGAAGAAGAGGAAGAAAGAAGACAGAAGTAGAGGAGGCTGCAGTGAGGGGACAGATCATGAGCACATGGCCCGGGAGAAACAACAAACAGGGACTTTATAGATGGGGAAGATTAGAATAGCTCTAAGCTGCCTAATCTATACTTACTGATTGTAAATAAAATACCTGAATTGTGTGTTTCTTATTCGGGCTAGCTGGGATTATAAACCCATTCCACAGTTCTTTACTGTGAAGTTCTTTGTGTTGGATCTTCTAGAAGCTGAATTCCCTCTGCTTTGCTAATGTTGCACACTTCTTGGAAATGGAACGAATATTTAGAAAACAAGGTTATTTTCATCTGTCACAATTTGGGTCCAAGAAATGCAACATTTAGCCCAGATACTTCCTGCTAATGCCATTATTATATTTCCCCCTGACAGTAGCAACTCCTTTTATTAATATTCTCGTACCCAACAGGATGGATTGCAAGCAGAGACTTGGCATATACATTAAAAACTCCAATTTGTTCATTTACAATTCAGTTTCCTATTTAATTCACTTTCTTCCTTTCCTTACTAACATATTTTCTGTACCATATCATAATTTCTCCTTGAAAAGTCCTAATTTTCATGTTTCCTTTCTTTTTTTTTTTCATGAACTCATTCACATATAGCAAAATCTGATTAGCCCAGTCCCAATAACCATTTTATCCAAGTTTTCAAGTGGTCAGTAGAATTTGCTTAAAGGGACATGCACAGAGGCTAATCTGTTTCTGAAAATATAATTAAAGCTTCCAAGACACCTTCAGTCTTACTTAGCTCTATTATTTATTATCTGTTATCTACTTTTTAACTAGTCAGTTCATTTCCTTACTCTGAAAAAAACATTTTTTAAATGTATTTCCTCGGAGGAAAAAGACATTGGGATGGGTATGCCACCATGCCTCACTGGACAATGACAGGAGGACCAGAGCCATTACAAGTCCCCTTCAATTATTGGAGGTCAGGCCTCTATCCCCGCCTTCGCAAGATTAGAATCGCCAAGGCCCTTCTATACTTAGAGAAGGGAGGAGATGTCAGGGACAGCCCTACATATACACTAAAGGCCTATAATCAGCCATAGGCCTAAAGTCAGCAATAGTCCTGACATACATGCATGCTAACATCAAGTCTTGGGTCTCTGTGCAAAAACACTGAAACAGAAGGCTAGAAGCTGTTGTAAACAGGCAGCTTCTGTGGAAACTTACCAGCCTGAGTAGTCATAGATCTTATAAACAGGCAGCCTCGGTGGACAGTACCAACTTAGATAAGGACAAGTGAATCATAGGCAGAGTCATAGTAACCTGTTCCCTGAACCTACACCCAGCTGATACCCTGTTCTGAAAGTTATCTGTACTCCCCTGAGCACCTTTGCTCCTCCGTGTCATTCCCTTCCCCACATCCTGCCCTTTTGTGTTTATAACCCCTGTGTGAATAAGTAAATTATGGTGTGATTTAAATTTAAAAAAAAATAAAATAAATGTATTTCCTCTGATAATCTACTTTGGGGCTTTGAAATAATTTTGTGTTTGAGCTAAGCATACCAACAAACCACAGTTCCAGTCCCTCTCCTCTCTTTTACTGATGCATACAGCACTAAGGAATTTAGTTTATTCTCCATAAAGAAAACAATCAAAACCCATTCAGACATGAGTTTCTCTATTTTCTCACCACTCTATCGACATGCCCAGCTGTATCAATAATTTCTCATTATTACAAGGTCTCCTGTGTGGGACAAACTTCCCCTCAATATCACAAAAGACAGAAAGTCAACATGAGAAAACAAATATTTGTGGGTAAAGATTTCAGTTCATGGTCAGTTGGCTCTATATCTTTTTCCATTGTGTGACAGACTATTATGATGGAAGGGTACAGCACTGAAAAGTTGTTTACCACGTGGTGGCCAGGAAGCAGGGGAATTGGCAGGAAAGGGGTATGTATAAAAAGGATATGGTGTCTTCAAAGTCGTGCTACCGATGACTTACTTTCCCGACACAGCTAACCACCAAAGCATCCCATTTCCTTCCAAAATACTTCTATCATCTAGTGACCAAGACTTTAATATATTACTAATCTGGGAGGCAATGCATATTCAATCTGTTACAGTTCATTTTTATAAAAAATAAATAAATATTACTCAATAAATTAATTAAATAAGCATTTAACTTGGGCTTTGAAACACTGGCTTCTGTACTTTGGATTATCCTCTGTCCCTCTCCTATATTGTCACCTGCTTTCTCCAGTAATAACTACTTTCAGGATACATGTTATATTATTGATATCTTCAAGCCAAATTCCTTAAAGTACACCCACCACCAGCTACGAGATTTTCTAATCCATTTCTGGTTTCCCCTCATTCTTTCTGTTTTTTTTTTTTTTTTTCATTTTAGTCCCCCTTTTTTTTGCTTTATCTTCTATTCTTTTAATAATGTTGAATGATTATTAAGACTATTTTCTGGCAGCAGCTTTGTGTGTGTGTGTGTGTGTGTGTGTGTGTGTGTGTGTGTGTGTGTGTGTGTAGAGAAGCAACACTTCTATCCACTTGGTTCTAAATATTTCCAATTGTCTACACAAAACTCAGCCTGTATCATGATTTCTTTCTTTCATTTGCTGCCTTTGATTTACTGACATTTTCCAAAGTTTTGTGTATAATTCAAAATTCAAAACTGCATCACTTCATCTTTACTATCTCAACTGTAAAAGAAGAAAGAATGATGGGAGGTTTAGTAGCTGTTTAACAATTAAAAACAGCTCAAGTCCGCTCAATTTCCCAGTGCAAGATTGTGGGACACATAGATATTTAAAGGATCATGAGTTACATGCTATATTTTAGTGCCTGAGGGACACGTATCAGAAATAAGTTAAACATTGTTCTTAGGGTAAGGAAAAATGGACTATGATGAAATTGTCTCTATATTTAGAATATAATCAAATTTCACTGGCTAAAGATGGGGCACTGTGAAAATTAAAGTATGTGTGTGAGTTGGAAAATTTTTAGTAACGAAAGAAAGATGAAAGATAAGTTAGGCAATTCTAAGAACCTTGGCTTGGGGACATAGGGATAAGGTTTCTTCTTTCACAGAACCCAGTTATCATTGTGAAAGATGATACATTTTTTTCACCAAGATCTGAGAGAGAGAGAGAGAGAGAGAGAGAGAGAGAGAGAGAGAGAGAGATCCCTAAACACGCTTATAAATCTTGGTGACTTGACGTGTGCTGAAACCATGCAGTGTATTTCAATTGTCTCTATTATTATCTACCCCAGTCCAAAATAGTGAGAAATGAAAGCCAAAATAAAACAAGCAGAAAGAAACAGGCTGTTACTGTTCTATAATTACTGTGTGTCCTGCTCTCACTTTTAGAAATGTATCAAATGCTTCAAAATAGAAAAATAGCCTTATCTTAGACTTTGAAATGGTTAGCTATGTTTCAAGCTAAAAATCAATGGAAGCATTATTGATCTAGTATCTTAGTATAAGACATCACACCTTCACCTAAGCTATAAATCTAAAACGTAGGTTATAACAGCCCACATCAGCCCAGAACAAAGGTCGTTGAAGGAATCTGAAAATAAAAATTTAAGGTACGCAGCCATCTAAGATATGACTTATTCATGCATTTATATTTTTAGTGTCAGTGCTGAAACTGAAATTCTATTTTATGTTGGATTTGTCTTTCATGTATTTTAAGTATCAAGAATGAAGTGACAGATGCCATCAGTTATAGCACGACTTTAATCTTTAAAATGCCCCATGAGATTCCCATATACGTTCATAGAGAGACAGTAATGTTTGATAAATACAGAAGATTTCACATTGCCTTGTGATCGTCTACTAAGCATACATATCCCTGGGTCCAAGGGTCATGTGACAGGTGAAATATTCATGTACACTTGAAAGTCCCCATTTGCCATCAGTCCCCTATACCTCATAGTTGGAGGACAGGTGCCATAGCTGCAATAAAGACAGCAGAGTGCTGAGAGACAATATAAGTAAATCAAAGCAGTTCACCTGATTCGCTCAAGTTTTCTTCCCTAAAATGTCTTGTGAATATCTAAAAGTTTGCCTAAATTCTATGCATTCTCATGAATAGAGATCATGCATTCTTGCCTAACATTTTAAAGAAATATGTTTAAAGTCTTCATCAAATATGTTAAAGAATGTTGGTATGATTATCAACTCCATATAGCTGGTAAATTTAAAGCATAAGCAAGTTCATAGAACAAGAAGTGGTGGTGAAGACATGATT